>JANJGN010000001.1:258567257-258739757 GCA_026770705.1 Isurus oxyrinchus
GGCGGGATTGGACAGGGAGCGAGGCGGGATTGGACAGAGAGCGAGGCGGGAATGGACAGGGAGCGAGACGGGAATGGACAGGGAGCGAGACGGGAATGGACAGGGAGAGAGGTGGGATTGGACAGGGAGCGAGGTGGGATTGGACAGGGAGCGAGGTGGGATTGGACAGAGAGCGAGGCGGGAATGGACAGGGAGCGAGGTGGGATTGGACAGGGAGAGAGGTGGGATTGGACAGGGAGAGAGGTGGGATTGGACAGGGAGTGAGACGGGAATGGACAGGGAGAGAGGTGGGATTGGACAGGGAGTGAGGTGGGATTGGACAGGGAGTGAGACGGGATTGGACAGGGAGCGAGGTGGGATTGGGCAGGGAGCAAGGCGGGATTGGACAGGGAGTGAGATGGGATTGGACAGGGAGCGAGGCGGGATTGGACAGGGAGGGAGGCGGGATTGGACAGGGAGCGAGGCGGGATTGGGCAGGGAGCGAGGTGGGATTGGACAGGGAGCGAGGCGGGATTGGACAGGGAGGGAGGCGGGATTGGACAGGGAGCGAGGCGAGATTGGACAGGGAGAGAGGCGGTATTGGACAGGGAGCGAGACGGGAATGGATAGAGAGCGAGACGGGAATGGACAGGGAGAGAGGTGGGATTGGGCAGGGAGCGAGGCGGGATTGGACAATGAGTGAGGCGGGATTGGGCAGGGAGGGAGGCGGCATTGAACAAGGAGTGCGGCAGGATTGGGCAGGGAATGAGGGGGGATTGGACAGGGAGGGAGGTGGGATTGGACAGGGAGCAAGTAGGAATTGGACAGGGAGTGAGGCGGGATTGGGCAGGGAGTGAGGCGGGATTGAGCAGGGAGCGAGGTGGGATTGAACAGGGAGTGAGGCGGGATTGGGCAGGGAGAGAGGAGGGATTGGACAGGGAGCGAGGTGGGATTGGACAGGGAGTGAGGGGGGATTGGACAGGGAGCGAGGAGGGATTGGGCAGGGAGCGAGGCGGGATTGGACAGGGAGGGAGGTGGGATTGGACAGGGAGAGAGGCGAAATTAGACAGGGAGCGAGGTGGGATTGGACAGGGAGGGAGGCAGGATTGGACAGAGAGCGAGGACAGGGAGTGAGGAGGGATTGGCCAGGGAGTGAGGAGGGATTGGGCAGAGAGAGAGGCGGGATTGGACAGAGAGTGAGGACAGGGAGTGAGGCGGGATTGGACAGGGAGCGAGCCGGGAATGGACAGGGAGTGAGGCGGGATTGGACAAGGAGTGAGGCAGGATTGGCCAGGGAGCGAGGACTGGGAGTGAGGCGTGATTGGACAGGGAGCGAGCCAGAATGGACAGGGAGGGAGATGGGATTGGGCAGAGAGGGAGGTGGGATTGGGCAGGGAGCGAGCCAGAATGGACAGGGAGGGAGATGGGATTGGGCAGGGAGCGAGACAGGAATGGACAGGGAGCGAGGCGGGATTGGACAGGGAGAGAGGCGGGATTGGACAGGGAGCGAGGCGGGATTGGGCAGAGAGTGAGGAGGGATTGGACAGGGAGCGACACGGGATTGGACAGGGAGAGAGGCGGGATTGGACAGGGAGGGAGGTGGGATTGGGCAGGGAGAGAGGAGGGATTGGACAGGGAGCATGGTGGGATTGATCAGGGAGTGAGGTGGGATTGGGCAGGGAGCGAGGCGGGGTCGGACAAGGAGTGAGGTGGGATTGGGCAGGGAGCGAGGTGGGATTGATCAGGGAGTGAGGTGGGATTGGACAGGGAGCGAGGCGGGATTGGACAGGGAGTGAGGCGGGATTGGACAGGGAGTGAGGCGGGATTGGGCAGGGAGCGAGGTGGGATTGGACAGGGAGCGAGGCGGGATTGGACAGGGAGCGAGGCGGGATTGGACAGGGAGTGAGGCGGGATTGGACAGGGAGTGAGGCGGGATTGGACAGGGAGTGAGGTGGGATTGGGCAGGGAGCGAGACGGGATTGGACAGGGAGCGAAACGGGAATGGACAGGGAGCGAGACGGGAATGGACAGGGAGCGAGACGGGAATGGACAGGGAGAGAGGTGGGATTGGACAGGGAGCGAGGTGGGATTGGACAGGGAGTGAGACGGGATTGGACAGGGAGCGAGGTGGGATTGGACAGGGAGCGAGACGGGATTGGACAGGGAGCAAGACGGGATTGGACAGCGAGCGAGGTGGGATTGAACAGAGAGCGAGGCGGGAATGGACAGGGAGTGAGACGGGAATGGACAGGGAGAGAGGTGGGATTGGACAGGGAGCGAGGTGGGATTGGACAGGGAGTGAGACGGGATTGGACAGGGAGCGAGGTGGGATTGGGCAGGGAGCAAGGCGGGATTGGACAGGGAGTGAGATGGGATTGGACAGGGAGCGAGGCGGGATTGCACAGGGAGCGAGGTGGGATTGGCCAGGGAGCGAGGTGGGATTGGGCAAGGAGTTAGGTGTGATTGGACAGGGAGCGAGGCGGGATTGGACAGGGAGGGAGGCGGGATTGGACAGGTATCGAGGTGGGATTGGACAGGGAGTGAGGTGGGGTTGGACAGGGAGTGAGGCGGGATTGGACAGGGAGCGAGGAGGGATTGGGCAGGGAGTGAGGCAGGATTGGACAGGGAGCGAGGCGGGATTGGACAGGGAGCGAGGCAGGATTGGACAGGGAGCGAGGTGGGAATGGACAGGGAGCGAGGCGGGATTGGGCAGGGAATGAGGTGGGATTGGACAGGGAGTGAGGTGTGACTGGACAGGGAGTGAGGCGGGATTGGGCAGGGAGTGAGGCGGGATTGAGCAGGGAGAGAGGAGGGATTGGACAGGGAGTGAGGCGGGATTGGGCAGGGAGTGAGGTGGGATTGGACAGGGAGCGAGGCGGGATTGGACAGGGAGCGAGGCGGGATTGGACAGGGAGTGAGGCGGGATTGGACAGGGAGTGAGGCGGGATTGGACAGGGAGTGAGGTGGGATTGGGCAGGGAGCGAGACGGGATTGGACAGGGAGCGAGACGGGAATGGACAGGGAGCGAGACGGGAATGGACAGGGAGCGAGACGGGAATGGACAGGGAGAGAGGTGGGATTGGACAGGGAGCGAGACGGGATTGGACAGGGAGCAAGACGGGATTGGACAGCGAGCGAGGTGGGATTGGACAGAGAGCGAGGCGGGAATGGACAAGGAGTGAGATGGGAATGGACAGGGAGCGAGGTGGGATTGGACAGGGAGTGAGACGGGATTGGACAGGGAGCGAGGTGGGATTGGGCAGGGAGCAAGGCGGGATTGGACAGGGAGTGAGATGGGATTGGACAGGGAGCGAGGCGGGATTGCACAGGGAGCGAGGTGGGATTGGCCAGGAAGCGAGGTGGGATTGGGCAAGGAGTTAGGTGTGATTGGACAGGGAGCGAGGCGGGATTGGACAGGGAGGGAGGCGGGATTGGACAGGTATCGAGGTGGGATTGGACAGGGAGTGAGGTGGGGTTGGACAGGGAGTGAGGCGGGATTGGACAGGGAGCGAGGTGGGATTGGGCAGGGAGTGAGGCAGGATTGGACAGGGAGCGAGGTGGGATTGGACAGGGAGCGAGGCAGGATTGGACAGGGAGCGAGGTGGGATTGCCCAGGGAGCGAGGTGGGATTGGACAGGGAGCGAGACGGGAATGGACAGGGTGCGAGGTGGGATTGGGCAGGGAATGAGGTGGGATTGGACAGGGAGTGAGGTGTGACTGGACAGGGAGTGAGGCGGGATTGGGCAGGGAGTGAGGCGGGATTGAGCAGGGAGAGAGGCGGGATTGGACAGGGAGTGAGGCGGGATTGGGCAGGGAGCGAGGCGGGACTGGCCACGGAGAGAGGAGGGATTGGACAGGGAGTGAGGAGGGATTGGGCAGGGAGCAAGGCGGGATTGGACAGGGAGTAAGGCGGGATTGGGCAGGGAGCAAGGCGGGATTGGGCAGGGAGCGAGGTGGGATTGAGCAGGGGGTGAGGCGGGATTGGACAGGGAGCGAGACGGGAATGGACAGGGAGTCAGGTGGGATTGGACATGGAGTGAGGCGGGATTGGACAGGGAGTGAGGTGGGATTGGGCAGGGAGCGAGACGGGATTGGACAGGGAGCGAGACGGGAATGGACAGGGAGCGAGACGGGAATGGACAGGGAGCGAGACGGGAATGGACAGGGAGAGAGGTGGGATTGGACAGGGAGCGAGGTGGGATTGGACAGGGAGTGAGACGGGATTGGACAGCGAGCGAGGTGGGATTGGACAGAGAGCGAGGCGGGAATGGACAGGGAGCGAGGTGGGATTGGACAGGGAGAGAGGTGGGATTGGACAGGGAGTGAGACGGGAATGGACAGGGAGAGAGGTGGGATTGGACAGGGAGCGAGGTGGGATTGGACAGGGAGTGAGACGGGATTGGACAGGGAGCGAGGTGGGATTGGGCAGGGAGCAAGGCGGGATTGGACAGGGAGTGAGATGGGATTGGACAGGGAGCGAGGCGGGATTGCACAAGGAGTGAGGTGGGATTGGCCAGGGAGCGAGGTGGGATTGGGCAAGGAGTTAGGTGTGATTGGACAGGGAGCGAGGCGGGATTGGGCAAGGAGTTAGGTGTGATTGGACAGGGAGTGAGGCGGGATTGGGCAGGGAGCGAGGCGGGACTGGCCAGGGAGAGAGGAGGGATTGGACAGGGAGTGAGGAGGGATTGGGCAGGGAGCAAGGCGGGATTGGACAGGGAGTAAGGCGGGATTGGGCAGGGAGCAAGGCGGGATTGGACAGGGAGCGAGGTGGGATTGAGCAGGGAGTGAGGCGGGACTGGACAGGGAGCGAGGCGGGAATGGACAGGGAGGGAGGTGGGATTGGACAGGGAGTGAGGTGGGATTGGACAGGGAGCGAGGCGGGATTGGACAGGGAGCGAGGCGGGACTGGACAGGGAGAGAGGTGGGATTGGACAGGGTGGGAGGCGGGATTGGGCAGGGAGCGAGGTGGGATTGGACAGGGAGGGAGGTGGGATTGGACAGGGAGGGAGGCGGGATTGGTCAGGGAGTGAGGTGGGATTGGATAGTGAGCGAGGCGGGATTGGACAGGGAGCGAGGCGGGACTGGACAGGGAGAGAGGTGGGATTGGACAGGGTGGGAGGCGGGATTGGGCAGGGAGTGAGGCGGGATTGGGCAGGGAGTGAGGTGGGATTGGACAGGGAGCGAGGCGGGATTGGACAGGGAGCGAGGCGGGATTGGACAGAGAGCGAGGCGGGAATGGACTGGGAGCGAGACGGGAATGGACAGGGAGCGAGACGGGAATGGACAGGGAGAGAGGTGGGATTGGACAGAGAGCGAGGCGGGAATGGACAGGGAGCGAGGTGGGATTGGACAGGGAGAGAGGTGGGATTGGACAGGGAGAGAGGTGGGATTGGACAGGGAGTGAGACGGGAATGGACAGGGAGAGAGGTGGGATTGGACAGGGAGTGAGGTGGGATTGGACAGGGAGTGAGACGGGATTGGACAGGGAGCGAGGTGGGATTGGGCAGGGAGCAAGGCGGGATTGGACAGGGAGTGAGATGGGATTGGACAGGGAGCGAGGCGGGATTGGACAGGGAGGGAGGCGGGATTGGACAGGGAGCGAGGCGGGATTGGGCAGGGAGCGAGGTGGGATTGGACAGGGAGCGAGGCGGGATTGGACAGGGAGGGAGGCGGGATTGGACAGGGAGCGAGGCGAGATTGGACAGGGAGAGAGGCGGTATTGGACAGGGAGCGAGACGGGAATGGATAGAGAGCGAGACGGGAATGGACAGGGAGAGAGGTGGGATTGGGCAGGGAGCGAGGCGGGATTGGACAATGAGTGAGGCGGGATTGGGCAGGGAGGGAGGCGGCATTGAACAAGGAGTGCGGCAGGATTGGGCAGGGAATGAGGGGGGATTGGACAGGGAGGGAGGTGGGATTGGACAGGGAGCAAGTAGGAATTGGACAGGGAGTGAGGCGGGTTTGGGCAGGGAGTGAGGCGGGATTGAGCAGGGAGCGAGGTGGGATTGAACAGGGAGTGAGGCGGGATTGGGCAGGGAGAGAGGAGGGATTGGACAGGGAGCGAGGTGGGATTGGACAGGGAGTGAGGGGGGATTGGACAGGGAGCGAGGAGGGATTGGGCAGGGAGCGAGGCGGGATTGGACAGGGAGGGAGGTGGGATTGGACAGGGAGAGAGGCGAAATTAGACAGGGAGCGAGGTGGGATTGGACAGGGAGGGAGGCAGGATTGGACAGAGAGCGAGGACAGGGAGTGAGGAGGGATTGGCCAGGGAGTGAGGAGGGATTGGGCAGAGAGAGAGGCGGGATTGGACAGAGAGTGAGGACAGGGAGTGAGGCGGGATTGGACAGGGAGCGAGCCGGGAATGGACAGGGAGTGAGGCGGGATTGGACAAGGAGTGAGGCAGGATTGGCCAGGGAGCGAGGACTGGGAGTGAGGCGTGATTGGACAGGGAGCGAGCCAGAATGGACAGGGAGGGAGATGGGATTGGGCAGAGAGGGAGGTGGGATTGGGCAGGGAGCGAGCCAGAATGGACAGGGAGGGAGATGGGATTGGGCAGGGAGCGAGACAGGAATGGACAGGGAGCGAGGCGGGATTGGACAGGGAGAGAGGCGGGATTGGACAGGGAGCGAGGCGGGATTGGGCAGAGAGTGAGGAGGGATTGGACAGGGAGCGACACGGGATTGGACAGGGAGAGAGGCGGGATTGGACAGGGAGGGAGGTGGGATTGGGCAGGGAGAGAGGAGGGATTGGACAGGGAGCATGGTGGGATTGATCAGGGAGTGAGGTGGGATTGGGCAGGGAGCGAGGCGGGGTCGGACAAGGAGTGAGGTGGGATTGGGCAGGGAGCGAGGTGGGATTGATCAGGGAGTGAGGTGGGATTGGACAGGGAGCGAGGCGGGATTGGACAGGGAGTGAGGCGGGATTGGACAGGGAGTGAGGCGGGATTGGGCAGGGAGCGAGGTGGGATTGGACAGGGAGCGAGGCGGGATTGGACAGGGAGCGAGGCGGGATTGGACAGGGAGTGAGGCGGGATTGGACAGGGAGTGAGGCGGGATTGGACAGGGAGTGAGGTGGGATTGGGCATGGAGCGAGACGGGATTGGACAGGGAGCGAAACGGGAATGGACAGGGAGCGAGACGGGAATGGACAGGGAGCGAGACGGGAATGGACAGGGAGAGAGGTGGGATTGGACAGGGAGCGAGGTGGGATTGGACAGGGAGTGAGACGGGATTGGACAGGGAGCGAGGTGGGATTGGACAGGGAGCGAGACGGGATTGGACAGGGAGCAAGACGGGATTGGACAGCGAGCGAGGTGGGATTGAACAGAGAGCGAGGCGGGAATGGACAGGGAGTGAGACGGGAATGGACAGGGAGAGAGGTGGGATTGGACAGGGAGCGAGGTGGGATTGGACAGGGAGTGAGACGGGATTGGACAGGGAGCGAGGTGGGATTGGGCAGGGAGCAAGGCGGGATTGGACAGGGAGTGAGATGGGATTGGACAGGGAGCGAGGCGGGATTGCACAGGGAGCGAGGTGGGATTGGCCAGGGAGCGAGGTGGGATTGGGCAAGGAGTTAGGTGTGATTGGACAGGGAGCGAGGCGGGATTGGACAGGGAGGGAGGCGGGATTGGACAGGTATCGAGGTGGGATTGGACAGGGAGTGAGGTGGGGTTGGACAGGGAGTGAGGCGGGATTGGACAGGGAGCGAGGAGGGATTGGGCAGGGAGTGAGGCAGGATTGGACAGGGAGCGAGGCGGGATTGGACAGGGAGCGAGGCGGGATTGGGCAGGGAATGAGGTGGGATTGGACAGGGAGTGAGGTGTGACTGGACAGGGAGTGAGGCGGGATTGGGCAGGGAGTGAGGCGGGATTGAGCAGGGAGAGAGGAGGGATTGGACAGGGAGTGAGGCGGGATTGGGCAGGGAGTGAGGTGGGATTGGACAGGGAGCGAGGCGGGATTGGACAGGGAGCGAGGCGGGATTGGACAGGGAGTGAGGCGGGATTGGACAGGGAGTGAGGCGGGATTGGACAGGGAGTGAGGTGGGATTGGGCAGGGAGCGAGACGGGATTGGACAGGGAGCGAGACGGGAATGGACAGGGAGCGAGACGGGAATGGACAGGGAGCGAGACGGGAATGGACAGGGAGAGAGGTGGGATTGGACAGGGAGCGAGACGGGATTGGACAGGGAGCAAGACGGGATTGGACAGCGAGCGAGGTGGGATTGGACAGAGAGCGAGGCGGGAATGGACAAGGAGTGAGATGGGAATGGACAGGGAGCGAGGTGGGATTGGACAGGGAGTGAGACGGGATTGGACAGGGAGCGAGGTGGGATTGGGCAGGGAGCAAGGCGGGATTGGACAGGGAGTGAGATGGGATTGGACAGGGAGCGAGGCGGGATTGCACAGGGAGCGAGGTGGGATTGGCCAGGAAGCGAGGTGGGATTGGGCAAGGAGTTAGGTGTGATTGGACAGGGAGCGAGGCGGGATTGGACAGGGAGGGAGGCGGGATTGGACAGGTATCGAGGTGGGATTGGACAGGGAGTGAGGTGGGGTTGGACAGGGAGTGAGGCGGGATTGGACAGGGAGCGAGGTGGGATTGGGCAGGGAGTGAGGCAGGATTGGACAGGGAGCGAGGTGGGATTGGACAGGGAGCGAGGCAGGATTGGACAGGGAGCGAGGTGGGATTGCCCAGGGAGCGAGGTGGGATTGGACAGGGAGCGAGACGGGAATGGACAGGGTGCGAGGTGGGATTGGGCAGGGAATGAGGTGGGATTGGACAGGGAGTGAGGTGTGACTGGACAGGGAGTGAGGCGGGATTGGGCAGGGAGTGAGGCGGGATTGAGCAGGGAGAGAGGCGGGATTGGACAGGGAGTGAGGCGGGATTGGGCAGGGAGCGAGGCGGGACTGGCCACGGAGAGAGGAGGGATTGGACAGGGAGTGAGGAGGGATTGGGCAGGGAGCAAGGCGGGATTGGACAGGGAGTAAGGCGGGATTGGGCAGGGAGCAAGGCGGGATTGGACAGGGAGCGAGGCGGGATTGGACAGGGAGCGAGGCGGGATTGGACAGGGAGTGAGGCGGGATTGGACAGGGAGTGAGGCGGGATTGGACAGGGAGTGAGGTGGGATTGGGCAGGGAGCGAGACGGGATTGGACAGGGAGCGAGACGGGAATGGACAGGGAGCGAGACGGGAATGGACAGGGAGCGAGACGGGAATGGACAGGGAGAGAGGTGGGATTGGACAGGGAGCGAGACGGGATTGGACAGGGAGCAAGACGGGATTGGACAGCGAGCGAGGTGGGATTGGACAGAGAGCGAGGCGGGAATGGACAAGGAGTGAGATGGGAATGGACAGGGAGCGAGGTGGGATTGGACAGGGAGTGAGACGGGATTGGACAGGGAGCGAGGTGGGATTGGGCAGGGAGCAAGGCGGGATTGGACAGGGAGTGAGATGGGATTGGACAGGGAGCGAGGCGGGATTGCACAGGGAGCGAGGTGGGATTGGCCAGGAAGCGAGGTGGGATTGGGCAAGGAGTTAGGTGTGATTGGACAGGGAGCGAGGCGGGATTGGACAGGGAGGGAGGCGGGATTGGACAGGTATCGAGGTGGGATTGGACAGGGAGTGAGGTGGGGTTGGACAGGGAGTGAGGCGGGATTGGACAGGGAGCGAGGTGGGATTGGGCAGGGAGTGAGGCAGGATTGGACAGGGAGCGAGGTGGGATTGGACAGGGAGCGAGGCAGGATTGGACAGGGAGCGAGGTGGGATTGCCCAGGGAGCGAGGTGGGATTGGACAGGGAGCGAGACGGGAATGGACAGGGTGCGAGGTGGGATTGGGCAGGGAATGAGGTGGGATTGGACAGGGAGTGAGGTGTGACTGGACAGGGAGTGAGGCGGGATTGGGCAGGGAGTGAGGCGGGATTGAGCAGGGAGAGAGGCGGGATTGGACAGGGAGTGAGGCGGGATTGGGCAGGGAGCGAGGCGGGACTGGCCACGGAGAGAGGAGGGATTGGACAGGGAGTGAGGAGGGATTGGGCAGGGAGCAAGGCGGGATTGGACAGGGAGTAAGGCGGGATTGGGCAGGGAGCAAGGCGGGATTGGGCAGGGAGCGAGGTGGGATTGAGCAGGGGGTGAGGCGGGATTGGACAGGGAGCGAGACGGGAATGGACAGGGAGTCAGGTGGGATTGGACATGGAGTGAGGCGGGATTGGACAGGGAGTGAGGTGGGATTGGGCAGGGAGCGAGACGGGATTGGACAGGGAGCGAGACGGGAATGGACAGGGAGCGAGACGGGAATGGACAGGGAGCGAGACGGGAATGGACAGGGAGAGAGGTGGGATTGGACAGGGAGCGAGGTGGGATTGGACAGGGAGTGAGACGGGATTGGACAGCGAGCGAGGTGGGATTGGACAGAGAGCGAGGCGGGAATGGACAGGGAGCGAGGTGGGATTGGACAGGGAGAGAGGTGGGATTGGACAGGGAGTGAGACGGGAATGGACAGGGAGAGAGGTGGGATTGGACAGGGAGCGAGGTGGGATTGGACAGGGAGTGAGACGGGATTGGACAGGGAGCGAGGTGGGATTGGGCAGGGAGCAAGGCGGGATTGGACAGGGAGTGAGATGGGATTGGACAGGGAGCGAGGCGGGATTGCACAAGGAGTGAGGTGGGATTGGCCAGGGAGCGAGGTGGGATTGGGCAAGGAGTTAGGTGTGATTGGACAGGGAGCGAGGCGGGATTGGGCAAGGAGTTAGGTGTGATTGGACAGGGAGTGAGGCGGGATTGGGCAGGGAGCGAGGCGGGACTGGCCAGGGAGAGAGGAGGGATTGGACAGGGAGTGAGGAGGGATTGGGCAGGGAGCAAGGCGGGATTGGACAGGGAGTAAGGCGGGATTGGGCAGGGAGCAAGGCGGGATTGGACAGGGAGCGAGGTGGGATTGAGCAGGGAGTGAGGCGGGACTGGACAGGGAGCGAGGCGGGAATGGACAGGGAGGGAGGTGGGATTGGACAGGGAGTGAGGTGGGATTGGACAGGGAGCGAGGCGGGATTGGACAGGGAGCGAGGCGGGACTGGACAGGGAGAGAGGTGGGATTGGACAGGGTGGGAGGCGGGATTGGGCAGGGAGCGAGGTGGGATTGGACAGGGAGGGAGGTGGGATTGGACAGGGAGGGAGGCGGGATTGGTCAGGGAGTGAGGTGGGATTGGATAGTGAGCGAGGCGGGATTGGACAGGGAGCGAGGCGGGACTGGACAGGGAGAGAGGTGGGATTGGACAGGGTGGGAGGCGGGATTGGGCAGGGAGTGAGGCGGGATTGGGCAGGGAGTGAGGTGGGATTGGACAGGGAGCAAGGCGGGATTGGACAGGGAGCGAGGCGGGATTGGACAGAGAGCGAGGCGGGAATGGACTGGGAGCGAGACGGGAATGGACAGGGAGCGAGACGGGAATGGACAGGGAGAGAGGTGGGATTGGACAGAGAGCGAGGCGGGAATGGACAGGGAGCGAGGTGGGATTGGACAGGGAGAGAGGTGGGATTGGACAGGGAGAGAGGTGGGATTGGACAGGGAGTGAGACGGGAATGGACAGGGAGAGAGGTGGGATTGGACAGGGAGTGAGGTGGGATTGGACAGGGAGTGAGACGGGATTGGACAGGGAGCGAGGTGGGATTGGGCAGGGAGCAAGGCGGGATTGGACAGGGAGTGAGATGGGATTGGACAGGGAGCGAGGCGGGATTGGACAGGGAGGGAGGCGGGATTGGACAGGGAGCGAGGCGGGATTGGGCAGGGAGCGAGGTGGGATTGGACAGGGAGCGAGGCGGGATTGGACAGGGAGGGAGGCGGGATTGGACAGGGAGCGAGGCGAGATTGGACAGGGAGAGAGGCGGTATTGGACAGGGAGCGAGACGGGAATGGATAGAGAGCGAGACGGGAATGGACAGGGAGAGAGGTGGGATTGGGCAGGGAGCGAGGCGGGATTGGACAATGAGTGAGGCGGGATTGGGCAGGGAGGGAGGCGGCATTGAACAAGGAGTGCGGCAGGATTGGGCAGGGAATGAGGGGGGATTGGACAGGGAGGGAGGTGGGATTGGACAGGGAGCAAGTAGGAATTGGACAGGGAGTGAGGCGGGTTTGGGCAGGGAGTGAGGCGGGATTGAGCAGGGAGCGAGGTGGGATTGAACAGGGAGTGAGGCGGGATTGGGCAGGGAGAGAGGAGGGATTAGACAGGGAGCGAGGTGGGATTGGACAGGGAGTGAGGGGGGATTGGACAGGGAGCGAGGAGGGATTGGGCAGGGAGCGAGGCGGGATTGGACAGGGAGGGAGGTGGGATTGGACAGGGAGAGAGGCGAAATTAGACAGGGAGCGAGGTGGGATTGGACAGGGAGGGAGGCAGGATTGGACAGAGAGCGAGGACAGGGAGTGAGGAGGGATTGGCCAGGGAGTGAGGAGGGATTGGGCAGAGAGAGAGGCGGGATTGGACAGAGAGTGAGGACAGGGAGTGAGGCGGGATTGGACAGGGAGCGAGCCGGGAATGGACAGGGAGTGAGGCGGGATTGGACAAGGAGTGAGGCAGGATTGGCCAGGGAGCGAGGACTGGGAGTGAGGCGTGATTGGACAGGGAGCGAGCCAGAATGGACAGGGAGGGAGATGGGATTGGGCAGAGAGGGAGGTGGGATTGGGCAGGGAGCGAGCCAGAATGGACAGGGAGGGAGATGGGATTGGGCAGGGAGCGAGACAGGAATGGACAGGGAGCGAGGCGGGATTGGACAGGGAGAGAGGCGGGATTGGACAGGGAGCGAGGCGGGATTGGGCAGAGAGTGAGGAGGGATTGGACAGGGAGCGACACGGGATTGGACAGGGAGAGAGGCGGGATTGGACAGGGAGGGAGGTGGGATTGGGCAGGGAGAGAGGAGGGATTGGACAGGGAGCATGGTGGGATTGATCAGGGAGTGAGGTGGGATTGGGCAGGGAGCGAGGCGGGGTCGGACAAGGAGTGAGGTGGGATTGGGCAGGGAGCGAGGTGGGATTGATCAGGGAGTGAGGTGGGATTGGACAGGGAGCGAGGCGGGATTGGACAGGGAGTGAGGCGGGATTGGACAGGGAGTGAGGCGGGATTGGGCAGGGAGCGAGGTGGGATTGGACAGGGAGCGAGGCGGGATTGGACAGGGAGCGAGGCGGGATTGGACAGGGAGTGAGGCGGGATTGGACAGGGAGTGAGGCGGGATTGGACAGGGAGTGAGGTGGGATTGGGCAGGGAGCGAGACGGGATTGGACAGGGAGCGAAACGGGAATGGACAGGGAGCGAGACGGGAATGGACAGGGAGCGAGACGGGAATGGACAGGGAGAGAGGTGGGATTGGACAGGGAGCGAGGTGGGATTGGACAGGGAGTGAGACGGGATTGGACAGGGAGCGAGGTGGGATTGGACAGGGAGCGAGACGGGATTGGACAGGGAGCAAGACGGGATTGGACAGCGAGCGAGGTGGGATTGAACAGAGAGCGAGGCGGGAATGGACAGGGAGTGAGACGGGAATGGACAGGGAGAGAGGTGGGATTGGACAGGGAGCGAGGTGGGATTGGACAGGGAGTGAGACGGGATTGGACAGGGAGCGAGGTGGGATTGGGCAGGGAGCAAGGCGGGATTGGACAGGGAGTGAGATGGGATTGGACAGGGAGCGAGGCGGGATTGCACAGGGAGCGAGGTGGGATTGGCCAGGGAGCGAGGTGGGATTGGGCAAGGAGTTAGGTGTGATTGGACAGGGAGCGAGGCGGGATTGGACAGGGAGGGAGGCGGGATTGGACAGGTATCGAGGTGGGATTGGACAGGGAGTGAGGTGGGGTTGGACAGGGAGTGAGGCGGGATTGGACAGGGAGCGAGGAGGGATTGGGCAGGGAGTGAGGCAGGATTGGACAGGGAGCGAGGCGGGATTGGACAGGGAGCGAGGCGGGATTGGGCAGGGAATGAGGTGGGATTGGACAGGGAGTGAGGTGTGACTGGACAGGGAGTGAGGCGGGATTGGGCAGGGAGTGAGGCGGGATTGAGCAGGGAGAGAGGAGGGATTGGACAGGGAGTGAGGCGGGATTGGGCAGGGAGTGAGGTGGGATTGGACAGGGAGCGAGGCGGGATTGGACAGGGAGCGAGGCGGGATTGGACAGGGAGTGAGGCGGGATTGGACAGGGAGTGAGGCGGGATTGGACAGGGAGTGAGGTGGGATTGGGCAGGGAGCGAGACGGGATTGGACAGGGAGCGAGACGGGAATGGACAGGGAGCGAGACGGGAATGGACAGGGAGCGAGACGGGAATGGACAGGGAGAGAGGTGGGATTGGACAGGGAGCGAGACGGGATTGGACAGGGAGCAAGACGGGATTGGACAGCGAGCGAGGTGGGATTGGACAGAGAGCGAGGCGGGAATGGACAAGGAGTGAGATGGGAATGGACAGGGAGCGAGGTGGGATTGGACAGGGAGTGAGACGGGATTGGACAGGGAGCGAGGTGGGATTGGGCAGGGAGCAAGGCGGGATTGGACAGGGAGTGAGATGGGATTGGACAGGGAGCGAGGCGGGATTGCACAGGGAGCGAGGTGGGATTGGCCAGGAAGCGAGGTGGGATTGGGCAAGGAGTTAGGTGTGATTGGACAGGGAGCGAGGCGGGATTGGACAGGGAGGGAGGCGGGATTGGACAGGTATCGAGGTGGGATTGGACAGGGAGTGAGGTGGGGTTGGACAGGGAGTGAGGCGGGATTGGACAGGGAGCGAGGTGGGATTGGGCAGGGAGTGAGGCAGGATTGGACAGGGAGCGAGGTGGGATTGGACAGGGAGCGAGGCAGGATTGGACAGGGAGCGAGGTGGGATTGCCCAGGGAGCGAGGTGGGATTGGACAGGGAGCGAGACGGGAATGGACAGGGTGCGAGGTGGGATTGGGCAGGGAATGAGGTGGGATTGGACAGGGAGTGAGGTGTGACTGGACAGGGAGTGAGGCGGGATTGGGCAGGGAGTGAGGCGGGATTGAGCAGGGAGAGAGGCGGGATTGGACAGGGAGTGAGGCGGGATTGGGCAGGGAGCGAGGCGGGACTGGCCACGGAGAGAGGAGGGATTGGACAGGGAGTGAGGAGGGATTGGGCAGGGAGCAAGGCGGGATTGGACAGGGAGTAAGGCGGGATTGGGCAGGGAGCAAGGCGGGATTGGACAGGGAGCGAGGTGGGATTGAGCAGGGGGTGAGGCGGGATTGGACAGGGAGTGAGACGGGAATGGACAGGGAGGGAGGTGGGATTGGACAGGGAGTGAGGTGGGATTGGACAGGGAGCGAGGCGGGATTGGACAGGGAGCGAGGCGGGACTGGACAGGGAGAGAGGTGGGATTGGACAGGGTGGGAGGCGGGATTGGGCAGGGAGCGAGGTGGGATTGGACAGGGAGGGAGGTGGGATTGGACAGGGAGCGAGGCGGGACTGGACAGGGAGAGAGGTGGGATTGGACAGGGAGAGAGGCGGGATTGGGCAGGGAGCGAGGTGGGATTGGACAGGGAGGGAGGTGGGATTGGACAGGGAGGGAGGCGGGATTGGACAGGGAGTGAGGTGGGATTGGATAGTGAGCGAGGCGGGATTGGGCAGGGAGCGAGACGGGATTGGACAGGGAGCGAGATGGGAATGGACAGGGAGAGAGGTGGGATTGGACAGGGAGAGAGGTGGGATTGGGCAGAGAGCAAGACGGGATTGGACAGGGAGCGAGGCGGGATTGGACAGGGAGAGAGGTGGGATTGGGCAGGGAGCGAGGCGGGGTCGGACAAGGAGTGAGGTGGGATTGGACAGGGAGCGAGGCGGGATTGGACAGGGAGTCAGGTGGGATTGGACAGGGAGTGAGGCGGGATTGGACAGGGAGTGAGGTGGGATTGGGCAGGGAGCGAGACGGGATTGGACAGGGAGCGAGACGGGAATGGACAGGGAGCGAGACGGGAATGGACAGGGAGCGAGACGGGAATGGACAGGGAGAGAGGTGGGATTGGACAGGGAGCGAGGTGGGATTGGACAGGGAGTGAGACGGGATTGGACAGCGAGCGAGGTGGGATTGGACAGAGAGCGAGGCGGGAATGGACAGGGAGCGAGGTGGGATTGGACAGGGAGAGAGGTGGGATTGGACAGGGAGTGAGACGGGAATGGACAGGGAGAGAGGTGGGATTGGACAGGGAGCGAGGTGGGATTGGACAGGGAGTGAGACGGGATTGGACAGGGAGCGAGGTGGGATTGGGCAGGGAGCAAGGCGGGATTGGACAGGGAGTGAGATGGGATTGGACAGGGAGCGAGGCGGGATTGCACAAGGAGTGAGGTGGGATTGGCCAGGGAGCGAGGTGGGATTGGGCAAGGAGTTAGGTGTGATTGGACAGGGAGCGAGGCGGGATTGGGCAAGGAGTTAGGTGTGATTGTACAGGGAGTGAGGCGGGATTGGGCAGGGAGCGAGGCGGGACTGGCCAGGGAGAGAGGAGGGATTGGACAGGGAGTGAGGAGGGATTGGGCAGGGAGCAAGGCGGGATTGGACAGGGAGTAAGGCGGGATTGGGCAGGGAGCAAGGCGGGATTGGACAGGGAGCGAGGTGGGATTGAGCAGGGAGTGAGGCGGGACTGGACAGGGAGCGAGGCGGGAATGGACAGGGAGGGAGGTGGGATTGGACAGGGAGTGAGGTGGGATTGGACAGGGAGCGAGGCGGGATTGGACAGGGAGCGAGGCGGGACTGGACAGGGAGAGAGGTGGGATTGGACAGGGTGGGAGGCGGGATTGGGCAGGGAGCGAGGTGGGATTGGACAGGGAGGGAGGTGGGATTGGACAGGGAGGGAGGCGGGATTGGTCAGGGAGTGAGGTGGGATTGGATAGTGAGCGAGGCGGGATTGGACAGGGAGCGAGGCGGGACTGGACAGGGAGAGAGGTGGGATTGGACAGGGTGGGAGGCGGGATTGGGCAGGGAGCGAGGTGGGATTGGACAGGGAGGGAGGTGGGATTGGACAGGGAGGGAGGCGGGATTGGACAGGGAGTGAGGTGGGATTGGACAGTGAGCGAGGCGGGATTGGGCAGGGAGCGAGACGGGATTGGACAGGGAGCGAGATGGGAATGGACAGGGAGAGAGGTGGGATTGGACAGGGAGAGAGGTGGGATTGGGCAGAGAGCAAGACGGGATTGGACAGGGAGCGAGGCGGGATTGGACAGGGAGAGAGGTGGGATTGGGCAGGGAGCGAGGCGGGGTCGGACAAGGAGTGAGGTGGGATTGGACAGGGAGCGAGGCGGGATTGGACAGGGAGCGAGGCGGGATTGGACAGGGAGTGAGGCGGGATTGGACAGGGAGTGAGGCGGGATTGGGCAGGGAGTGAGGTGGGATTGGACAGGGAGCGAGGCGGGATTGGACAGGGAGCGAGGCGGGATTGGACAGAGAGCGAGGCGGGAATGGACAGGGAGCGAGACGGGAATGGACAGGGAGCGAGACGGGAATGGACAGGGAGAGAGGTGGGATTGGACAGGGAGCGAGGTGGGATTGGACAGGGAGTGAGACGGGATTGGACAGCGAGCGAGGTGGGATTGGACAGAGAGCGAGGCGGGAATGGACAGGGAGCGAGGTGGGATTGGACAGGGAGAGAGGTGGGATTGGACAGGGAGTGAGACGGGAATGGACAGGGAGAGAGGTGGGATTGGACAGGGAGTGAGGTGGGATTGGACAGGGAGTGAGACGGGATTGGACAGGGAGCGAGGTGGGATTGGGCAGGGAGCAAGGCGGGATTGGACAGGGAGTGAGATGGGATTGGACAGGGAGCGAGGCGGGATTGCACAGGGAGCGAGGTGGGATTGGCCAGGGAGCGAGGTGGGATTGGGCAAGGAGTTAGGTGTGATTGGACAGGGAGCGAAGCGGGATTGGACAGGGAGTGAGGCGGGATTGGGCAGGGAGCGAGGCGGGACTGGCCAGGGAGAGAGGAGGGATTGGACAGGGAGTGAGGAGGGATTGGGCAGGGAGCAAGGCGGGATTGGACAGGGAGTAAGGCGGGATTGGGCAGGGAGCAAGGCGGGATTGGACAGGGAGCGAGGTGGGATTGAGCAGGGAGTGAGGCGGGACTGGACAGGGAGCGAGACGGGAATGGACAGGGAGGGAGGTGGGATTGGACAGGGAGTGAGGTGGGATTGGACAGGGAGCGAGGCGGGATTGGACAGGGAGCGAGGCGGGACTGGACAGGGAGAGAGGTGGGATTGGACAGGGTGGGAGGCGGGATTGGGCAGGGAGCGAGGTGGGATTGGACAGGGAGGGAGGTGGGATTGGACAGGGAGGGAGGCGGGATTGGTCAGGGAGTGAGGTGGGATTGGATAGTGAGCGAGGCGGGATTGGACAGGGAGCGAGGTGGGACTGGACAGGGAGAGAGGTGGGATTAGACAGGGTGGGAGGCGGGGTTGGGCAGGGAGCGAGGTGGGATTGGACAGGGAGGGAGGTGGGATTGGACAGGGAGGGAGGCGG
This sequence comes from Isurus oxyrinchus, assembly GCA_026770705.1. Taxonomy (NCBI): domain Eukaryota; kingdom Metazoa; phylum Chordata; class Chondrichthyes; order Lamniformes; family Lamnidae; genus Isurus; species Isurus oxyrinchus. The sequence goes on from JANJGN010000001.1 coordinate 258,585,700, forward strand.
GAATGGACAGGGAGAGAGGTGGGATTGGACAGGGAGTGAGGTGGGATTGGACAGGGAGTGAGACGGGATTGGACAGGGAGCGAGGTGGGATTGGGCAGGGAGCAAGGCGGGATTGGACAGGGAGTGAGATGGGATTGGACAGGGAGCGAGGCGGGATTGCACAGGGAGCGAGGTGGGATTGGCCAGGGAGCGAGGTGGGATTGGGCAAGGAGTTAGGTGTGATTGGACAGGGAGCGAAGCGGGATTGGACAGGGAGTGAGGCGGGATTGGGCAGGGAGCGAGGCGGGACTGGCCAGGGAGAGAGGAGGGATTGGACAGGGAGTGAGGAGGGATTGGGCAGGGAGCAAGGCGGGATTGGACAGGGAGTAAGGCGGGATTGGGCAGGGAGCAAGGCGGGATTGGACAGGGAGCGAGGTGGGATTGAGCAGGGAGTGAGGCGGGACTGGACAGGGAGCGAGACGGGAATGGACAGGGAGGGAGGTGGGATTGGACAGGGAGTGAGGTGGGATTGGACAGGGAGCGAGGCGGGATTGGACAGGGAGCGAGGCGGGACTGGACAGGGAGAGAGGTGGGATTGGACAGGGTGGGAGGCGGGATTGGGCAGGGAGCGAGGTGGGATTGGACAGGGAGGGAGGTGGGATTGGACAGGGAGGGAGGCGGGATTGGTCAGGGAGTGAGGTGGGATTGGATAGTGAGCGAGGCGGGATTGGACAGGGAGCGAGGTGGGACTGGACAGGGAGAGAGGTGGGATTAGACAGGGTGGGAGGCGGGGTTGGGCAGGGAGCGAGGTGGGATTGGACAGGGAGGGAGGTGGGATTGGACAGGGAGGGAGGCGGGATTAGGCAGGGAATGAGGTGGGATTGGACAGGGAGGGAGGAGGGATTGGGCAGGAAGAGAGGCGGGATTGGACAGGGAGTGAGGCGGGAATGAGGTGGGATTGGACAGGGAGCGAGGAGGGATTGGGCAGGGAGCGAGGAGGGATTGGACAGGGAGTGAGGTGGGATTGGACAGGGAGAGAGGAGGGATTGGACAGGGAGTGAGGCGGGATTGAGCAGGGAGTGAGGCGGGACTGGACAGGGAGAGAGGCGGGATTGAGCAGGGAGCGAGGTGGGATTGGACAGGGAGCGAGACGGGATTGGACAGGGAGCAAGGCGGGATTGGGCAGGGAGAAAAGCGGGATTGGGTAGTGAGTGAGGTGGGATTGGGTAGTGAGTGAGGTGGGATTGGGTAGTGAGTGAGGTGGGATTGTGCAGTGAATGAGGTGGGATTGGGTAGTGAGTGAGGTGGGATTGGGTAGTGAGTGAGATGGGATTGGGTAGTGAGTGAGGTGGGATTGGGTAGTGAGTGAGATGGGATTGAGTAGTGAGTGAGATGGGATTGGGTAGTGAGTGAGAAGGATTGGGTAGTGAGTGAGGTGGGATTGGGTAGTGAGTGAGATGGGATTGGGTAGTGAGTGAGAAGGATTGGGTAGTGAGTGAGGTGGGATTGGGTAGTGAGTGAGAAGGATTGGGTAGTGAGTGAGGTGGGATTGGGTAGTGAGTGAGGTGGGATTGGGTAGTGAGTGAGGTGGGATTGGGTAGTGAGTGAGGTGGGATTGGGTAGTGAGTGAGGTGGGATTGGGTAGTGAGTGAGGTGGGATTGGGTAGTGAGTGAGAAGGAATGTCTCTCTCTCTCTCTCTATGTATGTATCTTTATCTCTGTTTTTCTCTCTTGCAATAAACCCTCCCAGCATCCTTCTTTCCTCTGATTGTTCTCTCTCTCTCTCTATCTATCTCTCTCTCTCTCTCTTCTCTCTCACTTTCTCTCTCTCTCTCTCTCGCTCTCATTATTCCTCTGTTCTCTGGCAGTATGCTTGTTACGCCATTGGGAAGGATGTTCAAGCCATGAAGGCAGTGGTTGGTGAAGAGGCCTTGACTTCCGATGACCTCCTGTACCTAGAATTCCTTCAGAAATTTGAGAAGAATTTTATTGCTCAAGGTAAGGAGAGGAGACAGTCAGACTCGAGGGGCCGAGCCTCCCCCTCCCGTTCCCACATCCACCTCACGTGTAGTTTATGTTTCAGGTCCGTACGAGAACCGGTCCATCTTCGATTCCCTGGACATTGGGTGGCAGCTGCTGCGCATTTTCCCCAAGGAAATGCTGAAGAGAATCCCAGGGAATATTATCTCGGAATTTTACCCCCGGGAGTCTCGAGAGAACAAGGAGGAGGCCGGGACTCACCTGTGAAGAGTCCACCTACCCTCCCCCCTCCAAACGACCTGTCCGCTCCCTCCCCTCGCCACCCAGACCCCCTCCCTATCCTCCATACCCCCACACATCTCAGTCACCACCTCCTACTCCCACAGGGATGGACATTAAACATGCTGACCGAGCCAGTGACACTCATATTCAGGAAAGAATTTTTTAAAACTCCCCCACACCCACAAACCCACCCCGCCAGCCCTTCCTCTCGCCCTCTGCCCTCTGCCCCTTCTGCCCAGCCTTACCTCCTCCCCTTGTCCCCTCCCCCTCACCCCCTCCGCTTGGCCACTTCCCCTCATGCCATCTCCTTGGTCCCTTGTGCTTGCGCCCTTTCCTGGGCTACCTCCCATCAACCCCCTCCCTCTCTCACCCTCCCCTTAACCCCTGCCCTATGTCCCCAAACCTGGGCCCCTCAGCCTCACTCTCTCCCCTTGCCCAAACCCCCCTCACTCCCCCCTCCCTTCTTTTCCTCCCCTGATCCTATCCCCCAACTCATCTCCTCACCCCACCCACCACCCCCCCCACCTCTCTCGCCTCTGCCTTTTGCTGCCTTCCTTGGGCTCCTACACCCTGACCCTCCCCCTTGACCCCTCCCCCGGGCCCCTCCTACTATCCCACCCCTCTCATCCCTTCCCTTGAGCAACCTCCCCCTCTCCTACCCCTCTTTCCCCCTTCCCTCACTCCCACCTCCCTTATTTCCCTCCTCTTCCCCCAGCCCCTCTACTCACTCAAGCCCCCGTCTTCCTGCATTTTCCCCTCCCCCAATTACCCCTCCCTCCCTCATGGCTGGGCAGGATTGTAAGGGGAATTTAACGCCAGGGTTTCAGCCTTATAATAACAATAATTAAACAGGCAGCCCCTCCCCCACCCCCTGTTAACCCCACAAGCTGGTGAGTTGGAGGCAGGGGTTTGAGATGTTTAAAATTTGCCCCATCCCAACCCTTTGGTTTTATTTGCTGGGGCTAAAACTCAATGCACCCCCCCGCCCCACCTCCCCTCCCCCCCACTCCCCTCCCCTCCCCTCCCCCACCCCCCCCACCGATTGTCACTGCTCACTGGAAGCAGATTTCAATTTCCATGTTTCTCAATCAACTTGATTCAAATTGTCAGATTGTCCACGGTGAGATTTGACCTCACGTTCCCGGGATTATTAATTTAATAATCCGAACCACATTGAGCTCCACTCAAATGAGACAATGTGCGACTCTTTGTACCTGTCTTTTAATCTGACCGGTTATAATATCTGGGAGTAAAATGTCACTTAATATTTTATTCAAAGCCAACCTTTAATTAAACAAACTGTTGTCTTACACATCTTCCCTTCACCCCCCTTATCGGCATTCCGTAGGGATCGCTCCCTCTGGGACACCCTGGTCCACTCCTCCATCACCCCCTACTCCTCAAACCCCTCCTATGGCACCACCCCATACCCACGCAAAAGCTGTAACACCTGCCCCTTCACTTCCTCTCTCCTCACCGTCCAAGGGCCCAAACACTCCTTTCAAGTGAAGCAGCATTTCACTTGCATTTCCCCCAACTTAGTCTACTGCATTCGTTGCTCCCAATGTGGTCTCCTCTACATTGGAGAGACCAAACATAAACTGGGCGACCGCTTTGCAGAACACCTGCGGTCTGTCCGCAAGAATGACCCAAACCTCCCTGTCGCTTGCCATTTTAACACTCCACCCTGCTCTCTTGCCCACATGTCTGTCCTTGGCTTACTGCATTGTTCCAGTGAAGCCCAACGCAAACTGGAGGAACAACACCTCATCTTCCGACTAGGCACCTTACAGCCTTCCGGCCTGAATATTGAATTCAACAACTTTAGGTCGTGAGCTCCCTCCCCCATCCCCACCCCCTTTCTGTTTCCCCCTTTTTCCCCCCTTTTTTTCCCAATAAATTTTATAGATTTTTCTTTTCCCACCTATTTCCATTATTTTTAAATATTTTAAAATCTTTTATGCTCCCCCCACCCCCACTAGAGCTGTACCTTGAGTGCCCTACCATCCATTCTTAATTAGCACATTCGTTTAGATAATATCACCAACTTTAACTTTAACACCTATGTGTTCTTTTGTACCATTGTCGCTGACATCTTTTGATGATCTGCTTCTATCACTGCTTGTTTGTCTACACAACCACCTCTGTCTCTCTCCCTATCTCTCCGCCCCACACACACACCTTAAACCAGCTTATATTTCAACTCTTTCTTGGACTCGAAATCAAGTTCTGTTGAAGGGTCATGAGGACTCGAAACGTCAACTCTTTTCTTCTCCGCCGATGCTGCCAGACCTACTGAGTTTTTCCAGGTAATTCTGTTTTTGTGTTGTCTTATAATGCTTTGTTGATTTTTTAAGCTGTTGATTTTTTTTTTGATCGCACTCTGTCTCTTTAAGAAGCAGTAAACTCCCTCGCTGACTTGCTGTTGTCTCTGTGTTGCTATTGAGGGTAAGGAGCGTGTGCACCTTGTGCCATTGCATCTCGCACTGCAGTAACCCAGATGGTACACTCAGGAAACACTCAGGAAAATGGTTAAAAATGAGCTTTAATCTCAATATCAACCTGCATATACAAACCGCAGTCAGAATTTACTTTAAAGACATCAGGGGCCCCGTTAAAGGGGTAATTCCCCTCTCTTGAGATCCCATTTAAGTGGGGCAGGGAACTTCACCCTCAGGATCCCACTCACCGTGACGGTTCCTCGATTAAGATCCGGTTTAAAGTGGCAGCCCTGCTAGCGAGATCTCGTTTAAAGTGACAGTCCCTCCGCCGGGATCCCGTTTAAAGTGGCAGCCCCTCCATCAGCCCTCACCCGGATTGACGAAGTGGCGCCTCACTGCCCAGGGCCTCTGTAGTTAGTCTTCTGCCCAACGCTGGTCTGACGAAACATGAGGCCAGTCTGCTTTACCACCCAGAAGCAGTGTGAAAGGGTCTGAAAAGCAAATCTCTCGCTGAGGAAGGAGGCATTGCTGGATCAGGTTCCGGGGAATGAGGTGGGGCAAGTGGATCAAATGCCTCGCTGAGGAAGGAGGCATTGCTGGATCAGGTTCCTGGGGGTCAAGTGGATCAAATGTCAATTGGGGAACACTTATGGGACAGTGATTATAGCATCTTAAGCTTTAGGTTCGCTATGGAAAAGGAGTAAAAAATAATTCATTTGGCAAAGGCCCATCTCGGTGGGATATGAACCGGGACGTTAGAGGAAGATTAAAAATGCTAAAAGAGAAGACTGTAAGAATTTACTGAAGAACACTTCAAATCTCCAGGCAGCCGCTGATTGCTAAACCTATTGACAGCTGAGGGTAAGCGGATGGACATTGCACACAAAGGGGCTTTGAGTTTAGTGTGATTTACACAGTTTCAAGAGATGAGCTAATGTCCAGTCACAGACAAAACCATTCAAGTGGTGCAATGGTGCGGTGAAGCCTTGAGAGCTGGACTGGAGATAAACATAACATAAGGTTAGATTAGGTGTCCTCCCCTCTCACACAGGGAAGGGGCAGATGGTTTTAGCTTAGATATGGGAGGACATACAATGGGCAAAGAGAGGGCTTTGATGAAACACAAACAGCCTTGAGCTGTGAGAACCAAGGTCTTTGCGTACGTGCTTTAATTTTGATTGGATAATATAATTATGTATACATCCTTTAGAATAATTGTTTAGCAAAATCACATGTTTATGTACTCAATAGGATAGTGTTAACATGGGGCCTGTTTGTCGGTCACCGATTGGATATATTCAAATGTACTCAAATATATTATGATAAGAAAAAGTACAAAAGAAATGAAATGTAATCAATCTGGGAGCTGGGTCTTCATTCTTGGGAATGATCTCGGCTCCCTTGCATAAGCTTGAATAAAACTGGTTAAAGGAAGCCTGAGTCTCTGTGGTCACTGTGTGATCGGGGATTGTAATTTCTCCTCTTCAACTGGCCGATGTGGTAGTTGCTGGATTGGAGTGAGTACCCTCTTCAATTGGTGTAGTTGGCAGGATTCACCTGGACCTCTGTGAAGGCGGAACAATGATCTGGTGAATACTTTCTTCTTGAAAGATACTCTCCAGTTGTTCGCGTCAGACTAGAACGGAGGTCTAATAGGACGGATCCGGACATTTCGGCCAGGAAAACTCAGGTGGACAGTTGGAGTGAGTGAACCTCGTGGAGACGGAGTGTCTCGGGGGAACTGTGGGTCCCTGTTTTTGGAGACGGAGTGTCTCGGGTGAACTGTGGGTCCCTGTTTAATGTGTGAATGTCCCTGTTTAAGTTGTGAATGTGAGTATGATTGAGAAGGATGAACTCGAGTTCATTGCAGAATGGGGGACTTGAAGGAACCATGTCCCTTCACCTCGCCAGGGAGCATTGAAAGCAAAATGAAACAACCAGGGTGGCAACAGAGTGACCCACCGTTCCATTCCAGGGCATGGTGGAGAGCTCAGACTAACAATAAATCTGACAAAGCTACTGTACTCATTCTGAGTCTGTATCTGCAACAAACTGAATTAATACAGGAACACCTCAGTGAAGTTGCACTGGTCACAGCAGTCGATCCGTTTCCTAAAGGAATAATCAAGGTGAATGGGATTTAGATGACGAGGCAGCTAAGTATTCACAGCCATATCTCCTTTCTCAGTGACTGCCTCCGTCTCTGACTTACCCCACGTGGATTTCAACTGAAATTCCACCCCTCATCTTTCGAACCCACCCAGGATTACCGGTATCTCTGGGACATAAAACGTTTCTCAGACTGCTGTTCCCGTCACATTCTGAAATCCACACTCAGTGCCATGCACCGCCATATGAACACACTCGACCTCTCCCTCCAGCAGCACCGCCGTACCCTTTTTCAAAGCTGCGCGTGCCCCCAGTTTCATTTTATCCTTCGGCTCATCCGACGCCTCAACAAGAAACTTTTTCTCTTTCTCTCAACTGCTAAGGAACGCAAGCTCCAACAACTCATCGCACATTCGTTTAGATAATATCACCAACTTATCTTTAACACCTATGTGTTCTTTTGTACCATTGTCACTGACATCTTTTGATGATCTGCTTCTATCACTGCTTGTTTGTCTACACAAGCACCTCTGTCTCTCTCTCTCTCTCTCCGCCTCCCCACACACACACCTTAAACCAGCTTATATTTCAACTCTTTCTTGGACTCGAAATCAAGTTCTGTTGAAGGGTCATGAGGACTCGAAACGTCAACTCTTTTCTTCTCCGCCGATGCTGCCAGACCTGCTGAGTTTTTCCAGGTAATTCTGTTTTTGTTAAGTATAGGGATCGTTGGGAAGGCTGGGAAAAAGGACAATGCCCACCTCCAGATCACAGACCCATGGTACCTTGTGTCCCCACCCAGCTGGCCCCTTTATCAGAGAGTGGACAAGCCAAATCCTAGGGAGCGAGGGCAGGAACAACAAGGGACACAATAGTGGTGCCGTTCACAACTACAGAGAGGCAGATGTCACTAAAAGAACCGCCCACCCCTAAGAAAAATAGTGGGAACACAGATTTTTGGCAAAAATTGGATGAATTAGGAGAGGCCCATGCCCTCACCCCAGGAGGCTGCCTTGCCTTGGCGGGGGGGCAAAGTCCACAGAGGGACATGGGACAAAATTAACTTCAGGGTAAGGGATGGTTTGTGCCTGACAGAAACGAGATGTGGCAGTTCTGCTCGACCCGACCAGGACAAGGTTCAGCTCTTACAGGCGGTGCTCATTGAAGCATTAGGGGAAGTAAGGCCAAACTGGGGAATCATTGTGGGAGTACGTCAAAGGAAAGGGGAATCACCATCCCAGTCTGGTGAGAGGAAGTGGGCAGCCGATAAGGATCGTAGTGGGACACAACATCCCACTAAAGGTGACCTGGTATTTTCAAACCTGGTAAAGGAAGGGCGAGGCGAGGAACATCAAAAGGTTTTGGCCACAGGATTAGCCACGGCCCCGGACTTATAATGATTTAATAACGTGGGCAGAGGAGCTGGAAAACCGGAAGGAGGCGGGAAAGGGGACGATAGCAACTATGGAGGTAACGGCAGTAGCAGCTGTGAACCCGGCCCCTGAACGCTTTGCGAGCAGACAGATAGGACATGTTGCCCGGGATTGCTCTCCAAGGGGAGGGTAAGGGAAGGTGACTGTGTGAGAACTGTCAAAAGATGGGGCACCTCAAAAATGAACTGCTGGCAAAAAGGGGGAGGTGAAGAGGGGTGCAGACCTGAACGACAGGAACCTATTCGTGACGCTCTAGGTGGGATGGAATTTGCTACAAAGCAAGACCTGGTGGAGATGGTGAAGCTCTTACAGCCCAATAGGTATTCTCGGCCCTGGGGATGAGAGAGGTGGAGAGCCAGGGATGTTTATTAATGCAGTGTTAGGGGGCTGGCATTGTAGAATGTTAATAGACACTGGGGCTTCTATATCTCTAGCAAACAAGGACATACCCACGACTGGACAGACTATATTGATACAGGGGGTGGGTGGGGGATGAATGCAGGCAAGGAGGAGTGAATGGGTACAAATTAGAGGTAGAGGGCATAGAACTACCGGTAAAATTTTGGGTGAGCCCAAATGGTGAGGGGGCTATTTTAGGGATAGAGACTGCTGGGCACAGCTGTAAACCCAGGAGATAACACACTGACCTAGGGAAGGGAAAATACTCAAGCCCAGAACACAACGCCGTTGACCCCCAGTGGATAGGACCAATAGAAACTGTTAATGTGGAATGGGATACAAAAGGGGAGTATGGGGTAATTTGCAGCCTTTTTCCAGATATATGGGCAAAACATAAACGGGACTGTGGATATATGACGGTGGAACCAGTTAAAACACCTGGACCAGCACACCTACCCAGGAGACAATACCCAGTAAAGGCGGAGACAATAAAGGCTGTGACCGATATAGCTGCAAGTTTAAAGGGACGGGGGATAGTAAGGGAAATGGTGTTGACTACAAACTCCCCGATTTGGCCCGTTAAGAAACTGGACAGATCCCACCGACTTACCATGGATTACACGGCCCTCAATTCAGCAAGGCCCCGAATACATCCTATTGTGGCCTAGTCCAGCCACAATCTCCAATGGATTGAGCCCGGACCGCAAATGATTTACGGTATTAGACATCTCGAACGGGTTTTGCTCTATACACGAAGAATCCCAATCGAAATTTGCCTTCACTGTTGGGGGAAACAGTGTACTTGCCGGACCATGGAGCAGGAGGGGATACGTTATTTCCAGCAAGCAGACAACTCAACATGAAAGTCAACGAGGGAATAGCCAGGCTGGTAAGGCCACACGGGACATGACCAATGAGACGGTGGACGAGACGAGAGTCGCCATTACCAGTCCAGAGAGGAGAATGCCAGAAATAAATATCAGGGAAGAATGGGAGCAGTGGGGGGGGGGTGCAGGCAAGGCTCAGGATGGGACTTGGCGAAAGGAAGGAAGGGTTATTTCCCCGCCCCCTCCCCTCAGAGCACTGGACAAACAATATTAAAGGTTTAACCACGGGAGCCAACACATCGGGCACAACAATATGATAAACTTAATAAGTCGATGTTGGTGGTGGAAGGGAACAGGGAGAGAAGTGGCAAAATATTGTCAGCAGCGTGTAGTGTGTGCACAGCATAACCCTGGCAGACTACAGCACCAACCTCTCCCCAAGGGGCCCTGGGAACAGACACAAGTTGACTTTACAGGACCCTTGTCGATGTCAAAAGGGGAAAAGATGCTGTTTAGTAATAATTGACCGATTCACCCGGTGGGAGGAGGCATTCCCTACCTGGGACTGCTTAGCAACAGCTGTAGCTAGGATATTAGCGGAGGATGTAATACCTAGATGGGGAGTGCCACTCCACATGGATTCAGAACTCATTTTACGGGGAGAGTTATTAAAGAAACGTGTAAACTCATGGGGATTAAACAGAAGATCCACATTCCCTACCACCCGCAGAGTTCAGGGATGGTGGAAAGGACAAATCGAACATTGAAAACATCTATAGCCAAAGCAATTCAGGAGACAGGGAACAGTCGGGTCACAGTATTGCCCAGCATTCTGATGTGCCTTAGGGCTACACCAAATAGGATGGCTGGGTTTACCTCATTTGGGATTGATGACAGGCGAGGCCATGCAATCACCCTAAGGGATTAGAGTAGGAGGAGGGGTTGTAGGGCCATTGCAAGAAAGAATTCGGGACTACGTAAGGGAATTCAGTAAGCAATTACATAAGCAAGTTAAGAAAGGAAGTTAGAGACAGGCAGATGATTAGGGACAGAGAGGCAAATAAATATGAAGAGCAGCGGCAAACCCCTCAGGTGGGGACCGGAGTAATGGTCAACGTGACACACGTACCCCCAGAGGCCTATTCCAGTGACCTCATCGTATACGCCCCTTATATCAACATTACCCCCTTTATTTCACACCCAGGCCATATGAGGTCATTATGACAGGTGATACTTGCGCACTCGTGGATGTGAAAACGGGAAGCAAATGGAAACATTATTCTCAGTTAAAACCATATGAAGGAAGTAATGGTAACCTGGGCAACGGAAACCAACACTAATGTTTTCACAGGTTTGTGATCCTGACTATGGGAATGTCAGCTCCCGGCTTGGGAAGCAACCATGAGAAAATCAACAGTAACCCTTGCCTTCACCCCGGACAATATGTACAATTGGCGAAAGGGGGCCACAGGGGATTGGATAAAGAAACCAAATACTTGGATATGGGATAGAGTGACTCCCAATAGTCACCAGACTCAGACGGTGATGGTGCAAGGACACACAAGCAGGGAGGCGGGTGACAGTGAAACTGAATAAGCCCAGGGTTCCTATTCGGCTCCTGAACCCCGGATGTGATTGGAGAAATAGCTCCCTCCCGGGTGTAACAGACCTTAAGGAGTTTGGTTGGATATATTGCGGCCACCCTGCATTACAGGGGGACCGTCAGACCGCAGAGGAGCTAAACCTTACCACCCTAAAAGACTCAAGGGGTAATGTTGACGTTAGGGGCATCTACGATGAGGTCACGGGAATAGGCCTCTGGGGGTTCATGTGTCCTGGTACTCCCTTTAAGCGAGTGGGGCCAAGCGTTCATTTGATCACCGGCTGGACAGACCTGCCCTCATTTGTATGGGAGCCAGGGCTGGACGGAGGGGATTGCCAAGAATTTTGTATGCATGTTATCAAAAGACATGGATGTAGAGATGTGCGATGTTACAACTTGACTACGTGTGGCTATCAAAGACCCACCCAATGTCCAGATGTAGTAAGTCCCCCCTCTGGATGGGATAGTCAGGATAGGAAAGTCAAAACCACTATTACATGGTGTAACTATGGCCTCTCTGGAAGTGACATACGATGTCTCAGGTCTCCTGTCAGTGTTACACACCGCTTGGCACAGCCACCAGGATTCCATAAAATGGGTTAGGAGCCAACTGAAGAGGATAGTCAATGACTATAAATATCAAATCGTTCCAGGAATTAGAGCAAAAGCACAGGTTAGGTTAAAAGGAGGTATACTAGGAGGCATCGGAGGGCTGTTTGGGAGTGCCAATTCCATACTTAATTCAGGTCAGATCTATGAGTTAAATGCTGATGCCTCCTGGGTGGCTGTTGAGACTGTCCGAGGGTTACACTACAGTGCGTGCGGGACAGGATATGTCCTGACAGCCGGGGAGCTACAAGGAGAGGGTCTGCTCCGGATCCTTAGGCAGACTGCAGACAGGATAATAGACACAGCCGAATCACAGACGATAGGGAGGGCATGCGAAATGCCAGCACGAGATCTAATTGTCGGGGTGAAATCCGACATAGAGGATATGAGGTTCGGAACAATTCCGGAACACGTGTTTGAGTCAGTTTACCAATTAAAGCTCATAAATTTACATGAGGAGCAGCAGAAATTTGTGTTTACATAACCCCAAGGTGGGGGAGAGATGGAGTTATAAAAGTTATCATGGCCATTCCCCAAGAACATCATCCAAACGGGTGTTTCCTGAACAGCTATAGGTTCAAGTCCCTAGGAGCAGATGAAAGGGGAAATGGTATTCCACATAGGGCTACGAGGATATATATCCTACGTAAAAGACATGGTACTGATGAGCGTTAGAGACTGTTGTACAGAAACAAGAAATTACATTGTGTGCTTGTGCCAAGCACTGGAGGTATTTACTGGAGGTATTCACTGGAGGTATTTATTCACTGGAGGTATTTACTGGAGGTATTCACTGGAGGTATTTATTCACTGGAGGTATTTACTGGAGGTATTCACTGGAGGTATTTACAAACAAAAACAAAATTACATTCACCGCTTTACCGATTCAGGAAGCATTTAAGGCAATTCAGGTATCAGGTAGCTCAATGGTGCTTCATGACCAGCGAGGCTGAGTTGCTTAATGGGGACTTACTTTGTGCTAGCAACTCAAGTTTCTGCCTACAGGTGACCGATCCAATTACTGTAGGAGACTTCCATTTGCCAGACAGAACCACAGGATACTTGTTTAGCGCTTGGTGGGATGACACCTTGTTTATTGGTCAAACTCCTGTCAGAATGTCACACCTAGCCATGCAGGAAGCAAAAGGGATAGCTGAATCGTACGTAGAAGCTTCTAGAGAGCAAATCATTGCGGGGGGGGGGGGGGGGGGGGGGGGGGGCGGAGGAGGGGGAGGCGGCGGGTGCAAGTGGATTTAGCCACCCAATCGGCCAGGAGGTTAGCCCAATCAGCTACTTCCAATGCTACGGCCGGAAGATTGATGAATTGGTGGGAGATTGTTAGAATGGGTATGACGATAGTCACAGGAATTATGCTCTTATGGGCTATCGGATTCTGCTGACACCAATGTAAAACCTGCAAAGCGCCGCTCCAGGCACAGGCAGGAACAAACCAAAGGTGCGCATCAGTTCCCTGACCTATGCATACTCCGAGGGGGAGGACAGGAAAAGGGAAAGTGATGTTATACAACCAGGTGGTCTAGGATTCCTCTGGCGGTCTGAATGACTGGCCACCCAAAGGACCAGAAGAGGAATTCTCAACGTAAGGTGTGGCCAACTTAGGCTTTGGCAAGGGGGAAATTAAATATATATATTTTTTAAAAGAGGAGAACGCAGTAAGAATTTGCTGAACAATACTTAAAATCTCCAGGCAGCCGCTGATGCTAAACCTATTGACAGCTGAGGGTAAGCGGAATCCACATTGCACACAAAAGGGTTTTGAGTTTTGTGTGATTTACACAGTTTTAAGAGATGAGCTAATGTCCAGTCACAGGCAGAACAATTCAAGTGGTGCAACGATGCAGTGAAGCCTTGAGAGCTGGACTGGAGATAAACATAACATAAGGTTAGATTAAGTGTACTCCCTTCTCAGATAGGGACAGGGCAGATGGTTTTAGCTTAGATATGGGAGGACATACAATAGACAAAGAGAGGGCTTTGATGAAACTCAAACAGTTCTGAGTTATGAAAACCAAGGTCTTTGCGTACGTGCTTTAATTTTGATTGGATGATATAATTATGTATACATACTTTAGAATAATTGTTTAGCAAAATCACATGTTTATGTATTCAATAGGATAGTGTTAACATGGGGTCTGTTTGTCGGTCACCGATTGGATATATTCAAATGTACTCAAATATATTATGATAAGAAAAAGTACAAAAGAAATGAAATGTAATCAATCTGGGAGCTGGGTCTTCATTCTTGGGAATGATCTCGGCTCCCTTACATAAGCTTGAATAAAACTGGTTAATGGAAGCCTGAGTCTCTGTGGTCACTGTGTGATCGGGATTGTAATTTCTCCTCTTCAACTGGCCTATGTGGTAGTTACAGGATTGGAGTGAGTACCCTCTCCAGCTCATCTCAGTAGGATATGAACAGAGCTGTCTGAAATTCTGTGTTCAATGGTTAGATTGATCTGTGTTTGATTATGTCAGTCTGGTGACTGATGCTTGTTTATTGTGTTGGATTGCTTAAGCTTGTGGGTGGAGCTAGGGGGCTAATTAAACAGAGAAGAAGCTGTGTAGAGAGAAGACCTGAGCTGATGTGTGCACAGGGAAATCCTGTAAGTTCTGAAATATTTTAAAGCATTGTAAACAAACTTATTTGCATTTAGATCTAGTGTCACGTCTGCATTGTTCTGAAATAATTAGACATCTAAGATATACAACAAACCCATGAATACATAATATAAGTGATGACAAGGATAGTTGAGGAAAGTTTAACATTATAAGTTCCAGAACCATTTCTTGCTTCACCAGGGGGTCCTTCCATGTCCTGGTAGCAATGGTGCTTAGGGTTCAAGACCTATTTGGTTGCTACAGGGACAGATAATCCGGATGTAGCACTGATCCATTGAAGCAATGCTTGTACATTCCATTGTCTCAGAGCAGAAGGCCAGTGAATATGGGAGCAGCTCACAGAAGGTAGGTCGCTGTTTGCTAAGGCAGTAGGTGCTCTCAAAAAATACTCCAAGTCAAGGAACAGTGCAATGATCAACCAATAGACATTCTGTCAGAGGTCCCAGGGAAATGGTGAGGCCATTAAACAATAGGTGGCAGCATTGCAGCAATTGGCTTCTACATGTAAATTTGGTCCGCTAACCAATGAGTTAATTTGTGACTAATTAATTGAAAAGACTTCAATTCCGTGAATTAGGGAATGCTTACTCATGGAGGGTCATGATTTAACCCTGGAAAAAGCCATGACCTTGGCAGTCCAAATGGAACCTGCCATGTTAAACGAATCAATGCACCCTTAAACTCAGGGTTATAGGCACAGCTTACCCCACCAGCTCAAGTGTAATGGTTAGGGGCATGGGGACCTCTGCAATCTTATCAACACGTGCCCCATCACGGCTGGATATCTGTACAATGTGCCCAAATTGTGGAAATGCTCATCGAGTCCCAATGCCATGTCCAACTTGAGGGGAAAAAGTACAATTCATGCTTAAAGTGGAACCATTTTGCAAAGATGTGTGGACCATCCAAGAAGAGGACTCTAAGGTAAAAGCAAAATATGATGGATCCTGGAAATCTTAGAACAAAAACAAAAATACCTGGAAAAACTCAGACAGCATCTGACCTCTCTGTCTGAATCTCTGGTGATAGACTGTTCACCAATATCCATTACAAACCCACCGACTCCCACAGCTACCTCGACTACAGCTCCTCATACCTCACTTCCTGTAAGGACTCCATCCCATTCTCTCAGTTCCTTCGCCTCCGTCGCATCTGTTCTGATGTTGCTACCTTCAAAAACAGTTCCTCTGACATGTCCTCCTTCTTCCTTAACTGAGGTTTTCCACCCACGGTCGTTGACAGGGCCCTCAACCGTGTCCGGCCCATCTCCCGCGCATCCGCCCTCACGCCTTCTCCTCCCTCCCAGAAACATGATAGGGTCCTCCTTGTCCTCATTTATCACCCCACCAGCCTCCGCATTCAAAGGATCATCCTCCACCATTTCCGCCAACTCCAACATGATGCCATCACCAAACACATCTTCCCTTCACCCCCCCTATTGGCATTCCGCAGGGATCATTCCCTCCGGGACACCCTGGTCCATTCCTCCATCACCCCCTACACCTCAACCCCCTCCCACGGCACCTTCCCATGCAACCACAGAAGATGCAACACCTGCCCCTTTACTTCCCCCCTCCTCACCGTCCAAGGGCCCAAAGACTCCTTTCAATTGAAGCAGCATTTCACTTGCATTTCCCTCAATTTAGCCTACTGCATTCGTTGCTCCCAATGTGGTTTCCTCTACATTGGAGAGACCAAACGCAGACTGGGTGACCGCTTTGCAGAACACCTGTGGTCTGTCCGCAAGAATGACCCAGACCTCCCTGTCGCTTGCCATTTTAACACTCCACCCTGCTCTCTTGCCCACATGTCCATCCTTGGCCTGCTGCATTGTTCCAGTGAAGCCCAACGCAAACTGGAGGAACAGCACCTCATCTTCCGATCAGGCACTTTACAGCCTTCCGGACTGAATATTGAGTTCAACAATTTCAGATCATGAACTGTATCCTCCATCCCCACCCCCTTTCTGATCCCCCTTTTTCCAATAATTTATAAATTTTTTTAACAACTAGTTTTTTCTCTTTCCTCCTATTTTTAAATTTATTTTGATCTATTGTTTCATCTCCACCTTTTAGCCCATTTCGATCCCTTCCCCCCACCCCACCCCAACCCCACTAGGGCCATCTGCCACTAGCTTGCTACCATTAATGTCCCCATTAGCACATCCTTTAGATACTATCACCACCGTCAACACCCCTTTGTTCTTTTGTCTATAACATCTTTTGCAATCTCTTCTTGGCCTCCACCTATCATCGGCCCCCCTATCGAGCTCTACCTGTTCCACCCCGTTCTACCGGCTTATATTTCATCTCCTTTCTATATGTCTTAGACTCGAAACGTCAACTGTATCCCTCTCTGCAGATGCTGTCAGACCTGCTGAGCTTTTCCAGGTATTTTTGTTTTTGTCCATTGGTTAGGCTCTTCCTGAGATTGAGGTATGACATGTATATATCATCACTACAACAAATTTCATAACAGCCATTTCAGTCATTGATATGCTAGGGGGAGACAATAATTCAGAGGCCCAGGTTGATGCTCTGGGGACGTGGGTTCAAATCCCATCATGGCAGATGGTAGAATTTAAATTCAGTTAATTAACCTGGAATTGAAAACTAGCCTCAGTAACGGTGACTGTGAAACTATCACCGATTGTCGTAAAAACCCATCTGGGTCACTAATGTCCTTTAGGGAAGGAAATCTGCTGTCCTAACTCAGTCTGGCCTACATGTGACTCCAGACCCACAGCAACGTGGCTGACTCTCATCTGCCCTCTGAAGTGGCCTAGCGGGACACTCAGTTCAGGGGCAATTAGGGATGGGTAACAAATGCTGACCTCGTGTGTGACACCCAGGAAAGAATAAAACTAAAATCCGAGACAAGTTGTTTAAAAAGGGGGGTTTGCCGGAGACTATCACTACATACAGGATTTGTTTCCAGTCAATTAATGGATTTCCTAGCAAGTTACAGGGTTCATCACCGTGTGACATCACTCTACAACCCACTAGCGAATGGTGGTGTCCAATGATTCAAAGGGGTGTTAAAGGACAGTCTGAGAGCTAGTATGTCAGAGGGGAAAACATTCTGTTCACATCCTACTTCACACAAATCGGTCGAGTCCGTGCTCTCTGACTGGAAAGACACCAGCCGAACGCATGGTCGTCTGTAACCTCTGCGTGCCATTGGTAATCCTTAAGCCGTCACCACCTGTCGACCAGAAAGCCAGAGAGGAAGCAGATGAAATCGCAAAGCAACAAGATAAAGCAGAAACTTACTTTGACAAACACACAAGGAAACTATGGATTTGAGGTTGGGGGTTTGGTTTGAATCGTAAGGCCAAATTGCAACCACAAACTTGTATCATCTCCATCAGGACCAAAACAGAACAAGTGGTTGCTTGGTGCCAATGCCAGTCTGTTGGTCAACAACACAGAGTGGAACGTGAGGCGCTTGCGAGCAGGCCAGGATATTTTGAGGATGGTGTTGACAAGGATAAATTTCCTATGAGCGATGTTCGTCATCTGCCTCATCATGTTGTTTACCCAGAACCACAAGATCAGATTCACAGATCCAATGACAGACCAAAGGGACCTTCATATCTCAATGGTTATTTCTGTACTGAGAGAAAACAGACCAGGTGAACTCTAAGAGATGACTTGATGTATATTAATTATTTGTTTAGGATGATTTAATTTAAACAAGGTCTTTCATTAAAAGGGGGAAAAGGTGTAGTGCGCAATGGTTTAATTTATCTGTGTTTGATTGTTAATCTGATAACTGACCCTTATTCACTGAGCTGGATTGCTTAAACCTTTGGCTGGCACCTGTGATCGAATGAAACAGAGAAGCATCCAAACAGAAGAGCTGAATTGAGACCATATTTAAGTGCATATGAAAAACCTGTAAATTCTGAGATATTTTAAAGTATTGTAAGTAAACCTGTTTGGAGTTAGAATTCGTGTCATCGCTGCGTTGTTCTGAGATAATTAGGCAATGCGTTTCTATTAAAGAAGAGATAGTCTGGGGACAGTTGAGGTACGTTCCCACAAGGGGTAAAGGTCGGATAAACAATGACCTAGATGATGAAAGAGAAAGGGCCAGATTTTCCTCTTTGACGCTGGGATTGGAAACGGAATCTTTCAGACTGCACAATCCCGCCTCCTGGCAGTGCCCACCCACCGTATTTTCATCCTGAGAAGGTGGTGCTAGCTAGAGTCATGGCTACTGCCTCCCAAGGCAGCCTAAGGTGACACCAGAGGCGGGCATTCGGCGAGGCTGACAACGTAGAAGGCCGACATCCCTTTACTGGGACAGTGGCCTAGTTGTATTCATACTCATTAGGTCCTCTATCTCTCACCTTTCACTCACCCTCTATGCACCCTCCATGCTCCCTCATATCTCCTATACCATTTCCATGTCCACTCACCAAGTATACACTAGGCACACAAACAATATGCCGTATAATAACACTGGCAAGTCTTGGAAATGCACATAATATTTAAAGAAATCAACCCTCAAAACAGCCCTCTGAAATTCTCATAAAACTGTCAATCATCTTCCAAACCTACAATCCTGACCACCTAGAAGGACAAGGGTAGCAGATGCATGGGAACACCTGGAGGTTCCTCTCCAAGTCACTCACCATCCTCACTTCCAAAATCGTGGAACTCCCTCCCTAACAGCACTGTGGGTGTACCTTTACTTTTTATTCATTTATGGGGTGTGGGTTTCGCTAGCTGGTAGAGCATTTATTGCCCACACCTCGTTGCCCTTCAGAAGGTGGTGGTGAGCTGCCTTCTTGAACCGCTGCAGTCCATGTGGTGTAGGTACACCCACAGTGCTGTTAGGGAGGGAGTTCCAGGATTTTGACCCAGCGACAGTGAAGGAACGGCGATATATTTCCAAGTCAGGATGGTGAGTGACTTGGAGGGGAACTTCCAGGTGGTGGTGTTCCCATCTATCTGCTGCCCTTGTCCTCCTAGATGGTAGTGGTCGTGGGTTTGGAAGGTGCTGTCGAAGAAGCCTTGGTGAATTCCTGCAGTGCATCTTGTACATGGTACACACACTGCTGCTACTGTGCGTCGGTGGTGGAGGGAATGAATATTTGTGGGTGTGGTGCCAATGAAGTGGGCTGCTTTGTCCTGGATGGTGTTAAGCTTCTTGAGTGTTGTGGGAGCTGCACTCATCCAGGCAAGTGGGGAGTATTCCATCACACTCCTGACTTGTGCCTTGTAGATGGTGGACAGGCTTTGGGGAGTCAGGAGGTGAGTTACTCATCACACGATTCCTAGCCTCTGACCTGCTCTTGTAGCCACAGTATTTATTTGGCTAGTCCAGTTCAGTTTTTGGTAAATGGAAACCCCCAGGATGTTAATAGTGGGGAATTCAGTGATGGTAATGCCATTGAACATCAAGGGACGATGGTTGGATTCTCTCTTGTTGGAGATGGTCATTGCCTGAAACTTGTGAGGCGCGAATGTTAGTTGCCACTTGTCAGCCCAAGCCTGGATATTGTCCAGGTCTTGCTGCATTTGAACATGGACTGCTTCAGTATCTGAGGAGTTGTGAATGGTGCTGAACATTGTGCAATCATCAGCAAACATCCCCACTTCTGACCTTATGATGGAAGGAAGGTCATTGATGAAGGAGCTGAAGATGGTTGGGCCGAGGACACTATCCTGAGGAACTCCTGCAGTGATGTCCTGGAGATGAGATGACTGACCTCCAACAACCACAACCATCTTCCTTTGTGCTAGGTATGACTCCAACCAGCAGAGAGTTTTCCCCCTGATTCCCATTGACTCCAGTTTTGCTAGGGCTCCTTGATGCCACACTCAGTCAAATGCTGCCTTGATGTCAAGGGCAGTCACTCTCACCTCACCTCAGGAGTTCAGCTCTTTTGTCCATGTTTGAACCAAGGCTGTAATGAGGTCAGGAGCTGAGTGACCCTGGCGGAACCCAAACTGGGCATCAGTGAGCAGGTTATTGCTAAGCAAGTGCTGCTTGATAGCACTGTTGATGACCCCTTCCATTACTTTACTGATGATGGAGGGGAGACTGATGGGGCGGTAATTGGCCGGGTTGGATTTGTCCTGCTTTTTGTGTACAGGACATACCTGGGAAATTTTCCACATAGCCGGGTAGATGCCAGTGTTGTAGCTGTACTGTAACAGCTTGGCTAGGGACACGGCAAGTTGTGGGGCACAAGTCATCAGTACTATTGCTGGAATATTGTCAGGGCCCATAGCCTTTGCAGTGTCCAGTGCCTTCAGCCGTTTCTTGATATCATGTGGAGTGAGTCGAATTGGCTGAAGACTGGCATCTGTGATGCTGGGGACCTCCAGAGGAGGCGGAGACGGATCATCCACTTGGCACTTCTGGCTGAAGATTGTAGCAAATGCTTCAGCCTTATCTTTTACACTGATGTGCTGGGCTCCCCCATCATTGAGGATGGGGATATTTGTGGAGCCTCCTCCTCCAGTGAGTTGTTTAATTATCCACCACCATTCACGACTGGATGTGGCAGGACAGCAGAGCTTAGATCTGATCCGTTGGTTGTGGGATCACTTAGCTCTGTCTATCACTTGCTGCTTATGCTGTTTGACATGCAGGTAGTCCTGTGTTGTAGCTTCACCAGGTTGACACCTCATTTCTAGATATGCCTGGTGCTGCTCCTGACATGGCCTCCTGCACTCTTCATTGAACCAGGGTTGATCCCCTGTCTTGATGGTAATGGTAGAGTGGGGGATACGCTGGGCCATGAGGTTACAGATTGTGTTCGAGTACAATTCTGCTGCTGCTGATGGCCCACAGCGCCTCATGGATGCCCAGTCTTGAGTTGCTAGATCTGTTTGAAATCTATCCCATTTAGTACAGTGGTAGTGCTACACAGCACGATGGAGGGTATCCTCAATGTGAAGGTGGGACTTTGTCTCCATAACGACTGTGCAGTGATCTCTCCGACCGATACTGTCATGGACAGATGTATCTGTGGCAGATAGGCTGGTGAGGATGAGGTCAAGTATGTTTTCCCCTCTTGTTGGTTCCCACACCACCTGCCGCAGACCCAGTCTAGCAGCTATGTCCTTTAGGACTCGGCCAGCTCAGTCAGTAGTGGTGCTACTGAGACACTCTTGGTGATGGACATTGAAGTCCCCCATCCAGAGTACATTCTGCACCCTTGCCACCCTCAGTGCTTCCTCCAAGTGATGTTCAACATGGAGAAGCACTGATTCATCAGCTGAGGGAGGGCGGTACGTGGTAATCAGCAGGAGGTTTCCTCGCCCATGTTTAACCTGATGCTATGAGACTTCATGAGGTCCAGAGTCGATGTTGAGGACTCCCAGGGCAACTCCCTCCCAGCTGTATCCCACTGTGCCACCATCTCTGCTGGGTTTGTCCTGCCGGTGGGACAGGACATACCCAGGGGTGGTGATGGTGGTGTCTGGGACATTATCTGTAAGGTATGATTCCATGAGGATGACTATGTCAGGCTGTTGCTTGACAAGTCTGTGAGACAGTTCTCCCAATTTTGGCACAAGCCCCCAGATATTAGCAAGTCAGACTCTGCAGTGTCAACAGGTTTGCCTTTGTCATTTCCGGTGCCTAGGTCAATGCCGGGTGGTCTGTCTGGTTTCCTTCATTTTTTGAGACTTTGTAGTGGTTTGAGTGACTAGCTGGGCCATTTCAGAGGGCATTTGAGAGTCAACCACATTGCCGTGGGTCTGGAGTCACATGTAGCCCAGACCAGGTAAGGTCGGCAATTTCCTTCCCTAAAGAACATTAGTGAACCAGATGGGTCTTTAACAACAATCGACAATGGTTTCATGGCCATCGTTAGACTACACCACATGGACTGCAGCGATTCAAGAAGGCAGCTCACCATCATCTTCTCAAGGGCAATTCGGGATGGGCAATAAATGCTCACCTTGCCAGTGACACCCACATCCCATGAATGAATGAATAATACAAGAAATCAAACACAGATAGTCAAAGCCCCATTGAAGAGACATTTAATCCTCCCTTGTTAAAATAAACAAACAAGCATTGAAAAGCCACCTAAAGAAAAATATATTTATTGCAATCCCATAAAACAATCAAACAAAATTAGCAGTACCACTCAAGTTAAGTAAACAGCCCCCTAGAGGGCTGAGTCCATTACTCAGCCCTGGAGCTCAGCCAAGCATTCATAATGAGATCATGTGTCAACTATATCAACAGGATCAGGCTGAACAGAACTATTGGGAAAGAGAGGTGGAGTGTAACATCTGAATTGCTCTTGCATAGAGCTGGCATGGATATGGGTGGCCTCCTTCTGTGCTGTAACCATTCCAAGATTCAAAGAGATTTTACTGGAGGTCTTTTCAGCTTCCTAATCCTCCTCAGCTCACACTGGCTCCACCTGGATCAAGAAGGATACTGGTTCCACAGTCAGACAGAAGCTCAATCTTTCTTGGGGCCCACTCACGTCAAAAGATGTATCCTGATTAGTGTATGTGGATTAAAACACCACCCCTCCTCCATCCCTCCTCCACCCCTCCTCCACCCCTCCTCAATTCCTCCTTCGCCCGTCCTCCACCCCTCCTCCATTCTTCCTCTACCCCTCCTCCATTCTTCCTCCACCCCTCCCCACCCCTTCTCCATCTCTCTCCACCCCTAAACCAACCCTCCTGCCTCCCCTCCTCAATCATTCCCAGAACCCTCCAACAATGTTTCATCATCCCACACCTCACCCATTTCTCTGCAATCCCTTCCCCTTTCTTCTCTCATTCTGCCCCTTCACCATGCCTCCCTCATTCCTCCCCTACCGCTCCCCAACTCCTCCCTCCCCCCTCCCCAACCCTCCCCATCAGCCCTCCATCATTCCCTAACCCCTCTGCCCACCCTTTCCCGTCCCTCCATTCCCATTCCCAATCCTATCCCACCCAACCCAAACACTCCACAACCCACCCCCACCCCTATCCAAATCCACATCCATCTCTGGATGCTGCCTCACCGCTCCCACACCTACCTCAACCCCTCCCCAACTCTCTCCCAGCCCTCTTCCCCCCCCCCCCCCAGCTCTTCCCGTTACCTCCTATCCCGGCCTCTCCAATTTTCCCCTTCCCCCTCCTGGGGAGGCTGGGAACTTCACCACCTGAGACCCTCACTGGGGTTGGGAGTGACCAGGAACATCATTGCTGAGTTCAAATTGCAGTCAGGTCACCAGAGCCTGAGAGAATGGGCCCTGGTGGGATTGTTGGCCTTTCCTCGCTGCCCATCGGTGTTAAAATTCCAGTCAGTTTCCAAAACTGTAGCCCAGCAATTTCAACAGCCCGCTCAACCGGGTTCTAACCCTGGCTGGGTAGAATCAGGCCTCTGGCCCGTCTCATTTCCTTAGAACAATTTATTGATCAAGGCAAAGGAGTGAAGGCGGGTAAATGGAGCTCAGGTACAGGTTAGCTGTGATCTAACTGAGCAGCGGAACAGACTTATCGCCAAGTTTGCGGATGACACAAAAATAGGTGGGAAGGTGGGTTCTGAATGGCAGGTAGGTTCCTACAGTTCCTGCATTGAGGTGGAGGGGCTGAATGGTCACCTCCTGTTCCTGCGTAACAGGTTTAAGGAGCTGTATTGTGACTCAGTTGCCAGTTCACGGTGACTTGTGAAACACACTTGCACACTTGTTGCGGGGTGACCGAGTTGGTATGTTAGATAGAATAGTTCAGCAGACGCTTCTTAGGTGGAACACATTCCATTTATTTGCAAGGTCCTCAGCAGTTACAATGTGTGCTTCTACATCAAACTCTGTCTACAGACTTCTGCTGCTCACTTGTAGACTTCTAACTGACTACTAACTAACTACAGAGTTAAATCAAGTTTCCCGTCGAAGGGTCATGAGGATACGAGGCATCAACTGTGCTCTTCTCCACCGATGCTGCCGGACCTGCTGAGTCTTTCCAGGTATTTCTGTTTTTGTTTGTTAGCTCCCGCTACTCCACTATTGGTTACACAAGGTCATGTGATCTTCCATCGTAACTTTCTTCTTCTTCGTTGGGTAAAACCATAGTTACCCCTTCCCTCCCCGCCCCCCTTTACTCTGAAACATATACAATTACAATCTTATCAAAATAGCAAATGTTTGACACTGATAAAGTAATTTACAAGTTCCGTTTTTCTGGGGGTTTCCTTCTGAGTGTGGATCTTCTCGATGCTACAACTTCAGATGCTTTGCCAGGAGCCTCCTTTCCTGGGCTTGTCCGAACATCGGTTTCTTCTGCCGGTACCTGGAGATCTGTCTCCTCGACTCTTGCCGGTACAACAGACACATCTGACACATCTGTGCCTGGCTGAGTTCCCTCAACAGGAACCGTTTGACTCAGTTGGGAACAGTGGTGGAATCATTTCTCTCTTCCTCAAATGATCCACATGTCTCCATATGACTCGGCCTTCCGGTAAGATAGAGGTCCAGTCACTTCTCTTATTTCACCTGGCAACCACTTAGGTCCTTCTCCAAAGCTCTTCAGGTATACCATCCCTCCCACAGTAAACTTCCTCTCACGACTATGCCAGTCGTGTCCAGTTTTCTGACTTCCTTGATTCCTTTCCACCTTCCCCCCTGCCTAAGTCTGGCATCATTAATCTCAATCTTGCCCTGAGACGGTGTTTCAACAATAACTGGGCAGGTGTGAGGGGTGATCCTATAATGGAAAAGAAAGTCTGCTAGCTTGGCTGCTAGGGAATCTGCAGTTCACTTTTCATGCCTGATTTGAACGTTTGAACTGCTCTGTCAGCCAGTCTGTTTGGGTGGTACGGTGAAATTCTGATATGAGTGATATCGCTGAGGCTGATAAACTTTTGAAACTCAGCACTCATAAATACTGTGCCATTATCAGATACAACCATCGACAATGAGCAGAAACATTGTTCCCATGAAAGGTCCCACACAGTCAATGTGTGATTGTACCTATGGCCTTCCTAGTCACTCCCAAGTGTGTAATGCAGTTGTTGAAGGTTACTTTAGCACTTGCTGACAGCGTACACAATTCTTCATTAAACTCTATTTCACCATCCATCCCAGGCCACCATTGATAGCTGCGTGCTATGATCTTCATTCGGGATATTCCTGGATGGGCACTGTGTAGTTCAATTAACAATGGCTCTCTTCCCTTTGGAGGAACTATCACTCGTGCTCCCCACAATAAGGTACCATCCTGGCTGGTTTCATGTACGGTTTCATTTTGTCAGATACGGGCTCTTGTGACCAACCATGAAGCATTTGTTTTCGTCCATGAGATAGGACTGGGTCCTGACTTCTCCAGTCTCTGATCTGTCTAGGATATACCAGTTACAAATCTAAGAAATTTAACAATAACATGAGTTACTGCGGAACTGGGTTCATCATTTTCTTGTAGATGCAAACGACAGTGCATCAGCATTTGCAATTTGATTTCCAGGCCAGCGTACAAAAGCATACTTGCATGTTGCCTGGATCAGGGCTCATCATTGTATTCTTGATGAGGCTATGAGTGGTATAGCCTTGTCCTCACTGAACAATCCGAGCAATGGCTTGTGGGTCTGAAATGATTGTAAAATGGCGGCTGTATATGTACAGGTGAAATGTCTTGACACCACAGATGATGCTCAGGCCTTCTTTCTCTACCTGCGAGTATCCCTATTCCACTGAGGTGAGCATCCTTGACGCATATTCTATTGGCTGTTCCGTGAAACCGTCCATCCAATGAGAGGGCACTGCTCCCACTCTGTAGGGAGATGAGTCTCATGTCAGCATCAACTCTTTCATCTGGTCATAATGCACTAATAGATTGGACAAGTGCATCAATTGTTTCCCCGTTATGAAAGCGTCTTTGTGGGGAGCCTCCCAAGACCAACGTTGGTTCTTATTGAGTAGAGAACACAGCGGGTGGCTGCACTGTAGACAAGTTGGGTAAGAACTGCCTATAATAATTGATCATTCCCGAGTTTGATATGAGCTCGGAGGCGTTCTTTGGAACTGGTGCCTCTCTTATGGCTCTCACTTTGTCCTCAATCGAGTGGAGGCCCTGTGAATCTACCCGGTGAGCCAAATAGATTACCTCCTTCGCTTGGAACATGCACTTTCCTTTTTTTTTAAATACACTCCAGCTTGCAAGAAAGGTTATAAGACTTCTAAGTTTGCCAAATGCTCCTTTTCAGTGAGTTCTGACACCAGAACATTATCTAAATAAACGACAACCTGGGACAGTCCCTGCTGTGGACTTCCGTTCGTTCTCTGGAAGGTGGCACAAGCTGAGGAGATGCCGATAGGTAATCGTGTATACTGGTACAACCCCTTGTGGATATTGATTGTGACAGATTCCCAGGGGACATTGTCTAACTCTAATTGTTGATAAGCATGACTCATATCAAGATTCGTGTAGGCAGTTCCCTGTCAGCTTGCCATACAGGCTCTTGGATTTTTGGTATGGGGTTTCTGTCCAGCTTAGCCACTTGTTAACTGTCAATTTGTAGTCTCCACAAATTCGGACGTTTTAAGGATGGGGGCTATTGGCGCTACCCATTCTGAGAACAGCACAGGCTGTACAACGCCCAGTTTCTCTAACCTGTCCAGTTTGGTAGTGACCTTTTCCCGCAGTGTATAAGGTACTGGTCTTGCCTTCATGAATTGCGGGGTTTGCCTCTGGATCCTCGTGAATTTTTGCTCACAGCTCCTGGATCTTCCCAAATTCAGCCCTGAAGACTGAGGTGTATTTTTGTAGTAGCTCTGGTAACCCACTTGCTCTCAGCTGGAACATTTCTGCCCATTCTAACTTAATCTCCTTTAGCCAGTTTCATTCCAAGAGATTTGGCCCTTCACATGCTACCACCATCATGAAAATATTAATGTATATAATGTTACTGGAAATTATTTTAAGTTGGGTCTATGTCTGTGGGTGTGAGTGTGTGTCTTAATTGGATTAAAGCCAGCTAGTCTGGGTGCTTTGATACGTAGTAGTTTTAAGGTGTAAACAGTAAGGTAAAGAGGACATTTGCATTTTGTTGAATAAATCGTTCAAAGACTTGGGGGGTGAAATCTTCTACCTCGCTTGGAGACACCAAGCAATGTTACTAATAAAATTGGTATTAGGAAAGGGGTTTTATTATTAGAGGTGGAGTTCAAAGCGCCCTGATGATACAATGAGAATTTACATTCAAAGGGAAGGCTATGTATATATCGAAGAGTTTAGTGTGTGGAAGTCAGAGGCATGGAGTTTTTAAGCCTGTGAACCTTACCACTGTGTCTGCTAAAGAACAAATAGAAAGGAACTTCAGTTTGAACTTGCAAGATAAAATGTGCTTTGCCTGGGATCTGTTTAAGTCTTTGGGGTTTAAGTTGCCTTGGGGAAGATTACCTGGGAGTGATTACTTTGGGGATTTGTTTAATAGTAAATTATGGTAGTAATTTGTGGATGTGTATGTGTTTAAATTTGTTGTTAAATTAGTAAATGTTTAATTTATGTAAACAAACCTCTGGAAGTTTGGTGGTTTCATTTCTGAGTTCAGAGCTGCATCTCAAACATCCCAACTGAAAATCTAGGTTATGACAGTTGTTTAAAGTTTCCCTCTGGGATTTTAAGTAACTCAGCCTTTACCAACTGCTGTGTCCTAACATCACCATCAAGGGTAGCTTTGCCGATTGGCTTCCGTAATGGACAGTAATTCTACTTATGCCTTTGACTTGGGTATCTTCACCTGTGTTAGTTTTTGACCTGGCATCAGTTTCCTCCAAATTTAACTCACATTCACCATAATTCAGAAATTTGAAGGTGTGTTCACCAATTACTGTGGTGGAAGCTTCTGTGTCCATTTCCATTCGAATAGGTCTGCCATTTACCTTCGCTGTGACATATATTGGCTCTGTTTTCCCTGCTTTCAAATTAAATATCTGAATGCGTTGCTTCAGGTTCTGCTACACTGTAAATCTCACAGGGTTTTCTTGCTTGAAACATCGACCTGGTTCTTTCCTCGCACTGCCTCATTATGTGTCCACTTTGATGACAATAAAAACATTCGATTTTTTTAAACTTCCAATCATTACTAGTCCGTTTATTTCCACCTCTGTTACCATTATTCCATAGTTTCGCTGCTGAGTCAATTCTTTTTTAGTTTTCTCTTAGCGGTGGCTGTTTCCCACCTCTCTGCAGAACCTTGACGTTTTAGAGCCCTTCCCTTGCATTTTTGCACCTTTTGGGCTGGAGCTTCCTGCCCGATGTGGAGGATGGTGCCATTTGGCGCTCCCTGTGTGGCTTTTGAATCTCTTACTGTGCTTTCCATGGCCAGCGCTATCTCTAACGCCTTCTTAAAATCCAGATTTGTTTCTCAATCGTGTCCTCATTCACACTGCACACTAAATGATCCCTCATCATATGGTTTAAAGATGTACCAAACCCACAACGTTCTGTTAACTGTTTCGAACATGCCGCGTAAAAGAGCAATTGTCTCGCCCGGGGCTGTATTTCTTGAATTAAACTTGAACCTTTGTGGCGTTGCCGAGGGCTTTGGCTGGTAGTGACCCTCCACCAATTCACCAAACATTTTTCGAATCTGGGGCACTAGACTTCAAATTAAGCCATAGGCTTTATTCCCAACATTTAGACAAGAGGATCGCTCGCCTCCTCTCTTCCCCTGGAATCTCATTTGCTTGAAAGTAGAACGCTGAGGCGTTCAATATAATGAGAGCAATTGTCCATGGCTGCGTTGAACGGATCCATTCTCCTGAATTGTGATGTGCGTTGAGGGCATTGCTTCGACAATTTGAACAGAAACTTCTACTTACTCTGACTGTGCAAGGTTACAGTTGGATTTCGATTCTTTTGATTCCTCCTCCGCGATTTTACCCTCGATGTTAGTTTGTTGTATCATTCTTTGATCCTTGCTTTTTCCTCATCTCCGCTTTGTTGCACCTTTCGCAAGTTTGTTGGGTCTCTGCTTTATCTTCGTGTTATCCTCATCGCTAGTTTATGGTGACGTGTGAAACACACTTGCACACGTGTTGCAGGGTGACCGAGTTGGTACTTAAGGTAATTCTGCGAACGCTTCTTAGGTGGAACACATACTGTTTACTTACAAGGTACTCAGCAGTTACAATGTTTCTACACCAAACTCTGTCTACATACTTCTGCTGCTCACTTGCACACAACTGACTTCCCAATAACTACGAACTAACTACAGAATTAGCCCGCGCTGCTCTACTATTGGCTACACAAAATCATGTGATCTTCCATTGCAACATTCTTCTTAAAGTACACCATGCATTAGGGAAAACCATAGTTACCACAGGCCGAATGGCCTCCTGTTGCTGTGTAACAGGCTCGAGGGGCTGAATGGCCTCCTCCTGTCCCTGTGTAACAGGCTCGAGGGGCTGAATGGCCTCCTCCTGTCCCTGTGTAACAGGCTCGAGGGGCTGAATGGCCTCCTCCTGTCCCTGTGTAACAGGCTCGAGGGGCTGAATGGCCTCCTCCTGTCCCTGTGACAGGCAGTGTACTTTCTTCCGTGAGTCTCCAGTGGAACAGCAACTATTTTGACCAGTTCCCCATGGGGATATCCACAAGGCTCAGCACTGAGAAAGGACGCAGGCTCACCATCAGCCTAAACCGGAGTTCCTGATCAGTAAACATCCCTGTGAACTGGTTTCATGTGGCCTGTCATTTCTTATTTCCTCAAACACTGTCCTTCACCACTTCCACATACTTAACTTATGCCTTGAAGTGTCCAAACAGAGATCAACTTACAGACTCTGAAAGGAGGAAGAATTAATCACTTAGAAAAAAGAACAAAGGACTTACCTATAATATATATTGCACCTTTCATGACCGCTTGATGTCCCAGAATGCTTTCCGGCCAATAAAGCACTGGCCTCTAGACATTTTTAAAAATTTACTCATTCACGGGATGTGGTCTTCGCTGGCTGGCCCAGCATTTATTGCCCATCCCTAGTTGCCCTTGAGAAGGTGGTGGTGAGCTGCCTTCTTGAACCGCTGCAGTCCATGTGGTGTAGGTACACCCACAGTGCTGTTAGGGAGGGAGTTCCAGGATTTTGACCCAGTGACAGTGAAGGAACGGTGATATATTTCCAAGTCAGGATGGTGAGTGACTTGGAGGGGAACTTCCAGGTGGTGGTGTTCCCATCTATCTGCTGTCCTTGTCCTTCTAGATGGTAGTGGTCGTGGGTTTGGAAGGTGCTGTCGAAGGAGCCTTGGTGAATTCCTGCAGTGCATCTTGTAGATGGTACACACACTGCTGCTACTGTGTGTCGGTGGTGGAGGGAGTGAATGTTTGTGGATGGGGTGCCAATCAAGCGGGGCTGCTTTGTCCTGGATGGTGTCGAGCTTCTTGAGTGTTGTGGGAGCTGCACTCATTCAGGCACTAACCTCTGACAGCAATTGGAGTGTCATCTGGGAGATGATTGTTGCTGGGCTAATAATCCAGAGATCCAGGGTAATGCTCCAGGGACCCAGGTTCTATTCCTGCCTTGGCAGATCGTGGCATTTAAAAATTCATTAAGCATCTGGGAATAAAAACCAAACAATGACCACGGCCAGGAACTTACCTTGGGCGGGGCACAGGGCCGATCGCCAGCGGTGATTGGCTGTGCCCCGCCATTTAATGTGGGCGGGGCCAATTCAGGTCCACCTAGCGTGACGCCTGGTCAACGTTACCTGTGCGGGAGGGGGGGGGAGGAGGGACAGTCAGGGTGCACACGCGAGCCAAAGAGCACAGGAGCTGCCCCAGAGGGATTCAGTGCAGAATAAAAGTTTTTGTATCATAAAATTAAAAATTATTTAAGCACGTCCCCTCATGGGACAGTGTCCCATGAGCTGGGACCTGTTTGTGAAGTTGGGGAAAACGGATTTATTTATTTAGTAAAAGCTTCAGGAAACCTCTTCCCGCCCGTGAGTGAGGTTTCCAGAGAAACGTGAAGGCCGCTTGTGCTCTCTGTCTGTCCGACAGCTTTAACATTGGACGGGCAGCGCTGAGAACGACTTTCATTGTTCCTTTAATGGCCTCAATAGGCCATTGAGAGTTCGGAGACTGCGCAGACGTCTCCGGCGTGTGTCTGCCGATCGAAAGGTCTAAGTGACGCGCGATGGCATCGGGCACGCGCCTGACATCGTCTGGCTTCATTTTGTGCGTTAGTGAATTGGGCCCGAACCTGCAGGCCTTCAACAATATTCAGGCCCATGAAACCATTGCCGGTTGTTGGAAAAACCCATCCGGTTCACGAATGTCCTTCAGGGAAGGAAATCTGTTGTCCTTACCTGGTCTGGGCCTACATGTGACTCCAGACCCACAGCAACGTGGCTGACTCAGAAACACCCTCTGAAATGGCCCAGCAAGATACTCAGTTGTATCAGATGGCAACAAAGTCACAAAAAAGGACCAACCGGCTTTGACCTAAGTACCAGAAAAGATAACAGTAATTGCAGCCCTGCTGACCCTGCAAAATCCTCCTCACTAAAATCTGGGGACTTGTGCCAAAATTGGGAGAACTGTCTCACAGACTAGTCAAACAACAGCCTGACATAGTCATTCTCATGGAATCATACCTTACAGATAATGTCCCAGACACCACCATCACCATCCCTGGGCATGTCCTGTCCCACCAGCAGGACAGACCCAGCAGAGGTGGGGGCACAGTGGGATACAGTCAGGAGGGAGTTGCCCTGGGAGTCCTTAACATTGACTCCGGACCCCATGAAGTCTCATAGCGTCAGGTCAGACATGGGCGAGGAAACCTCCTGCTGATTACCACATACCGCCCTCCCTCAGTTGATGAATCAGTGCTCCTCCATGTTGAACACCACTTGGAGGAAGCGCTGAGGGTGGCAAGGGCACAGAATGTACTCTGGGTGGGGACTTCAATGTCCATCACCAAGAATGTCTCAGTAGCACCACTACTGACCGAGCTGGCCGAGTCCTAAAGGACATAGCTGCTAGACTGGGTCTGCGGCAGGTGGTGAGGGAACCAACAAGAGGTAAAAACATACTTGACCTCATCCTCACCAACCTGCCTGCTGCAGATGCATCTGTCCATGACAGTATCGGTAGGAGTGACCACTGCAGAGTCATTGTGGAGACAAAGTCCCGCCTTCACATTGAGGATACCCTCCATCGTGTTGTGTGGCACTACCACTGTGCTAAATGGGATAGATTTTGAACAGATCTAACAACTCAAGACTGGGCATCCATGAGGTGCTGTGGGCCATCAGCAGCAGCAGAATTGTACTCGAACACAATCTGTAACCTCATGGCCCAGCGTATCCCCCACTCTACCATTACCATCAAGACAGGGGATCAACCCTGGTTCAATGAAGAGTGCAGGAGGACATGCCAGGAGCAGCACCAGGCATACCTAAAAATGAGGTGTCAACCTGGTGAAGCTATAACACAGGACTACTTGTGTGTCAAACAGCATAAGCAGCAAGTGATAGACAGAGCTAAGCGATACCACAACAAACGGATCAAATCTAAGCTCTGCAGTCCTGCCACATTCAGTCGTGAATGGCGGTGGACAATTAAACAACTCACTGGAGGAGGAGGCTCCACAAATATCCCCATCCTCAATGATGGAGGAGCCCAGCACATCAGTGCAAAAGATAAGGCTGAAGTATTTGCTACAATCTTCAGCCAGAAGTGCCAAATGGATGATCCATCTCAGCCTCCTCTGGAGGTCCCCAGCATCACAGATGCCAGATTCAGCCAATTCGACTCACTCCATGTGATATCAAGAAATGGCTGAAGGCACTGGATAATGCAAAGGCTATGGGCCCTAACAATATTCCGGCACATCAACTTGTGCTCCAGAACTTGCCGTGCCCCTAGCCAAGCTGTTCCAGTACAGCAACAACACTGGCATCTACCCACCTATGTGGAAAATTGCCCAGGTACGTCCTGTATACAAAAAGCAGGACAAATCCAACCCAGCCAATTACCACCCCATCAATCTATTCTTGATCATCAGTAAAGTAATGGAAGGGGTCATCAACAGTGCTATCAAGCGGCACTTGCTTAGCAATAACCTGCTCACTGATGCCCAGTTTGGGCTCCGCCAGGGCCACTCAGCTCCTGACCTCATTACAGCCTTCGTTCAAACATGGACAAAAGAGCTGAACTCCCAAGGTGAGATAAGAGTGACTGCCCTTGACATCAAGGCAGCATTTGACCGAGTGTGGCATCAAGGAGCCCTAACAAAACTGGAGTCAATGGGAATCAGGGGGAAAACTCTCCGCTGGTTGGAGTCATACCCAGCACAAAGGAAGATGGTTGTGGTTATTGGGGATCAGTCATCTCAGCTCCAGGACATCACTGCAGGAGTTCCTCAGGGTAGTGTCCTCGGCCCAACCATCTTCAGCTGCTTCATCAATGACCTTCCTTCCATCATAAGGTCAGAAGTGGGGATGTTCGCTGATGATTGCACAATATTCAGCACCATTCACAACTCCTCAGATACTGAAGCAGTCCATGTCCAAATGCAGCAAGACCTGGACAATATCCAGGCATGGGCTGACAGGTGTCAAGTAACATTCGCACCACACAAGTGTCAGGCAATGACCATCTCCAGCAAGAGAGAATCCAACCATCGGCCCTTAACATTCAATGGCATTACCATCACTGAATTCCACACTATCAATATCCTGGGGGGTTACCATTGACCAGAAACTGAAATGGACTAGCCATATAAATACCATAAGAAGGTCAGAGGCTAGGAATCCTGCAACTCACCTCCTGACTCCCAAAGTCTGTCCACCATCGACAAGGCACAAGTCAGGAGTGTGATGGAATACTCCCCACTTGCCTGGATGAGTGCAGCTCCCACAACACTCAAGAAGCTGGACACCATCCAGGACAAAGCAGCCCTGCTTGATTGGCACCACATTCACAAACATTCACTCCCTCCACCACAGACGCACAGTGGCAGCAGTGTGTACCATCTACAAGATGCACTGCAGGGATTCACCAAGGCTCCTTCGACAGCACCTTCCAAACCCACGACCACTACCATCTAGAAGGACAAGGGCAGCAGATAGATGGGAACACCACCACCTGGAAGTTCCCCTCCAAGTCACTCACCATCCTGATTTAGAAATATATCACCATTCCTTCACTGTCGCTGGGTCAAAATCCTCGGACTCCCTCCCTAACAGCACTGTGGGTGTACCTACACCACATGGACTGCAGTGGTTCAAGAAGGCAGTTCACCACCACCTTCTCAAGGGCAACTAGGGATGAGCAATAAATACTGGCCCAGCCAGCGAAGCCCACATCCCGTGAACGAATATAACAATAAATAACAGTATTTACCTCTCAAGAAATATAATCAAGAAGGGCTAGCTGCTCACTAACACATTGCTGATTGTGGGATCTTGCTGTACACAAACTGACTGTTTTTTATGTAATAATCTTGGAATGCACGGCTGATTTCTTGTAAGCAACAGTAAACCTTATTTACAGACGTCCACATAAGGCTAAATGCTTGTTTGAAGACAAAGGTTCCAAAAAACTCCGCCCCTAAGATTCCCCAGGCTCTGGGCTGGTTTACCTGTACAGACACATGACCTCTACAACAGTAAGGAATTGCTTAACTTACAATTACTACAGTTTTCTACAGAGCAACTGAGAGTGATTCCTATTTCCACTGTGGATCTTTTGTTACAAATTCAGGATTAAAATTAGTGCAGAAAATCAAAATCTGCTCATTCAGCTGTATCACATCCTCACCGAAATCTTTGTTTTCACTTTCCTATCAGTTAGAACTGAAACCAAGACTGCACTGAGAAAAATCTGTCGCATGAGAAACAGGGAGACCCACATCCAAAAAGGGAACACTGTCACTGGAGACAGCACACTCTCACTGTCTACAAGTATCCAACCTGGCCAATTACTGCCACATCAGCCTACTCTTGCTATCAGCAAAGTGATAGATGGTATTATCGGCAGTAGTGCAATCAATCGGCACTCACTCAGCAATAATCTGTTGACTGATGCTCAGTTTGGGTTCTGCCAGGGTCACTCAGCTCCTGACCTCATTACTGCCTTGGTTCAAACATGGACCAAACAGTTCAACTCCTGAGGTGAGGTGAGAGTGACTGCCCTCGACATCAAGGCACCATTTGACCGAGTGTGGCATCAAGGAGCCCTAACAAAACTGGAGTCATTGGGAATCAAGAGGAAAACTCTCCACTGGTTGGAGTCATACCTAGCACAAGGGAAGATGGTTGTGGTTGTTGGAGGTCAGTCATCTCAGCTCCAGGACATCACTGCAGGAGTTCCTCAGGGTAGTGTCCTGGACCCAACCATCCTCAGCTGCTTCATCAATGACCTTCCTTCCATCATAAGGTCAGAAGTGGGGATGTTCGCTGATGATTGCACAATGTTCAGCACCATTCGCAACTCCCCAGATACTGAAGCAGCCTGTGTATTTATGCAGCAAGACCAGGAAGATAAATAAATAAATGGGGGAGTGACACTGACTGGATTGCTCTGCAGAGAGCTGGCATTGACTGGATGGACTGAAAGGCTCCTTCTGCACTGTAAATAACTCTATCAAAGGAATAAAAATTATTACACTGGGTTTGCTTTCTCCGTCACTCGGGAGCAGTGTAATTATACCAGGGCTTTCTCTCTCTATCTCTCTGGGAGCAGTGTAATTATAACTGGGCTGTCTCACTCTCACTCTGGGAGCAGTGTAATTATAACTGGGCTGTCTCACTCTCACTCTGGGAGCAGTGTAATTGTACACTGAGCTCTCTCTCGTTCTCTTGGAGCAGTGTAATTATACACTGGCTCTCTCTCTCTGGGAGCAGTGTAATTAAACACAGAGCTCTCTCTCTCTCTCTCTCTCCCTCTGGGAGAAGTGTAATTAAACACTGGGCTCTCTCCATCC
Organism: Isurus oxyrinchus; assembly: GCA_026770705.1. NCBI lineage: Eukaryota > Metazoa > Chordata > Chondrichthyes > Lamniformes > Lamnidae > Isurus > Isurus oxyrinchus. The sequence goes on from JANJGN010000001.1 coordinate 258,621,900, forward strand.
CTCTGGGAGCAGTGTAATTATACTCTGGGCTCTCTCTCTCTCTCTCTCTCTCTGGGAGCAGTGTAATTATACACTGGCTCTCTCTCTCTGGGAGCAGTGTAATTAAACACAGAGCTCTCTCTCTCTCTCTCTCTCCCTCTGGGAGAAGTGTAATTAAACACTGGGCTCTCTCCATCCCTCTGGGAGCAGTGTAATTATACTCTGGGCTCTCTCTCTCTATCTCTCTCTCTGGGAACAGTGTAATTAGACACTGGGCTCTCACTCTCTTGGAGCAGTGTAATTATACACTGGGCGCTCTCTATCTCTCTGGGAGCAGTGTAATTATACACTGGGCTCTCTCTCTCTTGGAGCAGTGTAATTATACATTGGGCTCTCTCTCTATCTCTCTGGGAGCAGTGTAATTAAACACTGGGCTCGCTCTCTCTAGGAGCAGTGTAATTATACACTGGGCTCTCTCCGTCTCTCTGTGAGCAGTGTAATTATACACTGTGCTCTCTCTCTCTGGGAGCAGAGTAATTATACACTGGGCTCTATCTCTCTGGGAGCAGTGTAATTATACACTGTGCTCTCTCTCTCTCTCTCTGTGAGCAGTGTAATTATACACTGGGCTCTCTCTCTCTGGGAGCAGTGTAATTATAGAGTGGGCTCTCTCTCTCTCCCTCTGGGAACAGTGTAATTATACACTGGGCTCTGTCTATCTCTGGGAGCAGTGTAATTATACACTGGGCTCTCTCTCTCTCTCTCTCTGGGTGCAGTATAATTATACACTGGGCTCACTCTCTCTCTCTGGGAGCAGTGCAATTATACATTGGGCTCTGTCTCTCTCTGGGAGCAGAGTAATTCTACACTGGGCTCTCTCTCTCTCTCTCTGGGTGCAGTATAATTATACACTGGGCTCACTCTCTCTCTCTGGGAGCAGTGCAATTATACATTGGGCTCTGTCTCTCTCTGGGAGCAGAGTAATTCTACACTGGGCTCTCTCTATGGGAGCATTGTAAGTATACACTGGGCTCTGTCTCTGGGAGCAGTGTAATTATACATTCGGCTCTCTCTAACTCTCTGGGAGAAGTGTAATTATACACAGGGCTCTCTCCCTCAATCTCCCTGGGAGCAGTGTAATTATACACTGGGCTCTCTCTCTTGCTCTGGGAGCAGTGTAATTATACACTGGGATCTCTCTCTATCTCTCTGGGAGCAGTGTAATTATAAAGTGGGATCTCTCTTTCTCTCTCTGGGAGCAGTGTAATTATACACTGGGCTCTTTCCTCTGGGAGCAATGTAATTATACACTGGGCTCTTTCCTCTGGGAGCAGTGTAATTATACAATGGGCTCTCTCCCTCTCTCTGGGAGCAGTGTAATTATACACTGGGCGGTCTCTATATCTCTCTGGGAGCAGTGTCATTATACACAGGGCTCTCTCTCTCTCTCTCTGGGAGCAGTGTAATTATACATTGGGCTCTCTCTCTATCTCTCTTGGAGCAGTGTAATTATACAATGGGCTCTCTCTCTCTCTATCGCTCTGGGAGCAGTGTAATTATACACTGGGGTCTCTCTCTCTATCTGGAAGCAGTATAATTATACACTGGTCTCTCTCTCTCTCTCTCTCTCTCTGGGAGCAGTGTAAATATACACAGGGCTCTCTCTCTCTATCTCTCTTGGAGCAGTGTAATTATACAATGGGCTCTCTCTATCTACCTGGGAGCAGTGTAATTATACACTGGGCTCCCTCCCTCTCTCTCTCTCTCTGGGAGCAGTGTAATTATACATTGGGCTCTCTCTCTATCACTCTGGGAGCAGAGTAAATATACACTGCGCTCTCTCTCTGGGAGCAGTGTAATTATACACTGGGCTCTCTCCCTCTCTCTGTGAGCAGTGTAATTATACACTGAGGTCTCTCTCTTTTGGAGCAGTGTAATTATACACTGGGGTCTCTCACTCTTGGAGCAGTGTAATTATACATTGGGCTCTCTCTCTATCTCTCTGGCAGCAGTGTAATTATACACTGGGATCTCTCTCTCTTGGAGCAGTGTAATTATACACTGGGCTCTATCTCTCTTGGAGCAGTGTAATTATACACTGGGCGATCTCGGTCTCTCTGGGAGCAGTGTAATTATACACTGGGCTCTCTCTCTGGGAGCAGTGTAATTATACACTGGGCTCTCTCTCTCTCTCTGGGAGCAGTGTAATTATACACTGGGCTCTCTCTTTCTCCCTCTGGGAGCAGTGTAATTATACACTGGGCTCTCTCTATCTCTCTGGGAGCAGCGTAATTATACACTGGGCTCTCTCTCTCTCTGGGAGCAGTGTAATTATACACTGGGCTCTCTCTATCTCCCTGGGAGCAGTGTAATTATACACAGGGCTCTCTCTATCTCTCTGGGAGCAGCGTAATTATACACTGGGCTCTCTCTCTCTCTCTGGGAGCAGTGTAATTATACACTGGGCTCTCTCTATCTCCCTGGGAGCAGTGTAATTATACACAGGGCTCTCTCTATCTCTCTGGGAGCAGCGTAATTATACACTGGGCTCTCTCTCTTTCTCTGGGAGCAGAGTAATTATACACTGCGCACCCTCTCTCTGGGAGCAGTGTAATTATACACTGGGCTCTCTCTCTCTCTATCTCTGGGAGCAGAGTAATTATACACTGCGCTCCCTCTCTCTGGGAGCAGTGTAATTATACACTGGGCTCTCTCCCTCTCTCTGTGAGCAGTGTAATTATAGAGTGGGCTCTCTCTCTCTCCCTCTGGGAACAGTGTAATTATACACTGGGCTCTGTCTATCTCTGGGAGCAGTGTAATTATACACTGGGCTCTCTCTTTCTCTCTCTCTGGGTGCAGTATAATTATACACTGGGCTCACTCTCTCTCTCTCTCGGAGCAGTGCATTTATACATTGGGCTCTTTCTCTCTCTGGGGGCAGAGTAATTATACACTGGGCTCTCTCCCTCTCTCTGTGAGCAGTGTAAATATACACTGGGCTCTCTCTCTCTCTGTGAGCAGTGTAATTATACACTGGGCTCTCTCCCTCTCTCTGGGAGCAGTGTAATTATACACTGGGCTCCCTCCCTCTCTCTGGGAGCAGTGTAATTATACACTGGGCTCTCTCTCTCTGGGGGCAGAGTAATTGTACACTGGGCTCTCTCTCTGTGAGCAGTGTAATTATACACTGCGCTCTCTCTCTGTGAGCAGTGTAATTATACACTGGGCTCTCTCTCTCTCTCTCTCTGGGAGCAGTGTAATTATACACTGGGCTCTCTCTCTCTGGGAGCAGTGTAATTATACACTGGGCTCTCTCTCTCTCTCTCTCTGGGAGAAGTGTAATTAAACACTGGGCTCTCTCCATCCCTCTGGGAGCAGTGTAATTATACTCTGGGCTCTCTCTCTCTATCTCTCTCTCTGGGAACAGTGTAATTATACACTGGGCTCTCACTCTCTTGGAGCAGTGTAATTATACACTGGGCTCTCTCTCTCTGGGGGCTGAGTAATTGTACACTGGGCTCTCTCCCTCTCTCTGTGAGCAGTGTAATTATACACTGGGCTCTCTCTCTCTGTGAGCAGTGTAATTATACACTGGGCTCTCTCTCTGTGAGCAGTGTAATTATACACTGGGCTCTCTCTCTCTCTCTCTCTGGGAGCAGTGTAATTATACACTGGGCTCTCTCTCTCTGGGAGCAGTGTAATTATACACTGGGCTCTCTCTCTCTCTCTCTCTGGGAGAAGTGTAATTAAACACTGGGCTCTCTCCATCCCTCTGGGAGCAGTGTAATTATACTCTGGGCTCTCTCTCTCTATCTCTCTCTCTGGGAACAGTGTAATTATACACTGCGCTCTCACTCTCTTGGAGCAGTGTAATTATACACCGGGCGCTCTCTATCTCTCTGGCAGCAGTGTAATTATACACTGGGCTCTCTCTCTCTTGGAGCAGTGTAATTATACATTGGGCTCTCTCTCTATCTCTCTGGGAGCAGTGTAATTAAACACAGGGCTCGCTCTCTCTAGGAGCAGTGTAATTATACACTGGGCTCTCTCCCTCTCTCTGGGAGCAGTGTAATTGTACACTGGGCTCTCTCCCTCTCTCTGTGAGCAGTGTAATTATACACTGGGCTCTCTCCCTCTCTCTGGGAGCAGTGTAATTATACACTGGGCTCTCTCTCTGGGAGCAGTGTAATTATACACTGGGCTCTCTCTCTCTCTCTGGGAGCAGTGTAATTATACACTGGGCTCTCTCTTTCTCCCTCTGGGAGCAGTGTAATTATACACTGGGCTCTCTCTATCTCTCTGGGAGCAGCGTAATTATACACTGGGCTCTCTCTCTCTCTGGGAGCAGTGTAATTATACACTGGGCTCTCTCTATCTCCCTGGGAGCAGTGTAATTATACACAGGGCTCTCTCTATCTCTCTGGGAGCAGCGTAATTATACACTGGGCTCTCTCTCTCTCTCTGGGAGCAGTGTAATTATACACTGGGCTCTCTCTATCTCCCTGGGAGCAGTGTAATTATACACAGGGCTCTCTCTATCTCTCTGGGAGCAGCGTAATTATACACTGGGCTCTCTCTCTTTCTCTGGGAGCAGAGTAATTATACACTGCGCACCCTCTCTCTGGGAGCAGTGTAATTATACACTGGGCTCTCTCTCTCTCTATCTCTGGGAGCAGAGTAATTATACACTGCGCTCCCTCTCTCTGGGAGCAGTGTAATTATACACTGGGCTCTCTCCCTCTCTCTGTGAGCAGTGTAATTATAGAGTGGGCTCTCTCTCTCTCCCTCTGGGAACAGTGTAATTATACACTGGGCTCTGTCTATCTCTGGGAGCAGTGTAATTATACACTGGGCTCTCTCTTTCTCTCTCTCTGGGTGCAGTATAATTATACACTGGGCTCACTCTCTCTCTCTCTCGGAGCAGTGCATTTATACATTGGGCTCTTTCTCTCTCTGGGGGCAGAGTAATTATACACTGGGCTCTCTCCCTCTCTCTGTGAGCAGTGTAAATATACACTGGGCTCTCTCTCTCTCTGTGAGCAGTGTAATTATACACTGGGCTCTCTCCCTCTCTCTGGGAGCAGTGTAATTATACACTGGGCTCCCTCCCTCTCTCTGGGAGCAGTGTAATTATACACTGGGCTCTCTCTCTCTGGGGGCAGAGTAATTGTACACTGGGCTCTCTCTCTGTGAGCAGTGTAATTATACACTGCGCTCTCTCTCTGTGAGCAGTGTAATTATACACTGGGCTCTCTCTCTCTCTCTCTCTGGGAGCAGTGTAATTATACACTGGGCTCTCTCTCTCTGGGAGCAGTGTAATTATACACTGGGCTCTCTCTCTCTCTCTCTCTGGGAGAAGTGTAATTAAACACTGGGCTCTCTCCATCCCTCTGGGAGCAGTGTAATTATACTCTGGGCTCTCTCTCTCTATCTCTCTCTCTGGGAACAGTGTAATTATACACTGGGCTCTCACTCTCTTGGAGCAGTGTAATTATACACTGGGCTCTCTCTCTCTGGGGGCTGAGTAATTGTACACTGGGCTCTCTCCCTCTCTCTGTGAGCAGTGTAATTATACACTGGGCTCTCTCTCTCTGTGAGCAGTGTAATTATACACTGGGCTCTCTCTCTGTGAGCAGTGTAATTATACACTGGGCTCTCTCTCTCTCTCTCTCTGGGAGCAGTGTAATTATACACTGGGCTCTCTCTCTCTGGGAGCAGTGTAATTATACACTGGGCTCTCTCTCTCTCTCTCTCTGGGAGAAGTGTAATTAAACACTGGGCTCTCTCCATCCCTCTGGGAGCAGTGTAATTATACTCTGGGCTCTCTCTCTCTATCTCTCTCTCTGGGAACAGTGTAATTATACACTGCGCTCTCACTCTCTTGGAGCAGTGTAATTATACACCGGGCGCTCTCTATCTCTCTGGCAGCAGTGTAATTATACACTGGGCTCTCTCTCTCTTGGAGCAGTGTAATTATACATTGGGCTCTCTCTCTATCTCTCTGTGAGCAGTGTAATTAAACACAGGGCTCGCTCTCTCTAGGAGCAGTGTAATTATACACTGGGCTCTCTCCCTCTCTCTGGGAGCAGTGTAATTGTACACTGGGCTCTCTCCCTCTCTCTGTGAGCAGTGTAATTATACACTGGGCTCTCTCCCTCTCTCTGGGAGCAGTGTAATTATACACTGGGCTCTCTCCCTCTCTCTGGGAGCAGTGTAATTATACACTGGGCTCTCTCCCTCTCTCTGTGAGCTGTGTAATTATACACTGGGCTCTCTCTCTCTCTCTGGGAGCAGTGTAATTATACACTGGGCTCTCTCTCTCTCCCTCTGGGAGCAGTGTAATTATACACTGGGCTCTCTCTATCTCTCTGGGAGCAGCGTAATTATACACTGGGCTCTCTCTCTCTCTCTCTGGGAGCAGTGTAATTATACACTGGGCTCTCTCTATCTCCCTGGGAGCAGTGTAATTATACACAGGGCTCTCTCTATCTCTCTGGGAGCAGCGTAATTATACACTGGGCTCTCTCTCTCTCTCTCTGGGAGCAGTGTAATTATACACTGGGCTCTCTCTATCTCCCTGGGAGCAGTGTAATTATACACTGGGCTCTCTCTATCTCCCTGGGAGCAGTGTAATTATACACTGGGCTCTCTCTCTTTCTCTGGGAGCAGTGTAATTATACAAAGGGCTCTCTCTCTATCTCTGGGAGCAGAGTAATTATACACTGCGCACCCTCTCTCTGGGAGCAGTGTAATTATACACTGGGCTCTCCTCTCTCTGTGAGCAGTGTAATTATACACTGGGCTCTCTCCCTCTCTCTGTGAGCAGTGTAATTATAGAGTGGGCTCTCTCTCTCTCTCCCTCTGGGAACAGTGTAATTATACACTGGGCTCTGTCTATCTCTGGGTGCAGTATAATTATACACTGGGCTCACTCTCTCTCTCTCTCGGAGCAGTGCATTTATACATTGGGCTCTTTCTCTCTCTGGGGGCAGAGTAATTGTACACTGGGCTCTCTCCCTCTCTCTGTGAGCAGTGTAAATATACACTGGGCTCTCTCTCTCTGTGAGCAGTGTAATTATACACTGGGCTCTCTCTCTCTCTCTCTGGGAGCAGTGTAATTATACACTGGGCTCTCTCCCTCTCTCTGGGAGCAGTGTAATTATACACTGGGCTCTCTCTCTCTGGGGGCAGAGTAATTGTACAGTGGGCTCTCTCCCTCTCTCTGTGAGCAGTGTAATTATACACTGGGCTCTCTCTCTCTGTGAGCAGTGTAATTATACACTGGGCTCTCTCTCTGTGAGCAGTGTAATTATACACTGGGCTCTCTCTCTCTCTCTCTCTGGGAGAAGTGTAATTATACACTGGGCTCTCTCTCTCTCTGGGAGCAGTGTAATTATACACTGGGCTCTCTCTCTCTCTCTCGCTGGGAGAAGTGTAATTAAACACTGGGCTCTCTCCATCCCTCTGGGAGCAGTGTAATTATACACTGGGCTCTCTCCCTCTCTCTGGGAGCAGTGTAATTATACACTGGGCTCTCTCTCTCTGGGGGCAGAGTAATTGTACACTGGGCTCTCTCCCTCTCTCTGTGAGCAGTGTAATTATACACTGGGCTCTCTCCCTCTCTCTGGGAGCAGTGTAATTATACACTGGGCTCTCTCTCTGTGAGCAGTGTAATTATACACTGGGCTCTCTCTCTCTCTCTCTCTCTGGGAGCAGTGTAATTATACACTGGGCTCTCTCTCTCTGGGAGCAGTGTAATTATACACTGGGCTCTCTCTCTCTCTCTCTCTCTGGGAGAAGTGTAATTAAACACTGGGCTCTCTCCATCTCTCTGGGAACAGTGTAATTATACACTGGGCTCTCTCTCTCTTTGAGCAGTGTAATTATACACTGGGCTCTATCCTGTCTCTAGGAGCAGTGTAAGTGTACACTGGGCTCTCTCTCTCTCTGGGAGCAGTGTAATTATACACTGGACTCTCTCTCTTGCTCTGGGAGCAGTGTAATTATACACTGGGGTCTCTCTTTCTCTCTCTGGGAGCAGTGTAATTATACACTGGGTGCTCTCTATCTCTCTGGGAGCAGTGTAATTATACACTGGGTGCTCTCTATCTCTCTGGGAGCAGTGTAATTATACACTGGGTGCTCTCTATCTCTCTGGGAGCAGTGTAATTATACACTGGGTGCTCTCTCTCTGGGAGCAGTGTAATTATACACAGGACTCTCTCTCTCTATCTCTCTTGGAGCAGTGCAACTATACACTGGGCTCTCTCTATCTCCCTGGGAGCAGTGTAATTATAAACTGGGGTCTCTCTTTCTCTCTCTCCCTCAGGGAGCAGTGTAATTAAACACTGGGCTCTCTCTCTCTCTCTGGGAGCAGTGTAATTATACACTGGGCTCCTTCTCTCTCTGGGAGCAGTGTAATTATACACTGGGCTCTGTCTCTGGGAGCAGTGTAATTATACACTGGGCTCTATCTCTCTTGGAGCAGTGTAATTATACACTGGGCGATCTCGGTCTCTCTGGGAGCAGTGTAATTATACACTGGGCTCTCCTCTCTCTGGGAGCAGTGTAATTATACACTGGGCTCTCTGTCTCTCTCTGGGAGCAGTGTAACAATACACTGGGATCTCTCTCTCTCTCTGGGAGCAGTGTAATTATACTCTGGGCTCTCTCTCTCTATCTCTCTCTCTGGGAACAGTGTAATTATACACTGGGCTCTCACTCTCTTGGAGCAGTGTAATTATACACTGGGCGCTCTCTATCTCTCTGGGAGCAGTGTAATTATACACTGGGCTCTCTCTCTCTTGGAGCAGTGTAATTATACATTGGGCTCTCTCTCTATCTCTCTGGGAGCAGTGTAATTAAACACAGGGCTCGCGCTCTTTAGGAGCAGTGTAATTATACACTGGGCTCTCTCCCTCTCTCTGGGAGCAGTGTAATTATACACTGGGCTCTATCTCTCTGGGAGCAGTGTAATTATACACTGGGCTCTCTCTCGCCCTCTCTGTGAGCAGGGTAATTATACACTGGGCTCTATCCTGTCTCTGGGAGCAGTGTAAGTGTACACTGGGCTCTCTGTCTATCTCTGGGAGCAGTGTAATTATACACTGGGCTCTCTCTCTCTGGGAGCAGTGTAATTATACACTGGGCTCTCTCTCTCTCTCTCTCTGGGAGAAGTGTAATTAAACACTGGGCTCTCTCCATCCCTCTGGGAACAGTGTAATTATACACTGGGCTCTCACTCTCTTGGAGCAGTGTAATTATACACTGGGCGCTCTCTATCTCTCTGGCAGCAGTGTAATTATACACTGGGCTCTCTCTCTCTTGGAGCAGTGTAATTATACATTGGGCTCTCTCTCTATCTCTCTGGGAGCAGTGTAATTAAACACAGGGCTCGCTCTCTCTGGGAGCAGTGTAATTATACACTGGGCTCTCTCCCTCTCTCTGGGAGCAGTGTAATTGTACACTGGGCTCTCTCCCTCTCTCTTTGAGCAGTGTAATTATACACTGGGCTCTCTCCCTCTCTCTGGGAGCAGTGTAATTATACACTGGGCTCTCTCCCTCTCTCTGGGAGCAGTGTAATTATACACTGGGCTCTCTCCCTCTCTCTGGCAGCAGTGTAATTATACACTGGGCTCTCTCTCTCTTGGAGCAGTGTAATTATACATTGGGCTCTCTCTCTATCTCTCTGGGAGCAGTGTAATTAAACACAGGGCTCGCTCTCTCTGGGAGCAGTGTAATTATACACTGGGCTCTCTCCCTCTCTCTGGGAGCAGTGTAATTGTACACTGGGCTCTCTCCCTCTCTCTGTGAGCAGTGTAATTATACACTGGGCTCTCTCCCTCTCTCTGGGAGCAGTGTAATTATACACTGGGCTCTCTCCCTCTCTCTGGGAGCAGTGTAATTATACACTGGGCTCTCTCCCTCTCTCTGGGAGCAGTGTAATTATACACTGGGCTCTCTCTCTCTCTCTCTGGGAGCAGTGTAATTATACACTGGGCTCTCTCTCTCTCCCTCTGGGAGCAGTGTCATTATACACTGGGCTCTCTCTCTCTCTCTCTGGGAGCAGTGTAATTATACACTGGGCTCTCTCTCTCTCCCTCTGGGAGCAGTGTCATTATACACTGGGCTCTCTCTCTCTCTCTCTGGGAGCAGTGTAATTATACACTGGGCTCTCTGTCTCTCTCTGGGAGCAGTGTAACAATACACTGGGATCTCTCTCTCTCTCTCTGGGAGCAGTGTAATTATACTCTGGGCTCTCTCTCTCTATCTCTCTCTCTGGGAACAGTGTAATTATACACTGGGCTCTCACTCTCTTGGAGCAGTGTAATTATACACTGGGCGCTCTCTATCTCTCTGGGAGCAGTGTAATTATACACTGGGCTCTCTCTCTCTTGGAGCAGTGTAATTATACATTGGGCTCTCTCTCTATCTCTCTGGGAGCAGTGTAATTAAACACAGGGCTCGCGCTCTTTAGGAGCAGTGTAATTATACACTGGGCTCTCTCCCTCTCTCTGGGAGCAGTGTAATTATACACTGGGCTCTATCTCTCTGGGAGCAGTGTAATTATACACTGGGCTCTCTCTCGCCCTCTCTGTGAGCAGGGTAATTATACACTGGGCTCTCTCTCTCTTTGAGCAGTGTAATTATACACTGGGCTCTATCCTGTCTCTGGGAGCAGTGTAAGTGTACACTGGGCTCTCGGTCTATCTCTGGGAGCAGTGTAATTATACACTGGGCTCTCTCTCTCTGGGAGCAGTGTAATTATACACTGGGCTCTCTCTCTCTCTCTCTCTCTGGGAGAAGTGTAATTAAACACTGGGCTCTCTCCATCCCTCTGGGAACAGTGTAATTATACACTGGGCTCTCACTCTCTTGGAGCAGTGTAATTATACACTGGGCGCTCTCTATCTCTCTGGCAGCAATGTAATTATACACTGGGCTCTCTCTCTCTTGGAGCAGTGTAATTATACATTGGGCTCTCTCTCTATCTCTCTGGGAGCAGTGTAATTAAACACAGGGCTCGCTCTCTCTGGGAGCAGTGTAATTATACACTGGGCTCTCTCCCTCTCTCTGGGAGCAGTGTAATTGTACACTGGGCTCTCTCCCTCTCTCTTTGAGCAGTGTAATTATACACTGGGCTCTCTCCCTCTCTCTGGGAGCAGTGTAATTATACACTGGGCTCTCTCCCTCTCTCTGGGAGCAGTGTAATTATACACTGGGCTCTCTCTCTCTTGGAGCAGTGTAATTATACATTGGGCTCTCTCTCTATCTCTCTGGGAGCAGTGTAATTAAACACAGGGCTCGCTCTCTCTGGGAGCAGTGTAATTATACACTGGGCTCTCTCCCTCTCTCTGGGAGCAGTGTAATTGTACACTGGGCTCTCTCCCTCTCTCTGTGAGCAGTGTAATTATACACTGGGCTCTCTCCCTCTCTCTGGGAGCAGTGTAATTATACACTGGGCTCTCTCCCTCTCTCTGGGAGCAGTGTAATTATACACTGGGCTCTCTCCCTCTCTCTGGGAGCAGTGTAATTATACACTGGGCTCTCTCTCTCTCTCTCTGGGAGCAGTGTAATTATACACTGGGCTCTCTCTCTCTCCCTCTGGGAGCAGTGTCATTATACACTGGGCTCTCTCTCTCTCTCTCTGGGAGCAGTGTAATTATACACTGGGCTCTCTCTCTCTCCCTCTGGGAGCAGTGTAATTATACACTGGGCTCTCTCTATCTCTCTGGGAGCAGCGTAATTATACACTGGGCTCTCTCTCTCTCTCTCTGGGAGCAGTGTAATTATACACTGGGCTCTCTCTATCTCCCTGGGAGCAGTGTAATTATACACAGGGCTCTCTCTATCTCTCTGGGAGCAGCGTAATTATACACTGGGCTCTCTCTCTTTCTCTGGGAGCAGTGTAATTATACACAGGGCTCTCTCTCTATCTCTGGGAGCAGAGTAATTATACACTGCGCACCCTCTCTCTGGGAGCAGTGTAATTATACACTGGGCTCTCTCTCTCTCTATCTCTGGGAGCAGAGTAATTATACACTGCGCTCCCTCTCTCTGGGAGCAGTGTAATTATACACTGGGCTCTCTCCCTCTCTCTGTGAGCAGTGTAATTATAGAGTGGGCTCTCTCTCTCTCCCTCTGGGAACAGTGTAATTATACACTGGGCTCACTCTCTCTCTCTCTCGGAGCAGTGCATTTATACATTGGGCTCTTTCTCTCTCTGGGGGCAGAGTAATTGTACACTGGGCTCTCTCCCTCTCTCTGTGAGCAGTGTAAATATACACTGGGCTCTCTCCCTCTGTGAGCAGTGTAATTATACACTGGGCTCTCTCTCTCTCTCTCTGGGAGCAGTGTAATTATTCACTGGGCTCTCTCTCTCTCTCTCTCTGGGAGCAGTGTAATTATACACTGGGCTCTCTCCCTCTCTCTGGGAGCAGTGTAATTATACACTGGGCTCTCTCTCTCTGGGGGCAGAGTAATTGTACACTGGGCTCTCTCCCTCTCTCTGTGAGCAGTGTAATTGTACACTGGGCTCTCTCTCTCTGTGAGCAGTGTAATTATACACTGGGCTCTCTCTCTGTGAGCAGTGTAATTATACACTGGGCTCTCTCTCTCTCTCTCTCTGGGAGCAGTGTAATTATACACTGGGCTCTCTCTCTCTGGGAGCAGTGTAATTATACACTGGGCTCTCTCTCTCTCTCTCTCTGGGAGAAGTGTAATTAAACACTGGGCTCTCTCCATCCCTCTGGGAGCAGTTTAATTATACTCTGGGCTCTCTCTCTCTATCTCTCTCTCTCTCTCTGGGAACAGTGTAATTATACACTGGGCTCTCACTCTCTTGGAGCAGTGTAATTATACACTGGGCGCTCTCTATCTCTATGGCAGCAGTGTAATTATACACTGGGCTCTCTCTCTCTTGGAGCAGTGTAATTATACATTGGGCTCTCTCTCTATCTCTCTGGGAGCAGTGTAATTATACACTGGGCTCTCTCCCTCTCTCTGGGAGCAGTGTAATTGTACACTGGGCTCTCTCCCTCTCTCTGTGAGCAGTGTAATTATACACTGGGCTCTCTCCCTCTCTCTGGGAGCAGTGTAATTATACACTGGGCTCTCTCCCTCTCTCTGGGAGCAGTGTAATTATACACTGGGCTCTCTCCCTCTCTCTGGGAGCAGTGTAATTATACACTGGGCTCTCTCTCTCCCTCTCTGTGAGCAGGGGAATTATACACTGGGCTCTCTCTCTCTTTGAGCAGTGTAATTATACACTGGGCTCTATCCTGTCTCTAGGAGCAGTGTAAGTGTACACTGGGCTCTCTCTCTCTCTCTCTGGGAGCAGTGTAATTATACACTGGGGTCTCTCTTTCTCTCTCTGGGAGCAGTGTAATTATACACTGGGTGCTCTCTATCTCTCTGGGAGCAGTGTAATTATACACTGGGTGCTCTCTATCTCTCTGGGAGCAGTGTAATTATACACTGGGTGCTCTCTCTCTGGGAGCAGTGTAATTATACACAGGACTCTCTCTCTCTATCTCTCTTGGAGCAGTGCAACTATACACTGGGCTCTCTCTATCTCCCTGGGAGCAGTGTAATTATACACTGGGGTCTCTCTTTCTCTCTCTCCCTCAGGGAGCAGTGTAATTAAACACTGGGCTCTCTCTCTCTCTCTCTGGGAGCAGTGTAATTATACACTGGGCTCCTTCTCTCTCTGGGAGCAGTGTAATTATACACTGGGCTCTGTCTCTGGGAGCAGTGTAATTATACACTGGGCTCTATCTCTCTTGGAGCAGTGTAATTATACACTGGGCGATCTCGGTCTCTCTCGGAGCAGTGTAATTATACACTGGGCTCTCCTCTCTCTGGGAGCAGTGTAATTATACACTGGGCTCTCTGTCTCTCTCTGGGAGCAGTGTAACAATACACTGGGCTCTCTCTCTCTCTCTGGGAGCAGTGTAATTATACTCTGGGCTCTCTCTCTCTATCTCTCTCTCTGGGAACAGTGTAATTATACACTGGGCTCTCACTCTCTTGGAGCAGTGTAATTATACACTGGGCGCTCTCTATCTCTCTGGGAGCAGTGTAATTATACACTGGGCTCTCTCTCTCTTGGAGCAGTGTAATTATACATTGGGCTCTCTCTCTATCTCTCTGGGAGCAGTGTAATTAAACACAGGGCTCGCGCTCTCTAGGAGCAGTGTAATTATACACTGGGCTCTCTCCCTCTCTCTGTGAGCAGTGTAATTATACACTGGGCTCTATCTCTCTGGGAGCAGTGTAATTATACACTGGGCTCTCTCTCTCCCTCTCTGTGAGCAGGGTAATTATACACTGGGCTCTCTCTCTCTTTGAGCAGTGTAATTATACACTGGGCTCTATCCTGTCTCTGGGAGCTGTGTAAGTGTACACTGGGCTCTCTCTTTCTCTCTCTGGGAGCAGTGTAATTATACACTGGATTCTCTCTCTTGCTCTGGGAGCAGTGTAATTATACACTGGGCTCTCTCTTTCTCTCTCTGGGAGCAGTGTAATTATACACTGGGCGCTCTCTATCTCTCTGGGAGCAGTGTAATTATACACTGGGCTCTCACTCTCTTGGAGCAGTGTAATTATACACTGGGTGCTCTCTATCTCTCTGGGAGCAGTGTAATTATACACTGGGTGCTCTCTATCTCTCTGGGAGCAGTGTAATTATACACTGGGTGCTCTCTCTCTGCGAGCAGTGTAATTATACACAGGACTCTCTCTCTCTATCTCTCTTGGAGCAGTGCAACTATACACTGGGCTCTCTCTATCTCCCTGGGAGCAGTGTAATTATACACTGGGCTCCTTCTCTCTCTGGGAGCAGTGTAATTATACACTGGGCTCTGTCTCTGGGAGCAGTGTAATTATACACTGGGCTCCTTCTCTCTCTGGGAGCAGTGTAACTATACACTGGGCTCTGTCTCTGGGAGCAGTGTAATTATACACTGGGCTCCTTCTCTCTCTGGGAGCAGTGTAACTATACACTGGGCTCTGTCTCTGGGAGCAGTGTAATTATACACTGGGCTCTCTGTCTGGGAGCAGTGTAATTATACTCTGGGCTCTCTCTTTCTCTCTCTGGGAGCAGTGTAATTATACACTGGGCTCTCTCTTTCTCTCTCTGGGAGCAGTGTAATTATACACTGGGCCCTCCCCTCTCTCTGGGAGCAATGTAGTTATACACTGGGCTCTTTCTATCTCACTGGGAGCAGTGTAATTATACACTGGGCTCTCTCTCTCTCTGGGAGCAGTGTAATTATACACTGGGCTCTCTCTCTCTGGGAGCAGTGTAATTATACACTTGGCTCTCTCCCTCTCTCTGTGAGCAGTGTAACTATACACTGGGCTCTCTCTCTCTGGGAGCAGTGTAATTATACACTGGGCTCTCTCTCTCTCTCTCTATCTCTGGGAGCAGTGTAAATATACACAGGTCTCTCTCTCTCTCTATCTCTGGGAGCAGTGTAATTATACACTGGGCTCTCTCTCTATCTCTGGGAGCAGTGTAATTATACACTTGGCTCTCTCTCTCTCTCTGGGAGCAGTGTAATTATACACTGGACTCTCTCTCTTGCGCTGGGAGCAGTGTAATTATACACTGGGCTCTCTCTCTCTATCTCTCAGGGAGCAGTATAATTATACACTGGGCTCTCTTTCTCTCTCTGGGAGCAGTTTAACTATACACTGGGCTCTCACTCTGGGAGCAGTGTAATTATGCAGTGGGCTCTCTCTCTCTCTCTGGGAGCAGTGTAATTATACACAGGGCTCTCTCCTCTCTCTGGGAGCAATGTAATTATACAATGGGCTCTCTCCCTCTCTCTGGGAGCATTGCAATTATACACTGGCCTCTCTCTATGTCTCTCTGGGAGCAGTGTCATTATACACTGGGCTCTCTCTCTCTATCTCTCTGGGAGCAATGTAATTATACACTGGGCTCTGTCTCTGGGAGCAGTGTAATTATACACTGGGCTCTATCTCTCTTGGAGCAGTGTAATTATACACTGGGCGATCTCGGTCTCTCTGGGAGCAGTGTAATTATACACTGGGCTCTCCTCTCTCTGGGAGCAGTGTAATTATACACTGGGCTCTCTGTCTCTCTCTGGGAGCAGTGTAACAATACACTGGGCTCTCTCTCTCTCTCTGGGAGCAGTGTAATTATACTCTGGGCTCTCTCTCTCTATCTCTCTCTCTGGGAACAGTGTAATTATACACTGGGCTCTCACTCTCTTGGAGCAGTGTAATTATACACTGGGCGCTCTCTATCTCTCTGGGAGCAGTGTAATTATACACTGGGCTCTCTCTCTCTTGGAGCAGTGTAATTATACATTGGGCTCTCTCTCTATCTCTCTGGGAGCAGTGTAATTAAACACAGGGCTCGCGCTCTCTAGGAGCAGTGTAATTATACACTGGGCTCTCTCCCTCTCTCTGGGAGCAGTGTAATTATACACTGGGCTCTATCTCTCTGGGAGCAGTGTAATTATACACTGGGCTCTCTCGTCTCTCTGGGAGCAGTGGTAATTATACACTGGGCTCTCTCTGTGTCTCTCTTGAAGCAGTGTAATTATACACTGGGCTCTCTATCTCTCTGGGTGCAGTGTAATTATACATTGGGCTCTCTCCCTCTCTCTGTGAGCAGAGTAATGATACACTGGGCTCTCTCTCTATCTCTGGGAGCAGTGTAATTATACACTGGGCTCTCTCTCTCTCTGGGAGCAGTGTAATTATACTCTGGGCTCTGTCTCTCTCTCTCTGGGAGCAGTGTAATTATACAGTGCGCTCCCTCGCTCTGGGTGCCCTGTTATTATACAATTGCCTCTCTCCCTCTCTCTGGGAGCAGTGTAATTATACAACTGGGCTCTCTCTCTCTGGGAGCAGTGTAATTATACACTGGGCTCTCTCTCTCTCTCTCTCTGGGAGCAGTGTAATTATACAGTGGGCTCTCTCCTCTCTCTGGGAGCAGTGTAATTATACACTGGGCTCTCCCCTCTCTCTGGGAACAGTGTAATTATACACTGGGCTCTCTTCTCTCTCTGGTAGCAGTGTAATTATACACTGGGCTCTCTCTCTCTCTGGGAGCAGTGTAATTATACTCTGGGCTCTGTCTCTCTCTCTGGGAGCAGTGTAATTATACACTGCGCTCCCTCTCTCTGGGTGCCCTGTTATTATACACTTGCCTCTCTCCCTCTCTCTGGGAGCAGTGTAATTATACAACTGGGCTCTCTCTCTCTGGGAGCAGTGTAATTATACACTGGGCTCTCTCTCTCTCTCTCTGGGAGCAGTGTAATTATACAGTGGGCTCCCTCCTCTCTCTGGGAGCAGAGTAATTATACACTAGGCTCTCTCCTCTCTCTGGGAACAGTGTAATTATACACTGGGCTCTCTTCTCTCTCTGGTAGCAGTGTAATTATACACTGGGCTCTCTTTCTGTCTCTCTTGAAGCAGTGTAATTATACACTGGGCTTTCTCTCTCTCTCTCTGGGAGCAGTGTAATTATACACTGAGCTCTGTCTCGGAGCAGTGTGATTATACACTGAGCTCTGTCTCGGAGCAGTGTAATTATACACTGGGGTCTCTCTCCCTGGGAGCAGTGTCATTGTACAATGGGCTCTCTCTGGGAGCAGTGTAAATGTACACTGGGGTCTCTCTATCTCCCTCTGTATCTCCCTCTGAGCATTGTTATTATATTCCAGGATTTCTTTCTCCCCTTTCAGACTGCATAAGTACTTACCACAGCACTTATATATTCCCATTTCACTTCCTTTACATCGGCGAGCTGCAACCTGATTCTTGTGAGATGCAGGAAGCCTGAGTGCATGCTTCCACTCAGCCCATGATGGAGAGAGCTGCTTGTGGTTCGAGTTTGGAGAGAAGGAGTTCTCAGCCGCTGTCAGGTATCCAGTTTTGGTCCTCTTGCTGTGATGAAGTGGATGCAGCTCATGCGCCGATAGGCGAGACTCTTTTATAAAAGGGCCTTTCTGTCAGCCACTTTCTGAGCTAAACCACCTCCTTTGATGCTGGCTGAGAAACAGCTACAACCAGCCGAGAGTCTAGAGATTGACTGACTGATAGCTGAGTGTCTCAGTGACACTTTCCTACCTGTGTCGAGGTTGGCCCCCCTACCCCCCCCGGAGATGTGCCCTTGCGTAGAGACATGTCTTGTTACTGCTTTCTGTCTGTCTTTCGAATGGCTGATCAATCAGGGAAGGGCACAGTACGGGGTAGGGGGGTGAGAGGTCAGGAGGCACCAGCACAACCTCCAAATTACTTGTTTGTACAGGGTTTGCTGTAGTACAGCCAGAGTGATCGAGTGCACCCAAGGGATCCAGTGATCCCAAAGGTATCCAGTAGCCCTCGAGTGATCTAGTCATAACCTACTCCATTTCAGGAATTGTTCCTTTGGATTGGAAAGTTGTGAAAATAACTCCTCTCTTTAAGAAAAGTGAAAGGGAGTAACTCAGAAATTATGGACTTGTTAGTTTAACAAGTGTGTGGAGAAGCTATTGGCACCTGTGAGTCAGGAGAGAGTGACTGTGCACTTAGAGACATTTGGAGCTGATTAAAGAGAGGCAGGTTTGTAAAGCGTAGGTCTAGTCTAACAAACCTCATCATATTTTTTGAGGATGTAATTCAATTAGTGACAGGGGATTGTCCATGGATTGAGTTTACATGAGGTTTCAGAAAGTATTCAATCGGTTTGCACGGAAGAGACTGTTAGCTAGACTGTTAGTTATGGAAGCTCACAGAAACAAAGGTAAATTATTGACTCGTTAGGGAGGTTTTTAGGCAATGGAAGGCCGAGAACAGGGGCAACGGGTGTGCACTGGAACCTGGAAGACAGTGACAATGGTGTCCCACAAAGATCTGTGCCGGGACCTCAACAATCCACTATATTTATCAAAGAGTTGGATAAGACAATCGGGAGTCATACATCCACGTGTGTCAATGGCACAAAGATTGGTGACATTGTAAGCAGTGTAGACTGGATCATTAAATTACAAAGAGTCATCGAGTGATGGATTGAATGGTTAATCTGTGGCAGAAGGCCTTCAACACAGGCAAGGTTGAGGTCATGCACTTTGGGCCCAAGATTCAAACATTATTTAAATGATGAGAATCTAGGAACAGCGGGATTCCAGAGAGATTTAAAAGTACATGTACACAGCTCACTATAACATAGCTGTACGATATGTATGAACTAGAAAGGCTAATGGAATGTTCACCTTTTATAATAAAGGCTACAATACAAGGGAGAGAAGGTTTTGTTGCAGCTGTACAGAAGCCCTGTCTAGACCAGACCTGGGTTACGGTGTACAGTTCCGGGCACCGGACCTTAGGAAGGATATATGGGCCTCGGAAGGAGTGCAAATTCACCCGAATGTTACACCAGAGGGTTGCAAAGGTCAGATTATGAGCAGAGATTATATAAACCGAGTTTGTATTTCCTGGAACATTAATTGGTTAAGGAGCAATTTGATTGCGGTTTATAGGATTTTCAAAGAAATCGATAGGGTAGGTGGGGAGAACCCTTTTCTGCCAGTGGAAGAGTCAAGGACAAGAGCGCATAACCTTAAAACCAGAGTCAGGTTACTCAGCAGAGAAGTTAAGAAATCCTTCTTCATGCAAGTGGGGAACTGTCTCCTACATAAAGACTATATTTATGAGGAACAAATGCTGCCAAATTCATAGTGAAAGAAGAAGTAGTTGAGACACTGGATGGGGTAAAAATTGACAAAGAGGAGGTATTAGAAAGGCTGTTTGTTGGTACATCACAAGAAATGGTTGAGATGCATCCAAGTCCGCTGAGGGAGATAAGGGTGGAAATTGCGGAGACACTGGCCCTAGTCTTCCAATGCCCCTTAGGTACAGGAGTGATGCCAGAGGACTGGAAAATTGTTCAAAAAAGCAGTGTCGGGCTAAACCCTGCAACTACAAGTCAGTCAGTTAAATCTCACCCACCGGTGGGGAAGCTTTTAGAGACAATAATGTGGGACAAAATTAACAGCCACTTGGACACGTGCAGATTAAGGAAAGGCAAAGAGTTTGTTAGTGGCAAATTGTGTTTAACTAACTTGATTGAATTTTTTGATGAGGTGATAAAGCAGGTTGATGAGGGGAATCCAATTGACGTGGTGTATATGGAGTTCCAAAAGGCATTTGATAAAGTGCCACATGATAGACTTGGGAGAGCAGTTGAAACCCACAATAAAAGGGAAAGTGGCAGCATGGTAATGAAGTTGGCTGAGTGACAAGAAATAGAAAGTAGTGGTGAACAAAATAAAAGCAGAAAATGCTAGAAGTACTCAGCATATCTGGCAGTAGCTGTGGAGAGAGAAACAGAGTTAACGTTTCAGGTCTGTGACCTTACATCAGAACCAATCAGAAGTATTGGTGAATGGTTTCTCAGGTAGGAGAGAAGAAGGTATACAGCAGCGTTCCCCAGGGATCGATACTAGAACCACTGATTCTCTTAATTTATATTAATGTCCTAGGCTTAGACGTACAAGGAAACAATTCCAAAATTTGCAGATGGAACAAAACTATGAGAGAATTCAAGAGGACGTAGATAGGTTGGTGGAATGGATGGACAGGTTGGAGCGGCAGTTTAATGACGAGAAGTGTGAAGTGACAGGTTTTCACAGGAAGACCAAGAATAGGCAATTATGAGATAAAAAAGTACAATTCTAAAGATTTACAACAATGACTGTAGAGATGAGGGATCTCAGTTATGTAGATAGGTTGGAGAAAAGGTTAAGAGGAGACTTGATAGAATAATTCCAAATCATGAGGGGTCTGGACAGAGTAGATCGGGAGGAACTGTTCCCTTTGGTGGAAGGATGGAGAACCAGAGGGCAAAAGATCCAACGGTGACGTGAGAAGAACCTTTCCCTTGCACCAAATGTTTAGGATCCAAAATGCACTGCCAGAGGCAGATACGAAAAGGAGTTGGATTAGCATCTAGAGAGAAAGAATATGTAGGGCATCAGTGAAAGGGTGGGGGAGTGGGTTTAGCTGACTTGATCTTGCAGAGAGCTAGCACTCACAGGACAGGCTGAGTGGCCTCATTCCGTGCTTTAACCATTCTATTATTCTAGAGATAACTCCTCAATTAATAGTTTTAAATTGGGGATTGTTCAATTTTTGCAAGCCAAGGGCATTAATGGTTGCAGTGCAAAGGCAGCTAATTGGCAGTAGTGTACAGATCAGCCATGATCTCAGTAAGTGACTAGTTGAGTGATCTGGCCTGCTGAGAGTGCTCCTGTACACGTGAAATCACGCAGTATAAATAGAGTGATCCAGTCCACCCAGAGTAATCTAGTACACACTGAGTGAACTTGGATAGCAACTGGTGTGATCCAAAGAAAGATCTTGCATTTTAATGGTGCTTTTAACAAGCTCTGGATCGCTCAAAGGACTTGACACCATTGAAGTATTTTGAAGTGCAGTCATTGTTGTGAAGTAGGAAATGTAGCAGCCAGATAGCAGAATGAGATCATGATCTGATCATCTGTCTTGGTAATGTTGGCTGTGGAATAAATGCTGGTCAGGATACCGGGGAGAAGTGTGCTGCTTGGTATAGCGACATGGGATCTTTTACACCCTTCATCCAAAAGACAGCAGCTCCAACAGTGCAGCACTCCCTCAGTACCACTCTGGATAGCAGGCTTGCGTCTCTGAAACAGGACTTTAAAAAACATGTTTTCTTTCATGCCACGTGGGCATCACTGGCAAGGCCAGCGTTTGTTGTCCATCACTAATTGCCCCTTGAACTGAGCTGGGTTATTTCCAAGGGCTGTTTCATGCTGTGGGTCTGGACTCACACATAGGCCAGATCAGGGAAGGATGGCAGATTTCCTTTCTCTTTCCTGAAGAGCATGAGTGAACCAGGTGGGTTTATAACAACAGTCAATGATAGCTTCATGGTCACCATTGCTGAGATTAGTTTTCAATCCCAGATTTGCATTAATTGAATTTAAACTCCACCAGCTGCTGTGGTGAGATTTGAACCCTTGTTCCCACAGCTTTAGCCAGTGCCTCTGGATAACTGGCCTAGTGATGTTACTACCACACCACCATCTCTCACTAAAACCCCGAAGCTTAAACTCATAATCTTCTGATTCAGAGGTGGGCGTGCTACCCACTGAACCAGATTGATTGGGTGTTGGGTGAAGGAGGTCAATTGACTCCACTTTGAATATTTCCATCACTAGCAAGAACACTGTCCTGTTAGAAGTCACTGTCAGCCTCCACTCGAGCCCTGTGTTATGTACTCGGCTCCTGGGCTGCGAGCCAACAAATATTTCCCGTCAGACAGGGGACACCAGAAGGAAGCTGAAAAGGGAACACATTGGCTGCAGTTCATTTTCTTTAACATATTGAGGAAGTCAATTCTTGGGACTTTTTCCTTCAAGTAATAAGGGTTCAAAGAGCAGCTGCAGTTCTCAGACTGGGTTGGGGAGATGGTGGTGTAGTGGTAATATCACTGGACTAATAATCCACAGACCCAGGCTAAACTCTGGGGACAAGGGTTCACATCCTAGCACAGCAGACAGTGATGTTTGAATTCAGCGAATAAACCTGGAATTGAAAGTTGGTCTCAGTATTTTTTTTAATTCACTCAAGGGATGTGGGCATCGCTGGCTGGGCCAGCATTTATTGCCCATCCCTAGTTGCCCTTGAGAAGGTGGTGGTGAGCTGCCTTCTTGAACCGCTGCAGTCCATGTGGTGTAGGTACACCCACAGTGCTGTTAGGGAGGGAGTTCCAGGATTTTGACCCAGCGACAGTGAAGGAACGGTGATATATTTCCAAGTCAGGATGGTGAGTGGCTTGGAGGGGAACTTCCAGGTGGTGGTGTTCCCATCTATCTGCTGCCCTTGTCCTTCTAGATGGTAGTGGTTGTGGGCTTGGAATAGCGATCATAAAATTATGATTGATTTATGTAAAAACCCACCTGATTCACTACCACCTGGAAGTTCCCCTCCAAGTCACTCACCATCCTGACTTGGAAATATATCACCGTTCCTTCACTGTCACTGGGTCAAAATCCTGGAACTCCCTCCCTAACAGCGCTGTGGGTGTACCTACACCACATGGACTGCAGTGGTTCAAGAAGGCAGCTCACCACCACCTTCTCAAGGGCAACTAGGGATGGACAATGAATGCTGGGCCCAGCCAGAGAGGCCCACATCCCGTGAATGAATTAAAAAAGACTAATGCCCTTTAGGGAAGGAAATCTGCTGTCCTTACCTGGTCTGGCCTACATGTGACTCCAGACCCACAGCAACGTGGTTGACTCTTAACTGCCCTCTGAAATGACCTAGCATGGTCAGTTCAAGGGCAGTTAGGGATGGGCAACAAATGCTGGCCTTGCCAGTGACACCCATATCCCAGGAAAGAATTTAAAAAATGGTTTTTTTAAAAACCATGGTTCCCCAGGCTCTGTATTGGTTCCGCTGCTCTTTATGATAATTACCTGAACTTGAGGCATCATTTTAAAGTTTGCAGATGGTGCAAGGAGGAAGTGTAGCAAACAACGAGGAGAATAGTAACAGACTTCAAGAGGACACCGACCGGTAAAATGGGCAGACGTGTGACATAAGGATATGAAATGCTGAGATGTCTAACGTGATACATCTTGGTAGGGAGATAGATAATAGTCCACATAAAACCAAGATATAATTTTGAAAGAGGTGCAGGAACAGAGAGACATTGGGTAGATGTATCTTTGAAGGTGGCAGGATATGTTGAGGAGTCTGTCAGAAAGCAGACAGGAACCTGGACTTTATCAATAGGGACATAGAGCACAAAAGCAAGGAGGTTAAACCTGTACCAAAAACTGGTCCAGCCTCAGCTAGAGTTTTGTGTCCAGTTCCAGTTCCAGGCGAAGAAGGACGTGAAGGCATTGGAAAGAGGGAAGAAAGAGGTTTACTCGAACGATTCCAGGGATGAGGGATTTTAGTTACACAGAGAGACTGACGAAGATGGGATTGTTCACCTTAGAACAGAGAAGCTTAAGAGGAAATTATTGATGAAGGTGGTTAAAATCATGAAAGATTTTGATAGAGTGAATAAGGGAAAACCATTTCCAATGGCAGGAGGGTCGATAAAGGGAGGACAGCGATTTCAGGTAATTGGAAAACAAGGGTGACATGGGGGATCTATTTTTTACCCAGATGGTGGTTGTGCTCTGGAGCGTGCTGCCTGAGAGTGCAATGGAAGCAGATTCAATAGTAACTTTTAAAAGGGATTTGGATAAATACCTGAAAGGGAAGGATATGGGTGGCTATGAGGGGAGGACAGGGGAGAGTGTGACTAACTGGATATCTCTACAAAAGTGCTGACACAGGTATGATGGTCCGAAGCCTTCTCCTGTGCTGTATGATTCTCTGATCCTTTGACTTATTCTGTTTCTACCCGCAGCCATTGAAGAGAGCGGTCCCAACCTGAATGATGATGAGGAGGTGAGTTAGTTTAGGAATTGCAGGGATGTAGGTGAGGTAAGGTGTGTTGTAAGGGTGGCCAAGTTGTGCTGTTAGTGATAGAGCTGATCTGCAGACACCTCTCGGGTGGAAACATTAAGTTTATTACCATATACTCAGCAGCAACTGCACGCTCTATCTCCATCTCCACACTGACTGCTGAGGTAGCCCACGCTACTCTCGTATTGGTTACTACAGGTCATGTGATCTTTCCTAACACGTATTATTCTTAAAGGTACATTTCACACTAAATAAAATAAAGCTATAATTACAAGGTGGATCTGAAAGGAACAGAATGATTTAACACCTACTCTAAATCTTTGTACTTCTGCCTTTTGAAAGTACTGTTTGTGTTACAGCGGCAGTGCAGTGGTTATGGTACTGGACTAGTGTTCATAAAATAACGCACCACAGATGGAGGCCATTTGGCCCATTGTACCTGTGTCTGCTATCCAATGAATCCCACTCCTCTCCTTTTACCCCAAATTTCTGCTAATTTTTCCCCTTTCACCTTTCTTTTACAAGTTACTATTTAAATCTGCTCCAACGCCCTTTCGGGCAGTGCATCGCGGGTCCCAGAGAATGGAACTTCAAATCTCACCCACGGGCATTTGGAAATTTAAATTGTTATCTTTGCTAAGTTTGGAAATTAAAAAGGCTGGTGTCAGTAAAAGGACTCCTGCAGCGTCAGATTGTCAGTAAAAACCCCAACATGTTCACTAACGTCCTTTAGGGACGATAAACTCGCCATCATTACCTGCTCTGGGCCTATTTTTTACTCACCCGAACATTGTTCTCCTTTAACATGATTGGCCACCTCAGACCACCTTGAGGCCTCTGTGTTGCTACCTACCTCCCCGGTCATTGTTTGCTCTTTGCGCCTCGTGAGTTTGAAGGGAATGAAGCCTTGGGCCTAATACCAAGGACAACACAGGCCTTGCCATTCAGGTTCAGGGATCATTCCCTGCACCTCTTGTGGGCCCGAAATCGGGCTGCCCATGTTTCTGAACTGGAAATTGAAAGCAGACGGGAATGACAAGGGGAACCCATCAACATCTCCAACCCACTCCCCCTGCTATGGATATTTTTTTAATTTATTCATTACTGGCATTTGTTGCCCTCATTTAAAAGGCATTTTTTCAAAGTCTACAGCAGGTTTATTGACAGTGCTTTAAAATATTTCAGCAATCACAAGATGGAGGATTCTCTCTCTCTCTCTCTCGAAAGAGAATCTAACAATCACTGACTAGTGTCAGTGATACATCATCATCTATATCATACATTAAGGTATCCCATCTGTTAACCATTTATACTATGCCTCCCCGCAAGTATACTATCCTACTTTTTAACAACAACATGAAACGCTGTCTTTAACTATTTACATTAAATTTCTGTCACTCTCATTTTAACAACTACAGATCCTAGAAGGCTAATTATATCAATATTAAACAGGAACTGAGAAATCTAGACTGGAGACAGATGTTTGAGGGCAAATCAACAACTGACATGTGGGGGCTTTCAAACGTCAGTTGATAAGAATTCAGGACCGGCATGTTCCTGCTAGGATGAAGGATAAGTATGGCAAGTTTCAGGAACCTTGGATAACGAAGGATATTGTGAGATTAGTCAAAAAGAAAAGGGAAGCATTCGTAAGGGCTGGAAGGCTGGGAACAGATGAAGCCCGTGGAGAATATAAAGAAAGTAGGAAGGGACTTAAACAAGGAGTCAGGAGGGCTAAAAGGGGTCATGAAAAGTCACTGGCAACCAGGATTAAGGAAAATCCCAGGGCCTTTTATACATATGTAAAAAGCAAGAGGGTAGCCAGGGAAAGGGTCGGCCCACTCAGGGACAGAGGTGGGAATCTGTGTGTGGAGCCAGAAGAAATGGGAGAGATACTAAATGAATACTTCTCAGCAGTATTCACCAAAGAGAAGGACTTGGCGGTCGATTTGTCTAGGGAAGAGTGTGTAGGTAGCCTGGATCATGTTGAGATCAAAAAAGAGGTGTTAGGCGTCTTGAATAATATTAAGGTGGATAAATCCCCAGGGCCAGATGGGATCTACCCCAGAGTACTGAGAGAGGCAAGGGAGGAGATTGCTGGGGCCTTGACAGAAATCTTTGTATCCTCACTGGCTACGGGTGAGGTCCCAGAGGACTGGAGAATGGCCAATGTTGTTCCATTGTTTAAGAAGGGTAGCAGGGATAATCCAGGAAATTACAGGCCGGTGAGCCTGGCGTCAGTGGTAGGGAAATTATTGGAGAAGATTCTTCGTGACAGGATTTACTACCATTTGGAAGCAAATGGGTGTATTAGTGAGAGGCAGCATGGTTTTGTGAAGGGGAAGTCGTGTCTCACCAACTTGATCGAGTTTTTCGAAGAAGTGACAAAGATGATCGACGATGGAAGGGCAGTGGATGTTATATACATGGATTTCAGTAAGGCCTTTGACAAGGTCCCTCATGGCAGACTGGTACAGAAGGTAAAGTCGCACGGGATCAGAGGTGAGCTGGCAAGATGGATACAGAATTGGCTTGGTCATAGAAGACAGAGGGTAGCAGTGGAAGGGTGCTTTCTGAATGGAGAGCTGTGACTAGTGGTGTTCTACAGGGATCAGTGCTGGGACCTTTGCTGTTTGTAGTATACATAAATGATTTGGAGGAAAATATAACTGGGATAATTAGTAAGTTTGCAGATGACACCATGGTTGGAGGAGTTGCAGATAGTGAAGAAGATTGTCAAAGGATACAATGGGATATAAATCAGTTGGAGACTTGGCCAGCGAAATGGCAAATGGAGTTTAATCTGGGCAAATGTGAGGTAATGCATTTTGGAAGGTCTAATACAGGCAGGAATTATACAGGAAATGGCAGAACCCTTAAGTGCATTGACGGGCAGAGGGATCTGGGTGTACAGGTCCACAGGTCACTGAAAGTGGCAACGCAGGTGGATAAGGTAGTCAGGAAGGCTTATGGCATGCTTGCCTCCATCGGCAGGGGTATTGAGTATAAAAGCTGGGAAGTCATGCTTCAGCTGTATAGAACCTTGGTTAGGCCACACTTGGAATACTGCGTGCAATTCTGGTCGCCACATTACCAGAAGGATATAGAGACATTGGAGAGGGTGCAGAGGAGGTTTACCAGGATGCTGCCTGGTCGGGAGGTTATTAGCTATGAGGAGAGGTTGGAGAAACTTGGATTGTTCTCACTAGAGTGACGGAGATTGAGGGGCGACTTGATAGAAGTTTACAAAATTATGAGTGGCATGGACAGAGTAGATAGTCAGAAGCTTTTTCCCAGGGTAGAAGAGTCAATTACTAGGGGACATAGATTTAAGGTGAGAGGAGAAAACTATAGAGGAGATGTGCGGGGCAAGTTTTTTACGCAGAGGGTAGTGAGTGTCTGGAATTCGCTGCCAGAGGAGGTGGTGGAAGCAGGTACGATAGTGGTGTTTAAGAGGCAGCTTGACAAATACATGAATAGGATGGGAATAGAGGGATACGGACCCCGGAAGTGCAAAATGTTTTAGTTTGACAGGCAATATGATCAGCGCAGGCTTGGAGGGCCGAAGGGCCTGTTCCTGTGCTGTACTTTTCTTTGTTCTTTGTTCTTTATTCACTCCCTCCACCACTGACACACAGTAGCAGCAGTGTGTATCACCCAGAAGATGCACTGCAAGGAACTCACCAAGACTCCTTCGACAGCACCTCCCAAACCCACAACCACTACCATCTAGAAGGACAAGGGTAGCAGACACACAGGAACACCACCACCTGGAAGTTCCCCTCCAAGTCACTCACCATCCTGACTTGGAAATATATCACCGTTCCTTCACTGTCGCTGGGTCAAAATCCTGGGATTCCCTCCCTAACAGCACTGAGTACCTACAGCACATGGACTGCAGCGGTTCAAGAAGGCAGCTCACCACCACCATCTCAAGGGCAATTAGGGATGGGCAATGAATGCTGGCCCAGCCAGCGAAGCCCACATCCCATGAATGAATTTTAAAAAAAGTCCCACTTCTCTCAGTACGAGGTTACTTCACTATGGATAATGAGAAGAATTGCTGAGGATATGGAGGCAAGACGGTCTCACATTCAGGAATGAGAGGAATTTCCTGTAGACAACCAACTCGGGCACAAGGTTTCTTTATAAGACTATATAAGACATAGGAGCAGAAATTAGGCCATTCGGCCCATCGAGTCTGCTCCGTCATTCAATCATGGCTGATAAGTTTCTCAACCCCATTCTCCTGCCTTCTCCCCGTAACCTTTGATCCTCTTACCAATCAAGAACCTATCTATCTCAGTCTTAAATACACTCAATGACCTGGCCTCCACAGCCTTCTGTGGCAATGAATTCCATAGATTCACCACTCTCTGGCTAAAGAAGTTTCTCCTCATCTCTGTTCTAAAAGGTCTTCCCTTTACTCTGAGGCTGTGCCCTCGGGTCCTAGTCTCTCCTACTAATGGAAACATCTTCCCCACGTCCACTCTATCCAGGCCTTTCAGTATTCTGTAAGTTTCAATCAGATCCCCCCTCATCCTTCTAAACTCCATCGAGTATAGACCCAGAGTCCTCAAATGTTCCTCATATGTTAAGCCTTTCATTCCTGGGATCGTTTTGCTGCCTGGGATCGTGCAGCTTTGGGACAGCTGAAGATCCTGCTGCAGCTTCTCTTCTGACCCAAGCTCTGAAGGGAGGAAGATTTTCAGCTGAGGTTGAAGTATGAGCGTCAACTTGACGTTCACCGTGGGAAGGTGCCAGGTCTTTAACGGTGTGATCCTCATTCAACTCGGGCCTAACATACTGTGCGGACGGACCCAATTTACGGAGCGATGCGAAGCCTCAGAGTGGCTGTGAATTATACCCGATTAAATGCTGGAAGCTCGGCCTGCCTCACATACTGGACCCGCTTGATCCAAAGTAACATCACCTTTGGTCTGCAGGAAGTCGGAGAGCATCTCATTCCAAACACCCACGGCTCTGCTCATCCTTCAGTGCCCCATCTCCACTAGAACTCGTTAGGCAAACAGGCCTGTTAGGAAATATTCAATGGAATCTCCAGGTCGTTGCAAGCGCTCATTAACATGTGCTCATTCTACTACTAAATTTTGTTGCAGGATAAATTAGGTGTCGATGGTTTTAATGACGAAATAAAGAATCCACGGTAGATTCTTGCACACCCTCCCCTGGAGAATGTTGTCTGTTACCAGGCCTATTGCATGAAGAAAGGAACTGACTTGGAGCTTTGGCCGTATTTCATGAGGACCTGTTGCTAGTTGATACCAGAGAGAATGGCGTTTCCATAACTCCCTCCACTGCCCTGTCAGTGGGTGCCTGAGGCAGTCGAACGGATGGGACAAAGGGCAGGGACTGCTCACTCGGGTACGGCCAGCTGAACTTCTCTCAGTGTGTGCCTCCTCCCTACAGCTGAAATCTCTTGAGCTGCTTTCAATGGTTTCTTCACTCTCTGGTTCCTTCGGTAACACCTTTTACATCGGTGTCTCCATCATTGGCACCGTGTTCTGAGACTGGGCCCTTCTGTCTGGGTGTGGGGCTTGGTTCTGAGACAGACAGTAGACATACTCTGGTATCTAGTTAACACTTGTTTTATTTGGACTACATCTACACAGGTTACAGAGTAGGTACGTAGCTCTTCAGCAGAAGCCCAACCTCTCTCTCTCGCGAGAGAGTCTAGCACACTGGTGTCAGTAGTAAACCATCATCTATATCATACATTAACATATCCCATCTAAAGTGTTTTTGGGAATTATGAATATGTCCCAACTCAAGTGACATTGTCACATGAGGGGACATGTAAGGGAATTTTTTTTTTCTATTTTTAATATTTTTGAAAGCAGAAGTGATCTCCCTGAGGCTGCACTTAGCCTCAAGGGGATGTGCGCATAGCGCTTCCCTGCAGACATCACGCCGGGCGGGCCTTAATTGGCCCATCCAGGTAAAATGGCGGTGCGCCGCTGATCGGGAGCGCCGATTGGAAACGCACCCATCAATCAACTTCCCCCCCCGACAGGGGGAAAATTCAGCCCCACGAAACTCTGCCTTTAACTATTTACATTAAATTTCTGCGACTCCCATTTTAACAACTACAGATCCTAGCCAGATCCAACTCCCACTCTTCACCTCCCCAAGCCACAGTCCTGAGGGATTCAATCCCCCTCAGTACTCTTGTCCCTTAGGGAAGATGCCTTGGAGATATTGGAGCATTCCCCTGCATCCAGTAGGACATCATCATCCATGGAATAGGACAGCAGTGTATCAGCATTGCTGTCAGCATATCTGTCAAGAGAGAGAGAGTCTAACACATGATTGGCTGATGTCAGTAGTACATCATCACCTCCATCATAAATTAGCATATCCCATCTGTTAACGCTTTATATTACAAATGAAAGCATTGAGTGCCACAGAACCCATTTTAGAGGGTGCATGAATAAATTTAAACTGAGCAAGCGGGAGAGTCTGAGGGAGCCAGACTGAAAGGCCAATGAGACTGAAAAGGCTTTGTTATCCCATAGGAGCCCATTGGATTCTCAGGTTAGGACAGCGGGTGTGCAATAGCAGAGTTAATGCATTAGAGAATGGGTTTCAATGGGAGATCAAGTTGGGGTATTAGAAGGATGGGTTTAATTGGGAAAGTGAGGGTATTAGAGGGATAGGTTTTGATGGGACAGTAAAGGTATTATGGGAATGAGATTCAGTGGGAGAGTGAGGGTATTGGAGAGATGGGTTTCAGTAGGAGAGTTAGGGTATTAGGGAGATGGGTTTTGATGTGAGAGTGAGGGTACTAGAGGGATGGGTTTAATTGGGAGACTGCGGATATTAGAGAGATGGGTTTCAGTAGGAGAGTTAGGGTATTAGGGAGATGGGTTTTGATGTGAGAGTGAGGGTACTAGAGGGATGGGTTTAATTGGGAGACTGCAGATATTAGAGAGATGGGTTTCGATAGGAGATTGAGCATATTAGAAAGATGGGAGAGTGAGGGTATTTGAGAGATGTGTTTCAGTGGGAGTGTGAGGGTATTAGAGAGATGGGTTTTGAGGGGAAAGTGGGGGTATTAGAGGAATGGGTTTTGTGGGAGAATGAGGGTATTAGGTGGCCAGATTTTGGTGGGAGAGTGAAGTATTAGGGGCATGGGTTTTGATGGGAGAGTGAGACAGTTCCAGTCCTACTCCGGCCCCCTCCCACAACTCTTTCTCCGGTACATCAATGACTGCTTCGGTGCCGCTTCATGCTCTCATCAGGACCTGGAAAAATGTATTAATTTTGCTTCCAATTTCCACCCCTCCATCACCTTCACATGGTCCATCTCTGACACTTCCCTTCCATTCCTTGACCTCTCTGTCTCAATTTCTGGTGATAGACTGTCCACCAATATTCATTACAAACCCACCGACTCCCACAGCTACCTTAACTACAGCTCCTCACACCCCGCTTCCTGTAAGGACTCCATCCCATTCTCTCACTTCCTTCACCTCCGTCGCATCTGTTCCGATGATGCTACCTTCAAAAACAGTTCCTCTGACATGTCCTCCTTCTTCCTTAACCGAGGTTTTCCACCCACGGTCGTTG
Source organism: Isurus oxyrinchus (assembly GCA_026770705.1). Lineage (NCBI taxonomy): Eukaryota > Metazoa > Chordata > Chondrichthyes > Lamniformes > Lamnidae > Isurus > Isurus oxyrinchus. The sequence continues at coordinate 258,653,958 of JANJGN010000001.1, forward strand.
ACAGGGCCCTCAACCATGTCCGGCCCATCTCTCGCGCATCCGCCCTCACACTTTCCCCTCCCTCCCAGAAACATGATAGGGTCCCCCTTGTCCTCACTTATCACCCCACCAGCCTCCGCATTCAAAGGATCATCCTCCACCATTTCCGCCAACTCCAGCACGATGCCACCACCAAACACATCTTCCCTTCACCCCCCTTATCGGCATTCCGTAGGGATCGCTCCCTCCGGGACACCCTGGTCCACTCCTCCATCACCCCCTACTCCTCAACCCCCTCCTATGGCACCATCCCATGCCCACGCAAAAGATGTAACACCTGCCCCTTCACTTCCTCTCTCCTCACCGTCCAAGGGCCCAAACACTCCTTTCAAGTGAAGCAGCATTTCACTTGCATTTCCCCCAACTTAGTCTACTGCATTCGTTGCTCCCAATGTGGTCTCCTCTACATTGGAGAGACCAAACGCAGACTGGGTGACCGCTTTGTGGAACACCTTCGGTCTGTCCGCAGGCATTACCCAAACCTCCCTGTTGCTTGCCATTTTAACACTCCACCCTGCTCTCTTGCCCACATGTCTGTCCTTGGCTTGCTGCATTGTTCCAGTGAAGCCCAACGCAAACTGGAGGAACAACACCTCATCTTCCGACTAGGCACCTTACAGCCTTCCGGACTGAATATTGAGTTCAACAACTTTAGGTCGTGAGCTCCCTCCCCCATCCCCACCCCCTTTCCGATCCCCCTTTTTTCCAATAATTTATATAGATTTTTCTTTTCCCACCTATTTCCATTATCTTAAATGTATTTCCATCCATTGTTTTATCTCTACCTTTTGGCCTATTTCGATCCCTTCCCTCACCCCACCCCCACTAGGGCTATCTGTACCTTGCTCGTCCTGCTTTCTATCCTTAATGTCACCTATTAGCACATTTCTTAGATAATATCACCACGTCAAGACCTCTTTGTCCTTTTGTCTGTGACATCTTTTGGTTATCTCCACCTATCACTGGCCCTCTCTCCAGCTCTACCTGTCCCACCCCCCCTTAAACCAGCTTATATTTCACCTCTTCTATTTTTCCTTAGTTCTGTTGGAGAGTCATTCGGACTCGAAACGTTAACTGTGTTCCTCTCCGCAGATGCTGCCAGACCTGCTGAGTTTTTCCAACTATTTTTATTTCTGTTTTTGTTTTGGATTTCCAGCACCCGCAGTTTTTGGCTTTTATATTTGTATTACCATTTTCAGGGTGACAGTGGAATACGTTCCGATGACTGTAATGATACAGTGATGATGCGAAAGGAGATGGAATATGGTGAGTTACAGATTCCATGATTTGGATTCGGGACAAATGGCTCTGTCTCTGAGAGTTGTGTCATCTTGGTTGTTACTTTAAGTCACATTTCATCAAGAAAACCTGGGTTCTAAATTGGGACAGAGGGAGGCCAGTAGGTTGAAGAAAAGTTATATATTGGAAGGGCTGGAGAAAGGAAGTGTGAGGGTGAGATAGGCAAAAGGTAGAGTGAATCAGAAAGATGGACAGAATGTGAGACATGGAAGCTGAGGGATAGAAAGAGAGTGATAGACGGACAGACAGACAGACAGACAGAGGGACGAGATTGATCAGGGAGACTGTGAATGTGATTGAAGGATCTGTGACATTGCGAGTCTGGTTACTGAATTCTGGCTGCTTGTTACTATTGGGTGGATAAACCATCGGTGTGAGACCCATCACGTGATCGCAGTGATTTGACCCAATCGTCCCATCACAGACTGATCCCCTCCTGCTCCACGCTGCTTTAAGATTGTTCCCTCATGTCTGGATTCCAGCAATAGGGGAACTACTTTCCCTGAATCTGCCCTATCACATTCTTTAACTGGTATGTGGCTCTTGGGGTGCAGTGGTTCTATTAATACACGAGTAATACAGGCGCCTGGACTAATAATCTAAAGAGCTATGAGTTCAAACCTTACCAAACCAGTTTGAGAATGAGAATTTTAATTCAGTAACAGCAGGTTGGTCTCAGTGAAAGTGTGTGTGAAGCTGTTGGATTGTCATAAAAGACCAACTGGGTCACTAAATCCTTCAGAGAATAAACCTGCCACCCTTATACAGTCTGACCTGGATGTGATTCAAGTGCCACAGCTTCTCAACAAAGTGGCCTAGCAAACCATTGGTTCAACACACAGGCGCCAGAGTAACCCCTTGGACAGCCTCTCGCCTCCCAAGACGGTGGTTTGCGCCGTGGTGGTTAACTCTGTGTTAAACATGGCCTGGTGTGACCCAGGGGCCTCGCTCTGTCCTGACAGTCTCTGCCACATTTGCTGCAGAGGGAGACAGTGGGCTGGGAAGGTGCCCGATTCCGCTGGCCTCTGTTCTCCCTGGGCCCGCTTTTCGGCCAGCTGAGCTTTCCCTTTCTGTCTGCCTCTTCCACCGCCCTTCCAAACAGGCCATAAGACCATTAGACCATAAGACATAGGAGCAGAAATTAGGCCATTCGGCCCATCGAGTCTGCTCCGCCATTCAATCATGGCTGATAAGTTTCTCAACCCCATTCTCCCGCCTTCTCCCCATAACCTTTGATCCCCTTACCAATCAAGAGCCTATCTGTCTCGGTCTTAAATACACTCAATGACCTGGCCTCCACAGCCTTCTGTGGCAATGAATTCCATAGATTCACTACTCTCTGGCTAAAGAAGTTTCTCCTCATCTCTGTTCTAAAAGGTCTTCCCTTTACTCTGAGGCTGTGCCCTCGGGTCCTAGTCTCTCCTACTAATGGAAACATCTTCCCCACATCCACTCTATCCAGGCCTTTCAGTATTCTGTAAGTTTCAATCAGATCCCCCCTCATCCTTCTAAACTCCATTGAGTATAGACCCAGAGTCCTCAAACGTTCCTCATATGTTAAGCCTTTCATTCCTGGGATCGACATCACCACCTTCCCAGGGGCAATTAGGGATGGGAAATCCCAGTGACACCCACATCCTGTGAAAGAATAAAAACAAACAGGCAGCCTCGAGACGTCCCGGCTGTCAGCGACTGTCTCCCAGCTGTCAGTGTCAATGTCCACCATCTTCATATCTCACTCACAGGGGTCCTTGTAGCAGAGGTATGGACACCCAGGAGGTTGTGACCCAGTGACCAGTTCACTGTACAGAATGTCTTTGGGTGTGTGGCCATCATTGACCTGATGAACATGGGTGAGCCAGTGCAGGCATCACCCGTTTAGCAGTGAGTGTCAGCTGATGGAATGAACGCACTCCAGAACCTCTGAGTTGGTCACCAGGAGTAACCAGGGAAGAGCAATAAATGCCCAGCCTTCGCCAGGGACACTCACTCAACCCGAGAACGGACAGGAAGCAAGTTCTAACCACCTCGATCACTCCTCGACGCTTTTAAACTTCAGGGAACGCAGCTTCCCCTCGTAGTTTAATCTGTCAAGTTTATAATCCCTGCACTGTCCCCCTCTCCAAAATTAACCTTCCTGACTTCCTAACATCCACCTCCTTATCTTTCAGCCTCCATGCAGATTATTGCAGAACTGGAAGAGCTGGAGACACAGCTGGAGATTGAGAAGGCTTGCCGTCAGAATGCAGAAGGATTCGCTGTTAAGGTGCATTTCAAGACAGTGTGAGCTCAGCAATGCCATTTCCAAAGCAATGCAGGAACAGCGAGGGCTGTACATACACAAACCTTAGAGTGTGACAGGGGACGTTGGGAAAGCTGTTAGAAAATCAAGCAGGATTCTTATATAAAAGCAAAACACTGAAATCTGAAATAAACACAAAAAATGCTGGAAAAACTCAGCAGGTCTGGCAGCATTTGTGGAGAGAGAAACAAGAGTTAACGTCTCAAGTTTGAAGAAGAGTCATAGGGACTCAGAACGTTAACTCTTGTTTCCCTCTCTGTGTTTATCCAGCATTTTCTGTTTTTATATAATCATCATTCTTAGCTTGATTCATAGAGGTACAGAATCGGAAGTATGTTATGCTGAACCTTTACAGGTCGGGCCTCAGTCGCAGTATTATACCCAAAGCTGGGCATCAAAATTTAGGGAGGATATCAAGGCCTTGGAGAGGGTGTTGGAGAGATTAACTTGATTGGCTCCAGGGATGAGGGATTCAGCTCTCTGGAGAGACTGGGATTGTTCTCCATAGAGCAGTCAAGGTTAAGCGGAGATTTGATCAAAGTGTTCACAGTGATGAGGGATTTTATCACGAGACACTATAAATCTCCTTCCACTGGCTACCAACCACAAGTAGCGAAAGAACCAGATGGGAGGTGAGGAGAGTTGTCCTAATGCAGAGAGATGTTCTGGTCAGGAAAGTGCAGCCTGTAAGTGAGCTGGAAGCAGTTTCAATGTAACTTTCAACAGGGACTTAGAGTGAGGGTATTAGAGAGATGGGCTTTGGTGGGATAGTGACGGCAATACAGAGATGGGCTTTGATGAGAGAGTGAAGGTATTTGAGGAATTGGTTTAAGTGGGAGAGTGAGGGTATGTATTAGAAAGATGGGTTTTGATAGGAGAGTGAGGATATCAGGGAGATGGGTTTCCGTGCAAGAGTGAGGTTATTAGAGGGATGGATTTTAATATGAGAGTGAGGGTATTAGAGAGATGGTTGTGATAGGAGATTGAGGACGTTAGAGAGATGGATTTCAGTGGGAGATTGAAGTATTTGAGGAATGAGTTTTGATAGAGTTAGTGTATTAGAGAGATTGGTTTCAGCGGACAGAGAGGTGGGTTTCAGTGGTGGAGTGAAGGTATGAAATAGATGGGTTTTGATGGGAGAGTGAGGGTATTAGAGCGATGGGAGAGTGATTGGGAGCAGTTTAGAATTCAGCAAAGGCGGACCCAAGGGATTGATTAAGAAGGGGAAAATAGAGTATGAGAGTAAGCTTGCAGGGAACATAAAAACTGACTGTAAACGTTTCTATAGGTATGTGAAGAGAAAAAGATTGGTGAAGACAAATGTAGGTCCCTTACAGTCAGAAACAGGGGAATTTATAATGGGGAACAAAGATATGGCTGACCAACGAAATACATATTTTGGTTCTGTCTTCACAAAGGAGAACACTAATAACATACCAGAAATGTTGGGGAACACAGGGTTTAGTGAGAGGGAGAAACTGAAAGAAATCAGCATTAGTAGGGAAATGGTGTTGGGGAAATTGATGGGATTGAAGGCCGATAAATCCCCAGGGCCTGATAATCTACATCCCAGAGTACTTAAGGAAGTGGCCCTAGAAATAGTGGATGCATAGGTGGTCATCTTCCGAGATTCTATAGACTCTGGAACAGTTCCTACAGATTGGAGGGTAGCTAATGTAACCCCACTATTTAAAAAGGGAGGTAGAGAGAAAACAGGGAATTATAGACCAGTCAGCCTGATGTCGGTAGTGGGGAAAATTCTAGAGTCCGTTATAAAAGATTTAATAGCTGAGCACGTGGGAGAGTGAGGGTATTAGAGAGAAATGGGTTTCTGTGGAAGAGTGAGGGTATTAGAGACATGGATTTTGATGGGAGAGGGAGGGTATTAGAGAGATAGATTTTGATGGGAGAGTGAAGTTATTACAGAGAAATGGGTTTCTGTGGGAGAGTGAGGGTATTAGAGAGAAATGGGTTTCTGTGGGAGAGTGAGGGTATTAGAGAGGTGGGTTTCTGTGGGAGAGTGAGGGTATTAGAGAGGTGGGTTTCTGTGGGAGAGTGAGGGTATTAGAGAGGTGGGTTTCTGTGGGAGAGTGAGGGTATTAGAGAGGTGGGTTTCTGTGGGAGAGTGAGGGTATTAGAGAGGTGGGTTTCTGTGGGAGAGTGAGGGTATTAGAGAGATGGGTTTCTGTGGGAGAGTGAGGGTATTAGAGAAATGGTTCTGATAGGAGGCTGAGGACATTAGAGAGATGGGTTTCTGTGGGAGAGTGAGGGTGTTAGAGAGATGGGTTTCTGCATGAGGCTGAGGGTGTTAGAGAGATGGCTTTCTGTGGGAGAGTGAGGGTATTAGAGAGATGGGTTTCTGTGGGAGAGTGAGGCTGTTTGAGGAATGGGTTTTGATAGACTGAAGAACAATGATTTTTGTATTACCATTTTCAGGGTGACAGTGGAATATGTTCCGAACACTGTAATGATACAGTGATGATGCGAAAGGAGATGGAATATGGTGAGTTACAGATTCCACAATTTGGATTCGGGACAAATGGCTCTGTCTCTGAGATTTGTGTCATCTTGGGGTTGTTACTTTTATTCACATTTCATCAAGAAAAAGTGAGGTCAGTAGGTTGAGAAAAAGTTATATATTGGAAGGGCTGGAGAAAGGAAGTGTGAGGGTGAGATAGGCAAAAGGTAGAGTGAATCAGAAAGATGGACAGAATGTGAGACATGGAAGCTGAGGGATAGAAAGAGAGAGATAGACGGACAGACAGACAGACAGAGGGACGAGATTGATCAGGGAGACTGTGAATGTGATTGAAGGATCTGTGACATTGCGAGTCTGGTTACTGAATTCTGGCTGCTTGTTACTATTGGGTGGATAAACCATCGGTGTGAGACCCATCACGTGATCGCAGTGATTTGACCCAATCGTCCCATCACAGACTGATCCCCTCCTGCTCCACGCTGCTTTAAGATTGTTCCCTCATGTCTGGATTCCAGCAATAGGGGAACTACTTTCCCTGAATCTGCCCTATCACATTCTTTAATTGGTATGTGGCTTTTGTGGTGCAGTGGTTCTATTATTCTGTTCGCCTCTTCCACTGTCCTCCAAAACAGGCAGCGCGTCACCACCTTCCCAGGGGCAATTAGGGATGGGAAATCCCAGTGACACCCACATCCTGTGAAAGAATAAAAACAAACAGGCAGCCTCGAGACGTCCCGGCTGTCAGCGACTGTCTCCCAGCTGTCAGTGTCAATGTCCACCATCTTCATATCTCACTCACAGGGGTCCTTGTAGCAGAGGTATGGACACCCAGGAGGTTGTGACCCAGTGACCAGTTCACTGTACAGAATGTCTTTGGGTGTGTGGCCATCATTGACCTGATGAACATGGGTGAGCCAGTGCAGGCATCACCCGTTTAGCAGTGAGTGTCAGCTGATGGAATGAACGCACTCCAGAACCTCTGAGTTGGTCACCAGGAGTAACCAGGGAAGAGCAATAAATGCCCAGCCTTCGCCAGGGACACTCACTCAACCCGAGAACGGACAGGAAGCAAATTCTAACCACCTCGATCACTCCTCGACGCTTTTAAACTTCAGGGAACGCAGCTTCCCCTCGTAGTTTAATCTGTCAAGTTTATAATCCCTGCACTGTCCCCCTCTCCAAAATTAACCTTCCTGACTTCCTAACATCCACCTCCTTATCTTTCAGCCTCCATGCAGATTATTGCAGAACTGGAAGAGCTGGAGACACAGCTGGAGATTGAGAAGGCTTGCCGTCAGAATGCAGAAGGATTCGCTGTTAAGGTGCATTTTAAGACAGTGTGAGCTCAGCAATGCCATTTCCAAAGCAATGCAGGAACAGCGAGGGCTGTACATACACAAACCTTAGAGCGTGACAGGGGACGTTGGGAAAGCTGTTAGAAAATCAAGCAGGATTCTTATATAAAAGCAAAACACTGAAATCTGAAATAAGCACAAAAAATGCTGGAAAAACTCAGCAGGTCTGGCAGCATCTGTGGAGAGAGAAACAAGAGTTAACGTCTCAAGTTTGAAGAAGAGTCATATGGACTCAAAACGTTAACTCTTGTTTCCCTCTCCACAGATGCTGCCAGACCCGCTGTGTTTATCCAGCATTTTCTGTTTTTATATAATCATCATTCTTAGCTTGATTCATAGAGGTACAGAATCGCAAGTATGTTATGCTGAACCTTTACAGGTCGGGCCTCAAGTCGCAGTATTATACCCAAAGCTGGGCATCAAAATTTAGGGAGGATGTCAAGGCCTTGGAGAGGGTTTAGGAGAGATTAACTTGATTGGCTCCAGGGATGAGGGATTCAGCTCTCTGGAGATTGTTCCCCATAGAGAGCAGACAACGTTAAGCGGAGATTTGATCAAAGTGTTCACAGTGATGAGGGATTTTATCACAAGAAGCTATAAATCTCCTTCCACTGGCTACCAACCACAAGTAGCGAAAGAACCAGATGGGAGGAGAGGAGAGTTGTCCTAATGCAGAGAGATGTTCTGGTCAGGAAAGTGCAGCCTGTAAGTGAGCTGGAAGCAGTTTCAACGTAACTTTCAACAGGGAACCAGATGAAATCTAGAAGGGGAAATACTTGCAGGGCTAAGGGGAAAGAGCAGGGGAGACGGACTATTTTGAGAGCCCTTCAAACGCACGACGGGACCTATGGCCCTCCTGCAGTAATACTGTATGATCACGTGTTGGGAGGGGGAGCTGAGTGATTGATCCTCACTCCCCTGCAGCTCTCGATGGGGTTTCAATAAGCGCAGTAAAGTTTTCCACATGACGGAGAGACTGCGGAAGGACTCTGGTTTCTTATTGTTCCTCCCACAGCTGACCAAAGAGAATCAGAAACTCCAGCGCCTGAGCCTGGCTTTACAACCTGTCTGGGACACGCTCCCCAGTGACATCACACACCTGGCCCTGCAGGACAAGGAAAGCCCTGATCCCACTGCTGAGCCCGCCTTTTGTTACCAGCTCCAGGTCAAAGGTACCACAGCAATTCCAACTTACACTGTGTATGGGAGGTCAAGCAGATCAGCCTTTTGACACCTAGAGTCCAGAATTAGGAGCATGTACATGCTCCTGCATCCAATCACCTCCAGTCAAACGCTGGAGGCATGACAATACATCATAGTTACTGCATGGAATCAGGCCATTCGGCCCACCCAACCAATGCTATTGTTTACCTTCCACACCAAGTCAAATTCTGTTTTCTGTCCTGTTCAATCCCTTTCCCTACATCCACCTCCCCAATTTAATCTTGAATGTTAATCTGCCTCAACCACTCACCTTTGGAGTGATTCCCATAGCCTCCCAACTCTCTCTGTGAAGCAGCTTCTCCTCACCGCTATTCCAAACCTCTTACTTTTAAACTTGTGCCTGTGTCCCCCTCATTCTTGACCCCTTAACTACTGGGACCAATCTGCTTCTGTCCGTCCAACCTGTCATAATGTTAGCCATTGCCGTTAGGGTTATGTTAGCAGTGTGGTTATGTTGCTAGTGATTAGAGGCCTGGATCTGTGTTCTGGTGACATGAGTTCAAATCCCACACAGCAACCGGGGAATTTAAATTTGGTTAATTAAATAAAGCTGGAATATAAAGCTAGTCTCAGTAATGACAATGATGAAACTACCCGATTGTCATAAAAACCCATCTGGTTCACTAAAGTCCTTTAGGGAAGGAAATCTGCTGTCCTTACCTGGTCTGGTCCGTACGTGACTCCAGACCCACAGCAATGTGATTAAACTTAAAGACTGCCCTTACAAGTTAATTGTACCAAAATGCTATAAGCACGATACAGACTGCTATGGTTTAGTGCTCACTACCACCTTCCAAAGGGCGATTAGGGAATGACAATAAACGCTGACAATGCCAGTGATGCTCCTGTGCATTAAAGTATCTCATGCAGACGAATATGAGGCCCAACGGCCTTATCTAGGTGTAATCTTCCAATGGTGGAGCAGGGCTGAATGGCCTACCCCCTGCTCCGATTTCTTATTCCCAAGAGGGAACTGGGCGGGAGTTAGGCCACAAATAGTTCATGGAATCATAAAATCATAGAACTGATGCAGCACAGAAGAAGGGCATTCAGCCCATCGTGTCCGTGCTGGTTCTCCTAAGGACCAATTCACATACTGCCACTCCCCCACCCTCTCCCCGCATCCCTGCACATTCCTCACTTTCAGATACTCAGAAAATTCAGAGAGATTTACAGCACGGAAGCGGGAGAGAGGCCACTCTGCCCATCGTTCCTACTCCAGCCGAAAAATGACCCACTCTCCCTAATCCTATTTTCCAACCGTTCCTTCACTGTCGCTGGGGCAAAATCCTGGAACTCCCTCCCTAACAGCACGGTGGGTGTACCTACACCACAGGGACTGCAGCGGTTCAAGAAGGCAGCTCACCACCACCTTCTCAAGGGCAATTAGGGATGGGCAATAAATGCTGGCCCAGCCAGCGATACCCACGTCCCATGAAAAGAATTTTATAAAAGCATTCGGTCCATAGCCCAGCAGGTTACAGCACTTCAGGTGCACATCCAGACTCCTTTTTAAATGAGTTGAGTGTTCCTCCCTCTGCTCCCCTTTCAGGCAGTGAGTTTCAGACCCCCACAACCCTCTGGGTGAAAAACCTTTCCTCACCTTCCCCATTATCTTTCTACCAATCGCTTTAACTCTCTGCCCCCTGAGTCACTGACCTCTCTGCTAAAGTGAAAAGGACCTTCCCATCCCCTCTATCCAGGACCCCTCACATCTCAATCAAATCTCCCCTCAGCCTCCTCTGTTCCATGGAGAACAACCCCAGCCTCTCCAATCCTCCCTCATAGCTGCAACTTTCCAGCCCTGGCCACACTCCTCTGTAGCCTCTCCAATACAATTACATCCTTTCTGTAATGAGGTGACCAGAACTGCAAACAGTCCTCAAATTGTGGCCTAACTAGTGTTTTATATAGTTCCAGCATAACCTCCCTGCTCTTGTATTCTATGCCTTGGCTAATAAATGAAAGGGTTCCATATGTCTCCTTAACCACCTTACCAACCTCTCCTACTATGTTCAGTGTTCTGTGGACATGTACTCCAAGGTCTCTCACTTCCTCTACACCTCTCAGTATCCTCCCAGTTATTGTGTAATCCTTTGCCTTGTTTGACCTCCCCAACTGCATCACCCTGCACTTCTCTGGGTTGAATTCCATTTGCCACTATTCTGTCCACCTGACCAGTCCATTGATACCTTCCTGCAGTCTACAGCAATCCTCCTCACTATCTATAGGGAGCCAGCTTATTACATTCCCTGGATCCCACGGGCTTTTATTTTTTTTAACCAGTCTACCATGTGGGATCTTGCTAAAATCCATGTAGACCACATCAACTGCACTACCTTCATCCATCTTCCTTGTTACCTCTGTAAAAAATTCAATCAAGTTAGTCAGACACGAGCCTCCTTTAACAACCCATGCTGACTGTCCGTGATCACTCTGTGTCTTTCCAAGTGACAGGTTATCCCATCTCTCAGAATTGATTCCAATAACGTACCCACTACCAAGGTCAGACTGACTGGCCTGTGATTATTCAGCCTATCCCTTGCTCTTATTTTAATCAAAGGTACAACATTAGCAGTTTTCCAGTTCTCTGGCACCTCGCCTGTATCCAGTGGGGATGAGAAAATGATGGTCGGACCCTCCAAAATTTCCTCCCTGGCTTCTTTTAACACCCTGGGGTACATTCCATCCAGCCCGGGTGATTGAAAAGGCCTTAAGACTATAAGATGTAGGAGCAGAAGTAGGCCATTCGGCCCATCGAGTCTGCTCCGCCATTCAATGAGATCGTGGCTGATCTGATAATCCTCAACTCCACGTTTCCCCATAGCCCTTGATTCCCTTACTGATTAAAAATCTGTCTATCTCAACCTTGAATATACTTAACGCCCAGCCTCTACATCTCTCTGTGGTAAAGAATTCCACAGATTCACTACCCTCTGAGAGAAGATATTCCTCCTCATCTCTGTTTTAAATGGGTGTCCCCTTACTCTGAGATTATGCCCTCTGGTCCTAGACCCTCCCACAAGGGGAAACAACCTCTCAACATCTTTCCTGTCAAACCCCCTAAGAATCTTATATGTTTCAATAAGGTCGCCTCTCATTCTTCTAAACTCCAATGAGTACAGGCCCAACCTACTCAACCTCTCCTCATAAGAAAATCCCCTCATACCTGGGATCAACCTAGTGAACCTTCTCTGGACTGCCTCCAATGCCAGTATAACTTTCCTTAGATAAGGGGGCCAAAACTGTTCACAGTATTCTAGGTGTGGTCTAACTAGTGCCTTGTATAGTTTTAGCAAGACTTCCCTATACTACATTCCCTTTTGAAATAAAGGCCAACATCCCCTTTGCCTTCCCTATTACCTGCTGAACTTGTATGTTAGCTTTTTGAGATTCACGCACAAGGACTCCCAAATCCCTCTGTGCTGCAGCTTTCTGCAATCTTTCTCCATTTAAATAATATTCAGCTCCTCTATTCTTCCTGACAAAGTGCAGAACCTCACATTTTCCCACATTATATTCCACCTGCCAAGTTTTTGCCCACTCACTGGAGCTATATCCCTCTGTAGACTCCTTGTGTCATCCTCACCACTTGCTTCTCACCTATTTTTGTGTCATCCTCAAACTTGGCGATAGTACATTCACTGCCTTCATCTAAGTCATTAATATAGATTGTAAATACCCACTTTCAAGGATGCTAATCCCTTTAATACTTGCTCTTTCCCTGTGTTTATCACATCCAATATTTCACACTCCTCCTCCTTAACTACAATGTCTGCATCCTCCTCCTTTGGTTCTAGAATGATCTGTGAGGTCCTGAAGCCCAGTCTAGTATCAACACTACTTATATCCTCACTGATGAATCTGTTGTTTTAACATCAGAATTTCAGGAAAGAATCTCTCATCTCCTGGAGGAAAAGAGACAACTGACCATCAAGGTGCAAGAGATGGAGAGTCGATTGGTGGAATTGATGGAGCAAGTATGTGCTTTAATTATGGAACCATTTTTGAACCAAACACATGCGGCTGAAGCAGGAGGTCTCTTGTTAAACCATCGTAATATGGAGCAGACACTGCTGAGCACACACTGGGAATAGTTTTGATTACATTGATCCCTTCTCAGTCCTACATTCACACCCATTGCATTAGGTCCCAGTGAATCAAAGCCCTTCCCATTCACTCCCATTGTATCAAATCCAAATAGACGCAAACCCCTTCCCATTCACTCCCATTGTACAGACTCTCAATGAACCAAACCCCTTCCCATTCATTCCATAGTGTAGGATCTCAGTGAATGGAAATCCTTCTCGTTCATGCACATTGGACAGAATCCCAATAGAATCTCATTGGATAGAATCCCAATTAACAAACCCCTTCTGATTTACAGCTGGAATTAGCACCTGGACAGATGCAGCCACCAGGCTGGGAGGAGGTAATAGTGCAAGGCAGGAGAATGAGAAAATTGGAACTTGACTCACTTTGTATTATCTCTTGAATTCACTATGGAGATGTTGATTAGGAGATGGAGCATCCCATCTCTCTGTTTGAGGGGAGGTAACATGATGAGTGGAAGAGATACATTAAAAAGTCACAGGAGCAAAGAATGTATCGTGTCCACTAGCCATTTGGATGATCAGGTTGCTAGTGAGATCTCTGGAGGTCCTGTACTTTGCCATGTTCCTAAAGCTGTAACTGGACTAGCACACTCACCAGAATACTGCAAGCTTTCTGAGACCAGTTAGCATTATTTGCCTTGGGTGAGTTGGTGCCAGCTGCAGCTCAGTGAGTAGTCATTTTGCCTCTCAGTTACTCGGCTGTGGGTTCAAGTCCCACTTCAGAGATGCATCATCGAGGTTGGCACCCCCAGTGCAGTACCACAGGAGTGCTGCACTGTCACAAGCGTCATCTTTCAGGTGAGATATTAAACCAAAACTCCCCTCACCCCTTTGAGGTGGATATTAAAGAACCCACGGCACTATTTCAATGAGGAGCACGAGAGTCCTTGCCAGTGTCCTACCCCCCAACTAAAATCACTGAGAAGCCGAGAATCTGATCTTATATCACATTGCTGTCTGTAGGATCTCACTGTGCACAAATTGGTTGCCGCACTTTCTGCATTACAACAGTGACAACACTTCAAAAAGTATTTTATAGTTGCAAAACACTTTGGAATGTCCTGAGGTTTTGAAAGGTGCTATAGAAATGCAAGCTCTTTGTTTTTTTTTGAGATAGGCTAAGCTGGTTTGTCTGGGGTACAGTTTACTCCATACCCAGGGGCAGCGTTATAAAATCATAGAATCTTACAGTGCAGCAGGAAGTCACTCATCCCATTGTGCCTGTGCAGCAGAATACCACCAGGAGAATCTTCATTGATTTCTGGGCCAATCACTTATTCCTGTTTGTTAAAGTTCTACTGGTGTTTATAGTGTAATGACCTGTTCTGATTGGCCACTCAATGATATATTGTAGGTGGAGAAGGAGCACGCAGAGAAGATGGATCTGCAGAAAGCCCGAGAGAGGCAGAACAAGAATCTACAACGATTCAACACAGGTGACAACTCACACTGCATTCGTTGCTGACATTTTATTTCCTTAAGGGTTGTTTTGATATCGATTATTGTGCAAACTGTGCTGCTCACACTCACCTCAGCTACAATCTCTTTCAGGTTGTCTGTCTGTCTCTGTCTGGTGTGCTCTCTCTATCTTTCTTTCTCTCTCTCTCTCTCTCTCTCTCTCTGCTTCTCCCTCTTTGTCCTTCCCTCTATCTGTCTGATGATATCAAGCTATGTGGAAATCTGAGCTGTGGGAAGGACACAGAGAGTCTACAAACAGATATGGACCAGGTAAGTGAGTGGGCAACAAGATTGCAGATGGAGTATAACATCTGGAGTTTAGAAGAATGAGAGGTGATCTCATTGAGACCTACAAAATTCTGAAGGATAGATGCTGAGAGATAGTTTATGTTGGTCTAGGGGAGTCTCACAGTAAAGGACTGATTGTTTAAGATTGAAATGAGGAATTTCTTCATTCACAGGGTTGTGAATTTCTTGTGTTCTTGTGTCTCTTTATTCTTTACTCTGTTCCTTTGTCTCCATCTCTCCCTCTCTCTGTCTCTCTTTCTGTCTGTTTCCTGCATGTTTCCCTCTGTCCCTCTCTTTTCCTCCCTCTCTTTTTCTCTCTCTCTTGCTGTGTCCATCTCTCTCTCCTCCTTGATAGCTCAGGATTAATTTGATGAGTGGATACATTAAGTGAGGAGCTGTGGCTGGCATGAGTACACGTCCCAGATGCCAGCTCCATCCCTGATGTGTCAGCTCTCTAACCGGTAAGCACAGCACCCCCCAACTGGCAGTGTGGGAATTATCTCAGTCCTTACTTCCCCCTCACCAACTCCAGACACCTCTCATCTACATCAATTGCAAAATTCTTTCCAATAAACGTAGAATCCCGGAGAGAGGCCGTTTGGCCCATTGTGCCTGTGCCAGCTCTTTGGCAGATTAACCCCACGGCCTCCTCCCCTTTCTCCTTAGCCCCATGTATATGAGAGCTCCAAGCAATAACTAGGCTAATGTTTCCCCCTTTTCATCTCGTCTCAGTCTCCTCGATGGTGACCCGCGAATATGAGGAGCTCAGGCAACATCTGGAGCTGGAACAAGACCTCCGTCATGTGGCTGAGAACTACGCACATCAGGTAAAGGAACCATGAGGGTGCTCGGGCCCAGACATACCCCCCACCCGATTGTTGCACAGAGGCTTCCGTGGTTGCCACCTATACACATCTGTATCAGAAATTCCAGCTGTGTGGCATGGCCATGGGGTCATGGAGCTTATAGGGAAACTTACTAAACTGATTGAGGGAGCGCAGTTGGGTCATATGAATAGTCCAGAGAACGCGAGTTCAAATCCCACCAGGGCCATTTGAGAATTTTCCCTCTGTTTCCAAATCTAGAACAACAAAATCTGATGTCAGGACAAAGTATCCATGGATACTGTCAGGTTGTCGCTGTGCGAGTGCCAGGAGGGGAGGAGGGGGGAAGCGAGCAGTGCCCATCGCTGAGCCTGTGGTTTTAATGTCGAGCCTAACGGAACTGAACTTGCAGCTGGAGGCCTCCAAGAGCCGCTGGTTAGGCCGCATTTAGGCCTGGTTTTCCTGAACTCCTGCAGGCCAAATTTGTCCACCTCAAAGCAACATTGCAGAGGTGGGCATGGGTTTGGGTGGAAGGGGAGGGTGGGGTGGGGTGGGGGGGGGGGGTGCGGTGGTAGGGAGGTTAGGGGGGGTAGGAGTCCTCAAACAGGAATTAGGTCCCTGAGGGAGCAAAGACTAGTTTAGTCGCCATTTTGCTAAACTAAATATCACAGGAGTTGAACTCACACAGTTCCTCGTCACTCATTCCATAAAGAGCGATGCTCCTCCTGATTTCACAGTAATTCTGACCAAGGCACATCCACATTTAAAAAAAACTCATTCACAGGATGTGGGTGTCACTGGCTGGGCCAGCATTTATTACCCATCCCTAGTTGCCCTTGAGAAGGTGGTGGTGAGCTGCCTCCTTGAACCGCTGCAGTCCATGTGGTGTAGGTACACCCACAGTGCTGTTAAGGAGGGAGTTCCAGGATTTTGACCCAGTGACAGTGAAGGAACGGTGATATATTTCCAAGTCAGGGTGGTGAGTGACTTGGAGGGGGAACTTCCAGGTGGTGGTGTTCCCATCTATCTGCTGCCCTTGTCCTTCTAGATGGTAGTGGTCGTGGGTTTGGAAGGTGCTGTCTAAGGAGCCTTGGTGAATTCCTGTAGTGCATCTTGTAGATGGTACACACACTGCTGCTACTGTGTGTCGGTGGTGGAGGGAGTGAATGTTTGTGGATGGGGTGCCAATCAAGCGGGGCTGCTTTGTCCTGGATGGTGTCAAGCTTCTTGAGTGTTGTGGGAGCTGCACTCATCCAGGCAAGTGGGGAGTATTCCATCACACTCCTGACTTGTGCCTTGTAGATGGTGGACAGTTTTTGGGGAAGCAGGAGGTGAGTTACTCATCACAGGATCCCCAGCCTCTGACCTGCTCTTGTAACCACAGTATTTATATGGCTAGTCCAGTTCAGTTTCTGGTCAATGGTAACCCCCAGGATGTTGATAGTGGGGGATTCAGTGATGGTAATGCCATTGAACATCAAAGAGCGATGGTTGGATTCTCTCTTGTTGGAGATGGTCATTGCCTGACACTTGTGTGGTGCGAATGTTACTTGACACCTGTCAGCCCAAGCCTGGATATTGTCCAGGTCTTGCTGCATTTGGACATGGACTGCTTCAGTATCTGAGGAGCTGCGAATGGTGCTGAACATTGTGCAATCATCAGCGAACATCCCCACTTCTGACCTTATGATGGAAGGAAGGTCATTGATGAAGCAGCTGAAGATGGTTGGGCCGAGGACACTACCCTGAGGAACTCCTGCAGTGATGTCCTGGAGCTGAGATGACTGACCTTCAATAACCACAACCATCTTCCTTTGTGCTAAGTATGTCTCCAACCAGCAAAGCGTTTTCCTCCTGATTCCCATTGACTCCAGTTTTGCTATTGCTCCTTGATGCCACACTCGGTCAAATGCTGCCTTGATGTCAAGGGCAGTCACTCTTATCTCACCTCGGGAATTCAGCTCTTTTGTCCATGTTTGAACCAAGGCTGTAATGAGGTCAGGAGCTGAGTGACCCTGGCGGAACCCAAACTGGGCATCAGTGAGCAGGTTATTGCTAAGCAATTGCTGCTTGATAACACTGTTGATGACCTCACCCATTACTTTACTGATGATTGAGAGTAGACTGATGGGGCGGTAATTGGCCGGGTTGGATTTGTCCTGCTTTTTGTGTACAGGACATACCTGGGCAATTTTCCACATAGCTGGGTAGATGCCAGTGTTGTAGCTGTACTGGAACAGCTTGGCTAGGGACGCGGCAAGTTCTGGAGCACAAATCTTCAGTACTATTGCTGGAATATTGTCAGGCCCATAGCCTTTGCAGTATCCAATGCCTTCAACCGTTTATTGATAACACATGGTTTGCATCAAATTAGCTGAAGTCTGGCATCTGTGATGCTGGGGACCTCCGGAGGAGGCGGAGACGGATCATCCACTTGGCACTTCTGGCTGAAGATTGTAGCAAATGCTTCAGCCTTATCTTTTACACTGATGTGCTGGGCTCCTCCATCATTGAGGATGGGGATATTTGTGGAGCCTCCTCCTCCAGTGAGTTGTTTAATTGTCCACCACCATTCACGACTGGATGTGACAGTGATAAATGCTGGCCCAGCCAGCGATGCTCAGTCCCATGAATGCATTAAAAAAAATAGTCAGGCAGAAAAGCAGCAATGGGGAAAAACTACCTGTCTGAGCAGTTCCATTAATACCCAGGGAGCCAGAGACAGGGAGCTCACTGTGAGAACAGGTGAAGCATCATCATTTCAACCAACTGTAAAAAGGATTTGAAACAGTAAAGAGTTTTCCACGAAAACAAAGCTTCGGGTTTTACTGTGCACATCTGCTCTCCACTCTCGTCGACGTTTGTGATACCCGGAGCCTGGAAAGCTGCAAGAAAGGGAACTGGATGCCTTTGATACCAGGTATCGTTGAAGGACTCTGGGCACACACTGGAGGGGCGTTGTACCTAACACTGAAGTAAGAAAACACTCAGAACAGCCTCCAGCTTCATCCACCATTTGCAAAGGATTGGCGAAACCGGTTTGGCTATGGCCAGCTGACTGCTGTCACCGAGGCCTGTCCATCAGAGCATGCAGTGGGATCCCACTAGATGTAGAAGAAGGGGGTAATCCAAGGTGAACCGGCTCCAGACTGTCAGTAAAGAGCACTGGAGTCTCGCGACGCGGGAGCTACTAACTTTCAGTCAGAAAGGGACAACCCCAGGACAAAGACCAATCAGACCAACCCGTTCCTGTTGTGTAATCATTCCTTTTCAACTTGGCCTTAACGCTGGGCAGATTTCCGAGAGCCTTGGGTGAGTACAGAATGTTCACTTGCTTCTCTGGGGACATGGGACAGATAGCTCAGGGAGTCCCGCTGTACTGTGTTCGCTGCAGTTCTGCCAGGAAATTGTAGAGTTTGTGCATCTTTCTCGAATTACAGAGAACTTGCAGCACAGAAAGAGACCATTCAGCCCAGCCAGACTGTACTGGTGTGTATGCTCCACATGAGACTCCTTTACATGGGGGGTCGGACATTCCCATGTGTGTGGAGGCAGAGTCAGGACATGAGAGCACAATGTCCAGGACCTTTCAATCTAACGAAGGGTGTAATTATTTTAAAGAGAGATCATTTCCTCTTTAATCGGCCTCTATCTCCTTGAATATAGATGCGTGTGCAAAAGCAGGAAGCAAACCGGCAAAGTATGATCCTCCTGGAGAACGTGACCCCAAGCACACAGCTTCTCAAAGCCTTGGAGGAAGTGGCCAATGCAACAAAGATCTTGGAGGAAGAAAGAATCCAACACGAACAACAGGTAAAGCAAGCTGGGGATGGAGTGGCTGCTCTCCCATTCACTGCCCTCTCACCATGCAGCAACACAAGAGGGCCAGAGACAGAGAAACCACCCACAGCCCATCACAGTCAATCCATACAAAGGCCACCAGTCCCACTTCATCATGATCCCTCCCCCAGTCCCCCTCCATCCTGAACCCCCAGTCCCCCAATCCTGAACCCCCAATCCCCCTCCATCCTGAACCCCCAATCCCCCTCCATCCTGAACCCCCCAATCCCCCGCCATCCTGAACCCCCAATCCCCCTCCATCCTGAACCCCCAATCCCCCTCCATCCTGAACCCCCAATCCCTTTCCGTCCTGAACCCCCAATACCCCTCCATCCTGAACCCCCAATCCCTTTCCGTCCTGAACCCCCAATCCCCCTCCATCCTGAACCCCCAGTCCCTCTCCTGCCTGAACCCCCAGTCCCTCTCCTGCCTGAACCCCCAGTCCTTCTCCAGCCTGAATCCACAATCCCCCTCCATCCTGAACCTCCAGTCCCCCTCCATCCAGAACCCCCAGTCCCCCTCCATCCTGAACCCCCAGTCCCTCTCCATCCTGAACCTCCAATCCCCCTTCATCCTGAACCCCCATTCGCTCTCCATCCGGAACCCCCAATCCATCCCTAATCCCCAGTCCCCCTCTATCCTGAACCCCCAATCCCCCTCCATCCTGAACCCCCAGTCCCCGTCCATCCTGAACCCCCCAGTCCCTCTCCAACCTGAACCCCCCAGTCCCCCTCCATCCTGAAACTCCCAATCCCTCTCCATCCTGAATCCACAGTCCCTCTCCATTCTGAACACCCAATCCTTCTCCATCCTGAACAGCCAATCCCTCTCCATCCCTACTCCCCAATCCCTCTCCATCCTGAACCCCCCAGTCCCTCTCCATCCCTACTCCCCAATCCCTCTCCATCCTGAACCCCCCAGTCCCTCTCCATCCTGAATCCCCAATCCCTCTCCATCCTGAACCCCCCCAGTCCCCCTCCATCCTGAACCCCCAGTCCCCTCCATCCTGAACCCCCAGTCCCTCTCCATCCTGAACCAACCAGTCCCTCTCCATCCTGAACCCCCAATCCCTCTCCATCCTGAACCCCCCCCAGTCCCCCTCCATCCTGAACCACCAGTCCCTCTCCATTCTGAACCCCCAGTCCCCCTCCATCCTGAACTCCCCAATCCCCCTCCATCCTGAACCCCCCAATCCCCCTCCGTCCTGAACCCCCAGTCCCTCTCCATCCTGAACCCCCCAATCCCTCTCCATCCTGAACCCCCAATCCCTCTCCATCCCTAATCCCCAATCCCTCTCCATCCTGAACCCCCCAATCCCTCTCCATCCTGATCCCCCCCAATCCCTCTCCATCCTGAAACCCCCAGTCCCCCTCCATCTTGAACCCCCAGTCCCCCTCCATCCTGAACCCCCAGTCCCTCTCCATCCTAAACCCCTCAGTCCCTCTCCATCCTGAACCCCCAATCCCTCTCCATCCTGAACCCCCCCAGTCCCCCTCCATCCTGAACCACCAGTCCCTCTCCATTCTGAACCCCCAATCCCCCTCCATCCTGAACCCCCAGTCCCCCTCCATCCTGAACCCCCAGTCCCTCTCCATCCTAAACCCCTCAGTCCCTCTCCATCCTGAACCCCCAATCCCTCTCCATCCTGAACCCCCCCAGTCCCCCTCCATCCTGAACCACCAGTCCCTCTCCATTCTGAACCCCCAAACCCCCTCCATCCTGAACCCCCAGTCCCCCTCCATCCTGAACTCCCCAATCCCCCTCCATCCTGAACCACCCAATCCCCCTCCGTCCTGAACCCCCAGTCCCTCTCCATCCTGAAACCCCCAATCCCTCTCCATCCCTAATCCCCAATCCCTCTCCATCCTGAACCCCCAATCCCCCTCCATCCTGAACTCCCCAATCCCCCTCCATCCTGAACCCCCCAATCCCCCTCCGTCCTGAACCCCCAGTCCCTCTCCATCCTGAACCCCCCAATCCCTCTCCATCCTGAACCCCCAATCCCTCTCCATCCCTAATCCCCAATCCCTCTCCATCCTGAACCCCCCAATCCCTCTCCATCCTGATCCCCACCAATCCCTCTCCATCCTGAAACCCCCAGTCCCCCTCCATCCTGAACCCCCAGTCCCCCTCCATCCTGAACCCCCAGTCCCTCTTCATCCTAAACCCCTCAGTCCCTCTCCATCCTGAACCCCCAATCCCTCTCCATCCTGAACCCCCCCAGTCCCCCTCCATCCTGAACCACCAGTCCCTCTCCATTCTGAACCCCCAATCCCCCTCCATCCTGAACCCCCAGTCCCCCTCCATCCTGAACCCCCAGTCCCTCTCCATCCTAAACCCCTCAGTCCCTCTCCATCCTGAACCCCCAATCCCTCTCCATCCTGAACCCCCCCAGTCCCCCTCCATCCTGAACCACCAGTCCCTCTCCATTCTGAACCCCCAATCCCCCTCCATCCTGAACCCCCAGTCCCCCTCCATCCTGAACTCCCCAATCCCCCTCCATCCTGAACCCCCCAATCCCCCACCATCCTGAACCCCCAGTCCCTCTCCATCCTGAAACCCCCAATCCCTCTCCATCCCTAATCCCCAATCCCTCTCCATCCTGAACCCCCCAATCCCTCTCCATCCTGATCCCCCCCAATCCCTCTCCATCCTGAACCCCCCCCCAGTCCCCCTCCATCCTGAAACCCCAGTCCCCCTCCATCCTGAACCCCCAGTCCCCCTCCATCCTGAACCCCCAGTCCCTCTCCATCCTGAACCCCCCAGTCCCTCTCCATCCTGAACCCCCAATCCCTCTCCATCCTGAACCCCCCCAGTCCCCCTCCATCCTGAACCACCAGTCCCTCTCCATTCTGAACCTCCAATCCCCCTCCATCCTGAATCCCCCAATCCCCCTCCATCCTGAAACCCCAATCCCCCTCCATCCTGAACCCCCAGTCCCTCTCCATCCTGAACCCCCCAATCCCTCTCCATCCTGAATCCCCAATCCCTCTCCATCCCTAATCCCCAATCCCTCTCCTTCCTGAACCCCCCCAGTCCCCCTCCATCCTGAACCACCAGTCCCTCTCCATTCTGAACCCCCAATCCCCCTCCATCCTGAATCCCCCAATCCCCCTCCATCCTGAACCCCCCAATTCCCCTCCATCCTGAACCCCCAGTCCCTCTCCATCCTGAACCCCCCAATCCCTCTCCATCCTGAATCCCCAATCCCTCTCCATCCCTAATCCCCAATCCCTCTCCATCCTGAACCCCCCAATCCCTCTCCATCCTGATCCCCCCCAATCCCTCTCCATCCTGAACCCCCAATCCCTCTCCATCCTGAACCCCCAATCCCTCTCCATCATGAACCCTCAATCCCTCTCCATTCTGAACCCCCCAATCCCTTTCCATCCTGAACCCCCAGTCACTCTCCATTCTGAACCCCCCAGTCCCTCTCCATACTGAACCCCCAGTCCCTCTCCATCCTGAACCTCCCAATCCCCCTCCATCCTGAACCCCCAGTCCCTCTCCTGCCTGAACCCCCAGTCCTTCTCCAGCCTGAACCCCCAATCCCCCTCCATCCTGAACCTCCAGTCCCCCTCCATCCAGAACCCCCAGTCCCCCTCCATCCTGAACCCCCAGTCCCTCTCCATCCTGAACCTCCAATCCCCCTTCATCCTGAACCCCCATTCGCTCTCCATCCGGAACCCCCAATCCATCCCTAATCCCCAGTCCCCCTCTATCCTGAACCCCCAATCCCCCTCCATCCTGAACCCCCAGTCCCCCTCCATCCTGAACCCCCCAGTCCCACTCCAACCTGAACCCCCCAGTCCCCCTCCATCCTGAACCCCCAGTCCCTCTCCATCCTGAAACTCCCAATCCCTCTCCATCCTGAATCCACAGTCCCTCTCCATTCTGAACACCCAATCCTTCTCCATCCTGAACAGCCAATCCCTCTCCATCCCTACTCCCCAATCCCTCTCCATCCTGAACCCCCCAATCCCCCTCCATCCTGAACCCCCAGTCCCCGTCCATCCTGAACCCCCCAGTCCCTCTCCAACCTGAACCCCCCAGTCCCCCTCCATCCTGAAACTCCCAATCCCTCTCCATCCTGAATCCACAGTCCCTCTCCATTCTGAACACCCAATCCTTCTCCATCCTGAACAGCCAATCCCTCTCCATCCCTACTCCCCAATCCCTCTCCATCCTGAACCCCCCGTCCCTCTCCATCCTGAATCCCCAATCCCTCTCCATCCTGAACCCCCCCAGTCCCCTTCCATCCTGAACCCCCAGTCCCCTCCATCCTGAACCCCCAGTCCCTCTCCATCCTGAACCAACCAGTCCCTCTCCATCCTGAACCCCCAATCCCTCTCCATCCTGAACCCCCCCCAGTCCCCCTCCATCCTGAACCACCAGTCCCTCTCCATTCTGAACCCCCAGTCCCCCTCCATCCTGAACTCCCCAATCCCCCTCCATCCTGAACCCCCCAATCCCCCTCCGTCCTGAACCCCCAGTCCCTCTCCATCCTGAACCCCCCAATCCCTCTCCATCCTGAACCCCCAATCCCTCTCCATCCCTAATCCCCAATCCCTCTCCATCCTGAACCCCCCAATCCCTCTCCATCCTGATCCCCCCCAATCCCTCTCCATCCTGAAACCCCCAGTCCCCCTCCATCTTGAACCCCCAGTCCCCCTCCATCCTGAACCCCCAGTCCCTCTCCATCCTAAACCCCTCAGTCCCTCTCCATCCTGAACCCCCAATCCCTCTCCATCCTGAACCCCCCCAGTCCCCCTCCATCCTGAACCACCAGTCCCTCTCCATTCTGAACCCCCAATCCCCCTCCATCCTGAACCCCCAATCCCTCTCCATCCTGAACCCCCCCAGTCCCCCTCCATCCTGAACCACCAGTCCCTCTCCATTCTGAACCCCCAAACCCCCTCCATCCTGAATCCCCAGTCCCCCTCCATCCTGAACTCCCCAATCCCCCTCCATCCTGAACCCCCCAATCCCCCTCCGTCCTGAACCCCCAGTCCCTCTCCATCCTGAAACCCCCAATCCCTCTCCATCCCTAATCCCCAATCCCTCTCCATCCTGAACCCCCAATCCCCCTCCATCCTGAACTCCCCAATCCCCCTCCATCCTGAACCCCCCAATCCCCCTCCGTCCTGAACCCCCAGTCCCTCTCCATCCTGAACCCCCCAATCCCTCTCCATCCTGAACCCCCAATCCCTCTCCATCCCTAATCCCCAATCCCTCTCCATCCTGAACCCCCCAATCCCTCTCCATCCTGATCCCCCCCAATCCCTCTCCATCCTGAAACCCCCAGTCCCCCTCCATCCTGAACCCCCAGTCCCCCTCCATCCTGAACCCCCAGTCCCTCTCCATCCTAAACCCCTCAGTCCCTCTCCATCCTGAACCCCCAATCCCTCTCCATCCTGAACCCCCCCAGTCCCCCTCCATTCTGAACCCCCAGTCCCCCTCCATCCTGAACCCCCAGTCCCCCTCCATCCTGAACTCCCCAATCCCCCTCCATCCTGAACCCCCCAATCCCCCACCATCCTGAACCCCCAGTCCCTCTCCATCCTGAAACCCCCAATCCCTCTCCATCCCTAATCCCCAATCCCTCTCCATCCTGAACCCCCCAATCCCTCTCCATCCTGATCCCCCCCAATCCCTCTCCATCCTGAACCCCCCCCCAGTCCCCCTCCATCCTGAACCCCCAGTCCCCCTCCATCCTGAACCCCCAGTCCCCCTCCATCCTGAACCCCCAGTCCCTCTCCATCCTGAACCCCCCAGTCCCTCTCCATCCTGAACCCCCAATCCCTCTCCATCCTGAACCCCCCCAGTCCCCCTCCATCCTGAACCACCAGTCCCTCTCCATTCTGAACCTCCAATCCCCCTCCATCCTGAATCCCCCAATCCCCCTCCATCCTGAACCCCCCAATCCCCCTCCATCCTGAACCCCCAGTCCCTCTCCATCCTGAACCCCCCAATCCCTCTCCATCCTGAATCCCCAATCCCTCTCCATCCCTAATCCCCAATCCCTCTCCTTCCTGAACCCCCCCAGTCCCCCTCCATCCTGAACCACCAGTCCCTCTCCATTCTGAACCCCCAATCCCCCTCCATCCTGAATCCCCCAATCCCCCTCCATCCTGAACCCCCCAATCCCCCTCCATCCTGAACCCCCAGTCCCTCTCCATCCTGAACCCCCCAATCCCTCTCCATCCTGAATCCCCAATCCCTCTCCATCCCTAATCCCCAATCCCTCTCCATCCTGAACCCCCCAATCCCTCTCCATCCTGATCCCCCCCAATCCCTCTCCATCCTGAACCCCCAATCCCTCTCCATCCTGAACCCCCAATCCCTCTCCATCATGAACCCCCAATCCCCCTCCATCCTGAACCCCCAGTCCCTCTCCTGCCTGAACCCCCAGTCCTTCTCCAGCCTGAATCCACAATCCCCCTCCATCCTGAACCTCCAGTCCCCCTCCATCCAGAACCCCCAGTCCCCCTCCATCCTGAACCCCCAGTCCCTCTCCATCCTGAACCTCCAATCCCCCTTCATCCTGAACCCCCATTCGCTCTCCATCCGGAACCCCCAATCCATCCCTAATCCCCAGTCCCCCTCTATCCTGAACCCCCAATCCCCCTCCATCCTGAACCCCCAGTCCCCGTCCATCCTGAACCCCCCAGTCCCTCTCCAACCTGAACCCCCCA
Source organism: Isurus oxyrinchus (assembly GCA_026770705.1). Taxonomy (NCBI): domain Eukaryota; kingdom Metazoa; phylum Chordata; class Chondrichthyes; order Lamniformes; family Lamnidae; genus Isurus; species Isurus oxyrinchus. The sequence goes on from JANJGN010000001.1 coordinate 258,679,876, forward strand.
GTCCCCCTCCATCCTGAAACTCCCAATCCCTCTCCATCCTGAATCCACAGTCCCTCTCCATTCTGAACACCCAATCCTTCTCCATCCTGAACAGCCAATCCCTCTCCATCCCTACTCCCCAATCCCTCTCCATCCTGAACCCCCCAGTCCCTCTCCATCCCTACTCCCCAATCCCTCTCCATCCTGAACCCCCCCAGTCCCCCTCCATCCTGAACCCCCAGTCCCCTCCATCCTGAACCCCCAGTCCCTCTCCATCCTGAACCAACCAGTCCCTCTTCATCCTGAACCCCCCCCAGTCCCCCTCCATCCTGAACCACCAGTCCCTCTCCATTCTGAACCCCCAGTCCCCCTCCATCCTGAACTCCCCAATCCCCCTCCATCCTGAACCCCCCAATCCCCCTCCGTCCTGAACCCCCAGTCCCTCTCCATCCTGAACCCCCCAATCCCTCTCCATCCTGAACCCCCAATCCCTCTCCATCCCTAATCCCCAATCCCTCTCCATCCTGAACCCCCCAATCCCTCTCCATCCTGATCCCCCCCAATCCCTCTCCATCCTGAAACCCCCAGTCCCCCTCCATCTTGAACCCCCAGTCCCCCTCCATCCTGAACCCCCAGTCCCTCTCCATCCTAAACCCCTCAGTCCCTCTCCATCCTGAACCCCCAATCCCTCTCCATCCTGAACCCCCCCAGTCCCCCTCCATCCTGAACCACCAGTCCCTCTCCATTCTGAACCCCCAATCCCCCTCCATCCTGAACCCCCAGTCCCCCTCCATCCTGAACCTCCAGTCCCTCTCCATCCTAAACCCCTCAGTCCCTCTCCATCCTGAACCCCCAATCCCTCTCCATCCTGAACCCCCCCAGTCCCCCTCCATCCTGAACCACCAGTCCCTCTCCATTCTGAACCCCCAAACCCCCTCCATCCTGAACCCCCAGTCCCCCTCCATCCTGAACTCCCCAATCCCCCTCCATCCTGAACCCCCCAATCCCCCTCCGTCCTGAACCCCCAGTCCCTCTCCATCCTGAAACCCCCAATCCCTCTCCATCCCTAATCCCCAATCCCTCTCCATCCTGAACCCCCAATCCCCCTCCATCCTGAACTCCCCAATCCCCCTCCATCCTGAACCCCCCAATCCCCCTCCGTCCTGAACCCCCAGTCCCTCTCCATCCTGAACCCCCCAATCCCTCTCCATCCTGAACCCCCAATCCCTCTCCATCCCTAATCCCCAATCCCTCTCCATCCTGAACCCCCCAATCCCTCTCCATCCTGATCCCCCCCAATCCCTCTCCATCCTGAAACCCCCAGTCCCCCTCCATCCTGAACCCCCAGTCCCCCTCCATCCTGAACCCCCAGTCCCTCTCCATCCTAAACCCCTCAGTCCCTCTCCATCCTGAACCCCCAATCCCTCTCCATCCTGAACCCCCCCAGTCCCCCTCCATCCTGAACCAACCAGTCCCTCTCCATCCTGAACCCCCAATCCCTCTCCATCCTGAACCCCCCCAGTCCCCCTCCATCCTGAACCACCAGTCCCTCTCCATTCTGAACCCCTAGTCCCCCTCCATCCTGAACCCCCAGTCCCCCTCCATCCTGAACTCCCCAATCCCCCTCCATCCTGAACCCCCCAATCCCCCACCATCCTGAACCCCCAGTCCCTCTCCATCCTGAAACCCCCAATCCCTCTCCATCCCTAATCCCCAATCCCTCTCCATCCTGAACCCCCCAATCCCTCTCCATCCTGATCCCCCCCAATCCCTCTCCATCCTGAACCCCCCCCCAGTCCCCCTCCATCCTGAAACCCCAGTCCCCCTCCATCCTGAACCCCCAGTCCCCCTCCATCCTGAACCCCCAGTCCCTCTCCATCCTGAACCCCCCAGTCCCTCTCCATCCTGAACCCCCAATCCCTCTCCATCCTGAACCCCCCCAGTCCCCCTCCATCCTGAACCACCAGTCCCTCTCCATTCTGAACCTCCAATCCCCCTCCATCCTGAATCCCCCAATCCCCCTCCATCCTGAACCCCCCAATCCCCCTCCATCCTGAACCCCCAGTCCCTCTCCATCCTGAACCCCCCAATCCCTCTCCATCCTGAATCCCCAATCCCTCTCCATCCCTAATCCCCAATCCCTCTCCTTCCTGAACCCCCCCAGTCCCTCTCCATCCTGAACCACCAGTCCCTCTCCATTCTGAACCCCCAATCCCCCTCCATCCTGAATCCCCCAATCCCCCTCCATCCTGAACCCCCCAATCCCCCTCCATCCTGAACCCCCAGTCCCTCTCCATCCTGAACCCCCCAATCCCTCTCCATCCTGAATCCCCAATCCCTCTCCATCCCTAATCCCCAATCCCTCTCCATCCTGAACCCCCCAATCCCTCTCCATCCTGATCCCCCCCAATCCCTCTCCATCCTGAACCCCCAATCCCTCTCCATCCTGAACCCCCAATCCCTCTCCATCATGAACCCTCAATCCCTCTCCATTCTGAACCCCCCAATCCCTTTCCATCCTGAACCCCCAGTCACTCTCCATTCTGAACCCCCCAGTCCCTCTCCATACTGAACCCCCAGTCCCTCTCCATCCTGAACCTCCCAATCCCCCTCCATCCAGAACCCCCAGTCCCCCTCCATCCTGAACCCCCAGTCCCTCTCCATCCTGAACCTCCAATCCCCCTTCATCCTGAACCCCCATTCGCTCTCCATCCGGAACCCCCAATCCATCCCTAATCCCCAGTCCCCCTCTATCCTGAACCCCCAATCCCCCTCCATCCTGAACCCCCAGTCCCCCTCCATCCTGAACCTCCCAGTCCCACTCCAACCTGAACCCCCCAGTCCCCCTCCATCCTGAACCCCCAGTCCCTCTCCATCCTGAAACTCCCAATCCCTCTCCATCCTGAATCCACAGTCCCTCTCCATTCTGAACACCCAATCCTTCTCCATCCTGAACAGCCAATCCCTCTCCATCCCTACTCCCCAATCCCTCTCCATCCTGAACCCCCCAGTCCCTCTCCATCCTGAACCCCCAATCCCTCTCCATCCTGAACCCCCCCAGTCTCCCTCCATCCTGAACCCCCAGTCCCCTCCATCCTGAACCCCCAGTCCCCTCCATCCTGAACCCCCAGTCCCTCTCCATCCTGAACCAACCAGTCCCTCTCCATCCTGAACCCCCAATCCCTCTCCATCCTGAACCTCCCCAGTCCCCCTCCATCCTGAACCACCAGTCCCTCTCCATTCTGAACCCCCAGTCCCCCTCCATCCTGAACCCCCAGTCCCTCTCCATCCTGAACCCCCCAATCCCTCTCCATCCTGAATCCCCAATCCCTCTCCATCCCTAATCCCCAATCCCTCTCCATCCTGATCCCCCCCAATCCCTCTCCATCCTGAACCCCCCCAGGCCCCCTCCATCCTGAACCCCCAGTCCCCCTCCATCCTGAACACCCAGTCCCTCTCCATCCTGAACCCCTCAGTCCCTCTCCATCCTGAACCCCCAATCCCTCTCCATCCTGAACCCCCCCAGTCCCCCTCCATTCTGAACCCCCAATCCCCCTCCATCCTGAATCCCCAGTCCCCCTCCATCCTGAACTCCCCAATCCCCCTCCATCCTGAATCCCCAGTCCCTCTCCATCCCTAATCCCCAGTCCCTCTCCATCCTGAACCCCCCAATCTCTCTCCATCCTGATCCCCCCCAATCCCTCTCCATCCTGAACCCCCCCAGTCCCCCTCCATCCTGTACCCCCAGTCCCCCTCCATCCTGAACCCCCAGTCCCTCTCCATCCTGAACCCCCAGTCCCTCTCCATCCTGAACCCCCAATCCCTCTCCATCCTGAACCCCCCCAGTCCCCCTCCATCCTGAACCACCAGTCCCTCTCCATTCTGAACCCCCAATCCCCCTCCATCCTGAATCCTCCAATCCCCCTCCATCCTGAACCCCCCAATCCCCCTCCATCCTGAACCCCCAGTCCCTCTCCTTCCTGAACCCCCCAATCCCTCTCCATCCTGAACCCCCAATCCCTCTCCATCCTGAACCCTCAATCCCTCTCCATTCTGAACCCCCCAATCCCTTTCCATCCTGAACCCCCAGTCACTCTCCATTCTGAACCCCCCAGTCCCTCTCCATACTGAACCCCCAGTCCCTCTCCATCCTGAACCTCCCAATCCCTCTCCATCCTGAACCCCACAGTCCCTCTTCATCCTGAACCCCCCCCAGTCCCCCTCCATCCTGAACCCCCCAGTCCCTCTCCATCCTGAACCCCCCAAACCCTCTCCATCCTGAACTGAGCAGTTAGAATAATGGTTATTTTACCTGACTACCCATTCAGGGTCCTGGGCTAATCCCACAACAAAATCTGGGGAACTTAAATTCAATTGATTAAATAATTCTCGAATGAGAAGCTGGTGTTAGTAACAGTGACCACACATATACCCATGGGGTGAGGAGCTTGTCCTATGATGAAAGGCTGAGTAAATTGGGTCTATATTCTCTGGTGTTTAGAATAATGAGAGACAATTATCTTGAAAATATAATAATTCTCATAATATTATTGTGATTTATTGTTAAATTAGATAAATAGTGGGGTTTGGAATGTGTGCGTGTGTGTGTGTGTGTGTGTGGTTGAACTGAATTGGAGACAGTTGGACTTGAGGCTTTGACTCACCAAAGGAAGTTAGATTTCTAATGGTCCACTTTAGTGAACCTTCACTGTAACACCTCCAATGCAAGTATATCCTTTCTTAAATGTGGAGACAGAAACTGCACACACACACTGCTCCAGCTGTGGTCTCACCAAAACCCTGTACAATTGTAGCAAGACTTCTTTATTCCTGTACTCCAATCCCCTTGTAATAAAGGCCAACCTGCCCTTTACCTTCCTAATTGCTTGCAGCACCTGCATGCTAACTTGCTGGACTCCTTGTACAAACACACCCAAGTCTCTGAACATCAACACTTACACGTTTTTCACTTTTTAAAAAATATTCTGCTTTTCTATTCTTACAACCAAAGTGAATAACTTCGCATGTCCCTTCATTATAATCCACCTGTCATCTTCTTGCCCACTCACTTGCCCTGTCTATATCTCTTTGCAGCCTTCTCTGTGTCCTCCCCACAGCTTAGCTTTCCACATAGCTTATTACGTTGCTTTTAGTTACAGGCTCTAGTAAATTTTTGTTTCTGTCTCTGTTAGAGGGAGCCTATAAACTACTCCCACCAGTGTTTTCTGACTCTTGCTATAACTGATTTGCATCTATACCGATCCTATGATCTTCTGAGGCCAGGTCCTTTCTCGTTAAGGATTGCTGTGGTTCAAGAAACACCTTCTTGAGGGCAATTAGTGATGGTCAGTTGATGCTGGGGGGCCCGGTTAGCTGAGTGTTCTAGCGCGTGGTTCGGATTAACACCAACAGCGTGGGTTCATTCCCTGCTCCGGCTGAGGTAGTCTTAGAACCTGCCTTCTCGATCTGCCCCCCCCTGAGGGTTGAAGGAAATGGCAAACCACCACTGACAAAAACTGCCAAGAGAAATGGAGCAGGCTGAAACACCAGCAGACCATGAGCAAAGGGACCTGTCCTCAAGGAGAGCTCGCATCAATAAACGAATGAATGTTGGCACTGCCAATGACACCCACATCTGGCGAATGAATTAGAAAACAGTCCCACTCCACCCTGAGCCCATCAGATTTGCACTTTTAGGTCGGTTGTGGATCGCTTTCTTGCCAGAGTAAGAAAGGTTTGGGTTTAGGTCCCGCTCCAGTGACTTAAACCTATAATCCAGGCTGACGCTCCTAGTCCAATAGTGACGGAGTGCTACACTGTCGGACATACTGTCTTTCAGATGAGAGATAAAGTTGAGGCCCCATCTGCCCTTTCAGGTCCTCTAAGCACGATTTGAAAAAGAACAGGGAGTTTGTCCCCTTGTCCTGAGCAATATTAATCCCTCAACCAGTATCAACAAATGAGAATATCGGCACATTTTTCTCATCGCTGCTTGTGGGATCGCACTGTGCACAAAATGGCTCCTACTTTTGCCTGACTCGCCAGAGTAACTGCAGGTTAAAACCAATTCCTTGGCTAGATCGTACTTTTGGACCATCGTGAGGATGTGACAGGTGCTATTTAAATGCATGTTCAGGAATTCAGTTAGTGGTTGAGAGAAAAACAATGCCAACATTGGTGATTAAATTGGAGAGGGGGATGTCCATGCCCACAGGTCTCTGAAGGTGGCAGGACAGGTGGATACAGTGGTAAAGAAAGCATGTGGAATTGCTTTCATTTATTGGACAAGGTATTGAATACAAAAGCAGGGATGTGATGATGGAACTACATCAAACGCTGGTTAAGTCACAGCTGGAAATTTGTGTACGGTTCTGGCCACCACATTACAGGAAGGACATAAGTGGTCTGGAGATAGTGCAGAGGAGAAAGCTGCCAGGGTTTGAAAACTGCAGCTGTGAGGAGAGATTGGATAGGCTGGGGTTGTTTCCCTTAGAACACAAGAGGCTGAGGGATGACCTAATTGAGGTGTGCAAGATTATGAGGGGCCTAGATAGATTGGACAGGAAAGGCCTGTTTCCCCTAGCTGAGGGGTCAACTACCAGGGGGCATCGATTTAAGGTGGTAGAAGGATTAGACGAGGCATGAGGAAAACCTTCTTCACCCAGAGGGAGGTAGGTGTCTGGAATTCACTGCCTGGTTTGGCATTGAAGGCAGAAACCCTCAGCTTATTTAAAAGGTACCTGGATCTGCAGCTGAAGTGATGTAACCTGCAAGGCTACGGACCAGGGGCTGGAAGGTGGGATTCAGATGGGCAGTTAGATTTCTTTCCTTTTTTGGCCAGCGCAGGCACGATGGGCCGAATGGCCTCTTTATGTGCTGCAACTTTTCGATGGTTCTATGGGTATGGGATGATGGTGGGTAAATCTGATTGGAACTGTTGCCTCAAGGGCCAGGGTATACAATAGTACAAGACTGGTTGGGCTGAATGGCCTGTTTTAGTGAGGCAACTCATTGTATTTCCATGTTTATAATGAAGAGCCTGTTTGCCTTTGAATGTTAGGTGAAAGAACTGCAGGAGCAGATTGAAGGATCTGATGCCAAGAAAGAAATTGACAGACTCCAGCTGCTGCTCCAATTGGCGGAAGATGAAAAGGAGGAGATGGGAACAAAACTTCAGGAAGCGGAGACAAGGAATACAGAGCTAGAGACAAAAGGTCAGGAAAATGCAGACACAGTCCTGCTGATGTAACCTGTCCTGGGAGTTTTTTTTTAAATTCATTCAGGGGATGTGGGCTTCGCTGACTAGGTCAGCATTTATTGCCCATCCCTAGTTGCCCTTGAGAAGGTGGTGGTGAGCTGCCTTCTTGAACCGCTGCAGTCCATGTGGTGTAGATACACCCACAGTGCTGTTAGGGAGGGAGTTCCAGGATTTTGACCCAGTGACAGTGAAGGAACAGTGATATATTTCCAAGTCAGGGTGGTGAGTGACTTGGAGGGGAACTTCCAGGTGGTGGTGTTCCCATCTATCTGCTGCCCTTGTCCTTCTAGATGGTAGCAATTGTGGGTTTGGAAGGTGCTGTCAACGGAGTCTTGGTGAATTCCTGCAGTGCATCTTGTAGATGGTACACACACTGCTGCTACTGTGTGTCGGAGGCGGAGGGAGTGAATGTTTGTGGATGTGGTGCCAATCAAGCGAGCTGCTTTGTCCTGGACGGTGTCAAGCTTCTTGAGTGTTGTGGGAGCTGCACTCATCCAGGCAAGTGGAGAATATTCCATCACACTCCTGACTTGTGCCTTGTAGATGGTGTCAGGAGGTGAGTTACTCCTCACAGAATTCCTAACCTGTTACAGGACATACCCAGGAATGGTGATGGTGGTGTCTGGGACATTATCTGTAGGATATAATTCCATGAGGATGATTGTCAGGCTGTTGCTTGACTAGTCTGTGAGACAGCTCTCCCAATTTTGGCTCAAGTCCCCTGGTGTTAGTAAGGAGGACTTTGCAGGGTCGACAGGGCTGAAATTGCTATTGTTGGAGGCGGTTCAGAGGAGGTTTACTAGATTGATACCTGGAATAAGTGGGTTGTCTTATGAGGAAGGGTTGGACAGACTGGGCTTGTTTCCACTGGAGTTTAGAGGAGTGAGGGGTGATTTGATTGAAGTTATACAAGATCCTGAATGGCCCTGACAAGATGGATGTGGAAAGGATGTTTCCTCTTGTGGGTGAGTCCAGAACTAGGGGGCAGTGTTTACAATTAGGGGTCACCCTTTTAGGACAGAGATGAGGAGAAATTTCTTCTCTCAGAGGGTTGTGTGATTTTGGAACTCTCTGCCTCAGAAGGTGGTGGAGGCGGGGTCATTGAATATTTTTAATGCTAAGATAGATGGATTCTTGTTAGGCAAGGGAATCAAAGATTATCGGGGTTAGATTGGGGTGTGGAAATCGAAACACAAGATCATCAGCCATGATCATATTGAATGGTGAAGCAGACTCGAGGGGTCAAATGGTCTACTCCTGTTGCTACTTCCTATGTTCTTGTGTTCTTATGATTAGAATTGTCACCTGCAATGATGTCTCGGTCAAAATTGGGTCTGGAATGTGTCTTCATTTCTGTTTCTTTGCTTCCAGTCAAGAATCTTCAGGAGAAACTGACAGCAGCTGAAGAGCCAGTGGGTCCAGAAGCAGTGACCCCAAGCCTTCCGCCTCCTCCACCTCCCCCACCTCTGCCACCTCCCCCACCTACAGTTCCAGTGAAGTAAGCAATCGCCCACACCAGGACAGCAGTGTTCCCTCCCGGGGTCTGCATGCCTCTCCTCACTCTCTCCTCTCACACTTCCTCCTCAGCCCTCGTCAATTCACCCCCATTTCAATGCTCCCTCTCTTAACTCCCACTCTCTTCTCAACTTTCTCTCTTCAAGTCCTGCATCTCATTCATCTCAGCCTCCCGCTCCCTCGGCCTCCCGCTCCCCTCCCTCATGCCTCCCCCCACAATACCTCATGCTTCCCCAATCCCTCACTACCCCAATCCCTCTCTTTTCCCTCCCTCACATTCCCCTCCCTCACATTCTCTTCTCTCCCCTCATTCACTCTCCCCTCCATCACTGTCCTCTCACTCACGTATCCCTCCCTCATTCTCCCCTCGGTCACATTTCCTCCCCCCTCCCTCTTCCCTCCTTCACATTCCCCTCCCTCATGTTCCCCTCCCTCGCTCTTTCCCTCCCTCGCTCACCCCCTCCCTCCTGCAATCTGTCGGTTATATTAACCCAAAGACTTGGACTTTTGCAGCTGCCTCTCACTGATGTCTCTTGCCTTGCTTCCTGCTCTATTCCGCTCCGCCTGTGTTGCCCTCAGCCAAGTTTTTGTGAAGGATCTGTGCTCTTGATCCTGATGGCATTGTGTGATTTCTCCACAGCCCCCTGGCTCAGCTGTTGCAGAGAAGACAGAATCAAAAGGGGAAGGCAAATAACAATGGTCAGTATATCTACCACGAGAGCGGCAGACAGTTCTGAGAGGCAAAGTTGTGGGGTTTGTTAAGAGCATGTGTGGTCCGTGAGATAAGAATTTGTATGTGTGTATGTAGACCCCTTTTAATCTGCAAGTGGTTATATTTAAAAATAATCCAGTAAACATGGTTTATTCTTAAACAAGATAAAGGTTAGTTTATTTCAAAACTACTGCTGAAAGTTACTTAAGTAAAATTGACAAAGTTATTCAACAAAATACAGATGCAAAGATTAAAATACAGATCAAGGAAGATAAGATGAGATTTTCAAATCAGTCTCTGCGAGATAGCTTTGTGGGCTTGTTGCCTGAGTTTCGTCTTTCAGAAGTGAAGAAGTTGAACCTTGATGTTCAGTTTCGTAGCTGCGATGGCTTCTGCAGTGGACTGGTCAATGTTTGCCTTTCTCAGGTGGACTCAGCGGATCAAACAGGCATTGGGATTGAGAGAAGGTTTCTTGTTCCTCACTAGTTCTGTGGTTACAACACTTGGAGGTTGCCTAGGTTTCTCTCAGCAGAACAACAGTTGATTTCAAGTTAACCTTCTGCTTTGACAGATGATGACAGAGAGAAACACCTCCTGATGATGACTCTCAGGGTTGTTTATGGTGGCTCTGCACACTGCCACTCAAGAGGATTTTTCACAGCTTCCTTTCTACTGAAATGAATGCTATGTTTATTTTCAAGGAGTCATTGTTTTACCAGGCAAAGGGGTCAATGACACGGTGACCCTTGGAAGTCCCCCCCCACCCCACCCCACCCCACCCCACCCCCACCTCCCCGACACCCCCCCCCCCCCCCCACTGGTTCCCTCAGAAGTGCAAGAGTTTTTCACACCTTTTAGATGATTTAATGGAGATCCCTGGAGGGGTTTTTACATGTTAATGACTCTTCATAGCCAGTTCTGGAGATATGAGCCTGACAAGGTTTGAACAAACACAGACAGGCTGTCTGTCCATACTTCCATTTTGAAAAGGGATTTTAAACTCAACGTAAAAGTTTGAAAACAGAAATGTCCTCTTAAAACAGTTGTCTTTAAAGTCTGTAGTTTCAGAATCACATGCTTGTGACAGGGTTATTTGCCCTCTGCGCCTGCCTTGCCTGAGTGGGCTTTGGGCCAGGGGTGCTGGTGGTCTCAGTGGTCTCTGGTTTCTCAGTGGTCCTGATGGAGCTGCTGGGGTCTCGGTGCTACTAGGGGTCTTGGTTGGGGAGGGGTGTGGGGGGGGGGGGTGGTGTTGGGGGGGTGTTGGTGACCCAGGGCTCAGTGCAGCGTTTGGTTTCTAGGCTCTGCACTATCACTAGTTGTGTGGTTTTGTTGAAAAAGACATTCTGTTGAAGCTTTTTATCTTGTGCTCATCAGGACAATTTCACGAATATCAGTATCAGGGGAAGCAAGAACTTTATACTGTATGAGAAGAGAGTGCTGATTGGCTGGCAAGTGGATACTGATTGGTAGACGTGTTGCCATGGAGAATGCACCAGTTAATGGTGACTGACAGTTAATTACCAAACATGTTTGAAATTTAAACCAGACAGCTTGACCCTGATTGGTCAAGGCATTGCCCTGAGGAATGAGCCAGCGAATGGCTGTCACTTATTTTGCTTATCTGAAACAGGTGTGATGTGTGTACAAAAACAAAGAGAACTGCGGATGCTGGAAATGCAAAACAAAAACAGAATTACCTGGAAAAACTCAGCAGGTCTGGCAGCATCGGCGGAGAAGAAAAGAGTTGACGTTTCGAGTCTTCATGACCCTTCGACAGAACTTGATTTCGAGTCCAGGAAAGAGTTGAAATATAAGTTGATTTAAGGTGTGTGGGGGGGGGGGGGGGCGCGGAGAGAGAGAGAGAGACAGAGGTGCTTGTGTAGACAAACAAGCAGTGATAGAAGCAGATCATCAAAAGATGTCAGTGACAATGGGACAAAAGAACACATAGGTGTTAAAGTTAAAGTTGGTGATATTATCTAAACGAATGTGCTAATTAAGAATGGATGGTAGGGCACTCAAGGTACAGCTCTAGTGGGGGTGGGGGGAGCATAAAAGATTTTAAAATATTTAAAAATGAGTGGGAAAAGAAAAATCTGTAAAATTTATAGGGAAAAAAAAAAGGGGGAAAAAAAAGGGGGGAAACAGAAAGGGGGTGGGGATGGGGGAAGGAGCTCACGACCTAAAGTTATTGAATTCAATATTCAGACCGGAAGGCTGTAAGGTGCCTAGTCGGAAGATGAGGTGTTGTTCCTCCAGTTTGCGTTGGGCTTCACTGGAACAATGCAGTAAGCCAAGGACAGACATGTGGGCAAGAGAGCAGGGTGGAGTGTTAAAATGGCAAGCGACAGGGAGGTTTGGGTCATTCTTGCGGACAGACCGCAGGTGTTCTGCAAAGCGGTCGCCCAGTTTACGTTTGGTCTCTCCAATGTAGAGGAGACCACATTGGGAGCAACGAATGCAGTAGACTAAGTTGGGGGAAATGCAAGTGAAATGCTGCTTCACTTGAAAGGAGTGTTTGGGCCCTTGGACGGTGAGGAGAGAGGAAGTGAAGGGGCAGGTGTTACATCTTTTGCGTGGGCATGGGGTGGTGCCATAGGAGGGGGTTGAGGAGTAGGGGGTGATGGAGGAGTGGACCAGGGTGTCCCGGAGGGAGCGATCCCTACGGAATGCCGATAAGGGGGGTGAAGGGAAGATGTGTTTGGTGGTGGCATCATGCTGGAGTTGGCGGAAATGGCGGAGGATGATCCTTTGAATGCGGAGGCTGGTGGGGTGATAAGTGAGGACAAGGGGGACCCTATCATGTTTCTGGGAGGGAGGAGAAGGCGTGAGGGCGGATGCGCGGGAGATGGGCCGGACACGGTTGAGGGCCCTGTCAACGACCGTGGGTGGAAAATCCACCCACGGTCGTTGACAGGGCCCTCAACCGTGTCCGGCCCATCTCCCGCGCATCCGCCCTCACGCCTTCTCCTCCCTCCCAGAAACATGATAGGGTCCCCCTTGTCCTCACTTATCACCCCACCAGCCTCCGCATTCAAAGGATCATCCTCCGCCATTTCCGCCAAATCCAGCATGATGCCACCACCAAACACATCTTCCCTTCACCCCCCTTATCGGCATTCCGTAGGGATCGCTCCCTCCGGGACACCCTGGTCCACTCCTCCATCACCCCCTACTCCTCAACCCCCTCCTATGGCACCACCCCATGCCCACGCAAAAGATGTAACACCTGCCCCTTCACTTCCTCTCTCCTCACCGTCCAAGGGCCCAAACACTCCTTTCAAGTGAAGCAGCATTTCACTTGCATTTCCCCCAACTTAGTCTACTGCATTCGTTGCTCCCAATGTGGTCTCCTCTACATTGGAGAGACCAAACGTAAACTGGGCGACCGCTTTGCAGAACACCTGCGGTCTGTCCGCAAGAATGACCCAAACCTCCCTGTCGCTTGCCATTTTAACACTCCACCCTGCTCTCTTGCCCACATGTCTGTCCTTGGCTTACTGCATTGTTCCAGTGAAGCCCAACGCAAACTGGAGGAACAACAGTTGAAAACAAAGAAAACTGCGGATGCTGGAAATCTAAAACAAAAACAGAATTACCTGGAAAAACTCAGTAGGTCTGGCAGCATCGGCGGAGAAGAAAATAGTTGACGTTTCGAGTCCTCATGACCCTTCGACAGAACTTGCCTCAAGTTCTGTCGAAGGGTCATGAGGACTCGAAACGTCAACTATTTTCTTCTCCGCCGATGCTGCCAGACCTACTGAGTTTTTCCAGGTAATTCTGTTTTTGTTTTTGGAGGAACAACACCTCATCTTCCGACTAGGCACCTTACAGCCTTCCGGTCTGAATATTGAATTCAATAACTTTAGGTCGTGAGCTCCTTCCCCCATCCTCACCCCCTTTCTGTTTCCCCCCCTTTTTTTTCCCCCTTTTTTTTCCCTATAAATTTTACAGATTTTTCTTTTCCCACTTATTTTTAAATATTTTAAAATCTTTTATGCTCCCCCCACCCCCACTAGAGCTGTACCTTGAGTGCCCTACCATCCATTCTTAATTAGCACATTCGTTTAGATAATATCACCAACTTTAACTTTAACACCTATGTGTTCTTTTGTCCCATTGTCACTGACATCTTTTGATGATCTGCTTCTATCACTGCTTGTTTGTCTACACAAGCACCTCTGTCTCTCTCTCTCTCTCCGCGCCCCCCCCCCCCCCACACACCTTAAATCAACTTATATTTCAACTCTTTCCTGGACTCGAAATCAAGTTCTGTCGAAGGGTCATGAAGACTCGAAACGTCAACTCTTTTCTTCTCCGCCGATGCTGCCAGACCTGCTGAGTTTTTCCAGGTAATTCTGTTTTTGTGATGTGTGTACATGTTCTTTCTGTCTGCAAAGAATAGCGCCCTGTGTATTAATATATGTAGCTTCCAGTACTTGCAAATACTGCCAGCCCAACTGACCACCTTAAATCGGTTGTCAGTGTAATTCTTAGCACACTGAGGGTTACTTAGCAAGTGTTGTCCAGTCGCAGAATCATATCTAATGTCGGACACTGGGTTTTGAGTTTTGCAAGTACGGACTGTTTGGGTATGGTCTGTACCCTGCCCTTTGTGAGTAGCAGCCAGGCTATGCTGTTTGATATGATCATCCAGTCTTTGGGACATAGGGTCTACATACCCAGCATCACACTGGCACTGAAATTCATATACCACGTTACTCAGTGGTGCGATAGGCAGAACGTCTTTTTGGCTTGACGGCAGCATCCTGTTAGTGGTGAATACCACTCGCGTTGCTGCTACATCATAGCAGCGTGACACAGCCAACTTCACCTGTTGCTCAAGTTTTTGAGAGACCTTGCCCTCCCAGGGTAATCTGAGGTAGACTGGGCACTTTTCAGGGTCGAAAGTGATGGCCTTAGGCCTGTTCATGAGTTTGCGTGATATGCATTGAAATGATCTGATCAGGGTAGCCGTTATCCTGCAGGATGCCTTTGATGCCCCTATTTCAGCATCAAGTTTGCATGATGAGCAAGTGGCTTGGACTCAGTTTACAAGGTTGCCAATAAGATCAATCTTATAGCGTGTGGAACTGTAAGAATCCCAATGACCAATACAGGTAGGCTTGCGGTGGACCGTGGTAGAGAACCCCCTGGCAGATTTCTCAACTAGAACGTCAAGGAAAGGGAGTTCGTTTAACTGCTCCATTTCAAAGGTGAATTTGAGTGCAGGTTGGGGCCCATTAAGACATGCAAGGAAATTATTACACGCTGTTATGTATTTAAATATAGCAAACGTATCATCCGCATATCTTTGGCAAGATGTCTTTTTTCAGCAATAGCCTTCACTATCCTTCACCTCAATGCAGGATCAAGGAACAGGAAATGTGGAGATGTCCAGTTGCACTAGTACACCTCCCATAACAGATCGTGCCTGTGACAGCAAGAACTCACAGATGTAGAACAACATTTTGCATTTATTTAGCACCTTTGACATAGTAAAACATCCCAAGGTGCTTTGCAGTCGTGTTCTAATACAGAATCTAACACCAAATCACATCAGGAGATATTTGGGCAGGGAACCCAAAGCTTGGTCAATGAGTCTTTAAGGAGCATCTTAAGAGGGAATATGATGTTAGAGGTTTAGGGAGCGAATTCCAGAGTTTAGGGCCTAGGCTGATGAGATAGATTCTTGTCATCACCCACTGTAGTCTGAACCAAATCAAGTTCCTGTACAGGTGCCAGTAGGTCGTGGGTTCAGTACCCACAGAGACTTGAGCCTCATAACCCATTCTGACTCCCCAGTGATGTACTGAGGGAGTGCTGCACTGTCAGAGGTGCCATCTTTCAGATGAAACATTAAAGCAAGTCCCCTCCAGGGTGGATGTGAAATATGCCTTGACATTACTTCAAAGAAGAGTTGTGAAGCTCTCCCCAGTGTCCTGGACTGATATTTATCCCTCAACCAACATTGCTAAAAAAACACAGATTTTCTGACCATTTTAACATTGCTGTTTGTGGGATCTTGCTGTGCACAAGTTAGCTGCTGCATTTCCTGCATTACAAAAGTGACTATACTTCAAAAAAAAAATCTGTAAAACTGTAAATGCTTTTGGACATCCTGAGGTCATGATGGTCTAAGTATAAGGAAAGACTTGGGTTAACATAATGTGATGTCACTTCAACCATCCATTTACCAGCTTCCACTCTTTAACCTCCAGACTCAGCAGATCTCAATGAGCTCAAGTTGAAAGCTGTAGATGAGATGATGGAAAGGATCAAAAGTGGCGTTGTCCTGAAACCCATCAGAAGGAAGCTGGAGGTACAATGGGGCACGCATTTCTATTAGCACATTGAATCGTAGAATCTTACTGCCATGTTAAGAAGGAGACCATTCAGCCCAGCATGCTTACACCAGCTCTTTGAAAGAGTTTCTTGATTAGTTCCTCATCCCAACCCTTTCTCCACAGCCCTACAAGTTAAACCTCTGGAAGTACACGTCCAAATGCCTTTTGACAGTTCTGATGGAATCTGATTCCGCCATCCTTGGCAGTGAGTTCCAGATCTTAACAACCCTCTGCATGAAGAAAGTTCTCCCTGACTATTGCTGGAAAGGGAGACATGTTGTCAAAGTTTTTCATCTTGCACTCATCAGGACAAATGCAGGAATGCCAAATTTCAAACAATCACAACAATTTATACTTCATGAGAAAAGGGTGTTGATTAGCTGGCAAGTTGACCCTGGTGTTGCCATGGAGAAGGCAAAGGGGATCTATAGGGTCTCCAAGCACCTGGGTAATTCAAAAAAGTTCTCCTGTAGTGTAAAATGTTGTGATTGTTTGAAATTTGACATTCTTGTGTTTGTCCTGATGAATGCAAAATGGACAGGAAGACAAAAATGTCTCTCTTTTCAGCAATATTCAAATTTTGCCTCATTTGCCCTCTAGCTCTTTTGCCAATTATTTTAGATCTCTGGCCTTTAGTTAACAACTCACTTGTCAGAGGAAACAATCTCTCCCTACTTGCCCTATCAAAACCCTTTATTTTGAAAACCTCTATTAACAATCCTAGCTTCTCAATCTCTCCACATAACTGAATTCTCTTATTCCTGGTACCATACTGGTAAAACCTCTTCCACATCCTCTCTAAGGTTTTGATATGCTTCCTGAAGTATGGTGCCCAGAATTTCCCACAATGCTTCAGCTGAGGCCTGATCAGTGACTTGGTAAAGGATTAGCGTGACTGTCTTTTGTACTCAATGCCTCTATTTACAAAGCAAAATGTCAGATACACTTCCTTAACTACCAAGTTAACTTGTCCTGCTACCTTCAAAGATTTTGAATCCCTTTATTCTTGCACTTTCTTATTTTTAATTAAAATTAATTTAATTATATTTTAATTATATTTAATTATATTAATTTAATTATAATTATTTTAAACCTAGCTGTATTATGATCGCTATTAGCTAGATGCTCTCCCACTGGATGACACTCCACTGGCCCTACCACTGCTGATCCAGCCCTGCTTCCTTCCTCATTGGGCTAGAACATACTGATTAAGGAAGTTCTCCTGTATATGTTTTCAGAATTCCTCAACCTCCTTGCCTTTACTCTGATTTCCTCAGCCTATATTAGAGAAATTGAAGTTTCTATATCACTGTTCTGGTATTTTTTATGATTCTCCAAAATTTGCCTATGGATTTGTTCCTAAATCTCTTTCTCACTTATAGTAAACATTCAATAAAATATCAGTTCCTTTTCTGTCCCTAAACTCTAACCAAATTAATTCAGTCTTTGAGCTATATAGTATATCAACCCGCTATATAATTGTAATATTATCATTCCAAACTTACAAACTCTACCAGCTATAATGACAAAAGCAGCAGGTGCATAGAAACACCACCACCTGCAAGTTCCCCTCCAAGCCACTCACCATCCTGACTTGGAAATATATCAGCCGTTCCTTTACTGTCGCTGGGTCAAAATCCTGGAACTCCCTCCCTAACAGCACTGTGGGTGTACCTACACCACATGGACTGCAGCAGTTCAAGAAGGCACCTCACCACCACCTTCTCAAGGCTAAGTAGAGATGGGCAATAAATGCTGGCATTTCAATAGCGCTTGTATTGACCACATAAGATCGAAAAATCGTAAGAAATAGGAGCTGGAGTAGGGAATTCTGGTCCTCGAGCCTGTTCTGCCATTCAATACAATCATGGCTGATATGATTGTGACCTTAACTCCATTTTCTTGTCTTCCCCCACCACCCCCCGATAACCCTTGACTCCCTTGTCAATCAATAATCTGTCTAACTTGGCCTGGAATATAATCAATGACGAGTCTCCACTACTCACTGGGGAAGATGGAAAGAGACTAAAAATCTATATATATTCAATGTTGGAGCATCCACATCCCTCTGGGGTAGAGTTCCAAAGATACACAACCCTGTGGATGAAGTAATTTCTCCTCATCTCAGTCCTAAATGATCGGCCCCTTACCCTGAGACTGTGACCCTGTGTTTTAGATTCCCTGACCAGGGGAAACAATATCTCAGCATTCACTCTATCAAGTCCCTTCAGAATTGTGTAGATTTCAATGAGATCGCCTCTCGTTCTTCTAAACTCCAGAGAATATCGACCCAGTTTACTCAGGCTCTCAGCGTAGGATAACCCCCTCATCCCAGGGACCAATTTAGTGAACCTTCACTGTAACGCCTCTAATGCAAGTGTATTCTTTCTTAAATGTGGAGACCAGAACTGCACAGAGTTTTCCAGGGATAAAAACAAAAAACTGCGGATGCTGGAAATCCAACGCAAAAACAGAATTACCTGGAAAAACTCAGCAGGTCTGGCAGCATCGGCGGAGAAGAAAAGAGTTGACATTTCGAGTCCTCATGACCCTGCAACAGAACTGAGTGAATATTAGGAGAGGGGTGAAATATAAGCTGGTTTAAGGTGGGGGGGGTGGGGAGAGAGAAGTGGGGGGGAGTGGTTGTAGGGACAAGCAAGCAGTGATAGGAGCAGATAATCAAAAGATGTCACAGGCAAAAGTACAAAGAGGTGTTGAAGGTGGTGATATTATCTAAACGAATGTGCTAATTAAGAATGGGTGGCAGAACACACAAGGTACAGCTCTAGTGGGGGTGGGGTGGAATAAGACTAACAGGGCATAAGAGGTATAGATTTAAAAATAATGGAAATAGGTGGGAAAAGAAAAATCTATATAAATGATTGGAAAAAACAAAAGGAAGGGGGAAGAAACAGAAAGGGGGTGGGGATGGGGGAGGGAGCTCAAGATCTAAAGTTGTTGAACTCAATATTCAGTCCGGAAGGCTGTAAGGTGCCTAGTCGGAAGATGAGGTGTTGTTCCTCCAGTTTGCGTTGGGCTTCACTGGAACAATGCAGTAAGCCAAGGACAGACATGTGGGCAAGAGAGCAGGGTGGAGTGTTAAAATGGCAAGCGACAGGGAGGTTTGGGTCATTCTTGCGGACAGACCGCAGGTGTTCTGCAAAGCGGTCGCCCAGTTTACGTTTGGTCTCTCCAATGTAGAGGAGACCACATTGGGAGCAACGAATGCATTTCACTTGCATTTCCCCCAACTTAGTCTACTGCATTCGTTGCTCCCAATGTGGTCTCCTCTACATTGGAGAGACCAAACGTAAACTGGGCGACCACTTTGTAGAACACCTGCGGTCTGTCCGCAAGAATGACCCAAACCTCCCTGTCACTTGCCATTTTAACACTCCACCCTGCTCTCTTGCCCACATGTCTGTCCTTGGCTTGCTGCATTGTTCCAGTGAAGCCCAACGCAAACTGGAGGAACAACACCTCATCTTCCGACTAGGCACTTTACAGCCTTCCGGACTGAATATTGAGTTCAACAACTTTAGGTCTTGAGCTCCCTCCCCCATCCCCACCCCCTTTCTGTTTCCCCCTTCCTTTTGTTTTTTCCATACATTTATATAGATTTTTCTTTTCCCACCTATTTCCATTATTTTTAAATCTATACCTTTTATGTCCTGTTAGTCTCATTCCACCCCACCCCTACTAGAGCTGTACCTTGAGTGCCCTGCCATCCATTCTTAATTAGCACATTCGTTTAGATAATATCACCACCTTCAACACCTCTGTGTTCTTTTGTTCTTTTGTCTGTGACATCTTTTGATTATCTGCTCCTATCACTGCTTGCTTGTCCCTACAACCACTCCCCCCCCCCACCCCCACCTTAAACCAGCTTATATTTCACCCCTATCCTAATTTTATTCGGTTCTGTTGAAGGGTCACGAGGACTCGAAACATCAACTCTTTTCTTCTCCGCCGATGCTGCCAGACCTGCTGAGTTTTTCCAGGTAATTCTGTTTTTACACAGTATTCCAGATGTGGTCTCAGCAAAACCCTTTACAACTGGAGCAGGAATTCTTTATTCTTGTACTCCAATCCCTTCGCAATTAAGGCCAACATGCCATTTGCCTTCCTAATTGCTTGCTGCACCTACATGCTAACTTTGTGATCCTTGTACAAGTAAGTCTCAGGTCTCTTTGAACATCAACATCAAGTTTCACACCTTTTAAAAAATATTCTGCTTTTCTATGCTTACAACTAAAGTGAATAACCTCACACTTCCTTACATTATACTCCACCTGCCATCCTGTTGCCCACTAACTTAGCCTTTCTATATCTTTCTGCAGCCTCTCTGTTTCCTCTTCACACGTTACCTTTCAACCTAACTTGGTATCATCAGCAAACGTACATTTGTCTCAACATCTTATTCATTAATATGGTGTTGCTGAAAAAAGAGACATGCTGTCTAAGCTTTTCATCTTGCACTCATCAGAACAGATCGCAAGTCTACCACCAGTAAAGGGAACAACAATTATACTGCATGAGAAGAGAGTGTTGATTGGTTAGCAAGTAGACTCTGATTGGTAGAGGTGTTGATATCGAGAATGCAGCTGGGAACAATTAACTGCCAAGCTTTTG
Organism: Isurus oxyrinchus; assembly: GCA_026770705.1. Lineage (NCBI taxonomy): Eukaryota > Metazoa > Chordata > Chondrichthyes > Lamniformes > Lamnidae > Isurus > Isurus oxyrinchus. The sequence goes on from JANJGN010000001.1 coordinate 258,700,319, forward strand.
TTCAAATTCAAACCAGGCAGGTTGACTCTGATTGGCCAAGGCATTGTCACGGGGAATGAACCATGGAACGGCTGTCCCCCAAGCTCTATGTCTAATAACTGGTGGAGTGTATCAAACAGCACATGCCTCCAGCTGTTCACAACAGGCAAAGCACTGACCGTACCCAACCAGCCTGTACTTGCAAAACTCAAAACATAGTGTCCAACATCAGATGTGATTCCATGATTGGACAACATTTGCTAAACAATCCTGATTGTGCTAAGAATTAAATTGAAAACCAATTCAAGATTATCAGCTGGGCTCACAGGGTGGCTCACTTATACATGCTAGAAGCCACATATGTTCACACATAGGGCCCTGTCTTTGTATATAGAAGGAGCATGTCCAAGCATTGTGCCTTTTTCAACTAAACAAAAGCTTGGGAACAGCCATTCCTGGTCCTTTCCCCGTGGCAATGACTTGACCAATCAAAGTCGGCCTGCCTGGTTTGAATTTGAACAAAAGCTTGGCAGTTAACTGTTCCCTGCTGCATTCTCCATGTCAATGCCTCTAACAATCAGAGTCCACTTGTCAATCAATCAGCACTCTCTTCTCAAGCAGTGTAATTGTTGTTCCCTTTACAGTTGGTAGATGAGTGCAAGATGAAAGGTTTAGACACCATTTCTCTTTATTCAGCAACACTGAAGTTCTGTACTACTAAACACCTATCGTTAAGATAGATTGTAAATAGCTGAGAGGCCCCAGTATTGATCCTTGTGGGACTGCGCTGTTCACTGCCTGCCGACTTTAAAAAACTCAGTTTATGTCCACTCTCTGCTTTCTATCCATTAACCAATCTTTTATCCATGCTAATATAATATCCCCAACTCCATGAGCCCTTATCTTGCCTATTTTATGTGGCACCTTGTTGAATGCCTTTTGGAAATCCTGATATACTACATCTACTGGTTCACCTTTATCTATCCTGCTAGTTACATCCTCAAAAATCTTTGTCAAACAGGATTCCCCTTTAGTAAAATCATGGTGACTTGTTTTAATCACACTATGCTTTTCTAAGTGCAATGTCAAGACTTCCTTAATAATAGATTCCAGCATTTTCCCTCCTGATGTTAGGCTAACGGGTCTGCAGTTCACTTTTCTATCTTCTTCCTTCCTTGAAAAGTGGTGCAACATTTGCCAACTTCCAAGTTGGTGGGACCCTTCCCAAACCTAAGGCATTTTGGAAAATCACAGCCAGCACATCCACTATCTCTGCAGCTCCCTCTTTTAGAACCCCAGGGTGTGGACCATCAGGTTAAAAGCAAAATACTGCGGATGCTGGAAATCTGAAACAAAAACAGAAAGTGCTGGAAAAACTCAGCAGGTCTGACAGCAACTGCGGAGAGAAAGATAGCGTTCACAGTACAATAAAGTACACTGTTTACAGTATAAATTTCATCACATTTTCACTTCTCTTTGGTTCTGAAGAAGAGTCATATGGAATTGAAACACTAACTCTGTCTTTTTCTCCACAGGTGTTGTCAGACCTGCTGAGTTTTTTTCAGAATTTTCCGTTTTTGTTGTAGACCATCAGGTCCTGGGGATTTCTCAGATTTTAGTCCCTTACATTTTTCCAATAATTTCTCTCTGCTGATATTAAGTTCCTTGACTTTCTCACTCATTTTAGCCGCTGGGTCACTGTTTATTTCTGGTTGTGTTTTTCACTGTGAAGACAGACACAAAATATTTGTTCAATGCTTCTGCCATTTCCTCATTCCCCACGATATTTTCTCCTGTCTCAGCTTCTAAGGCGCCAAGATTTATTTTAGCTGCTCTCTTCTCCTTTATGTACTTATAAAAGGTCTTACAGTTGGTTAAAATATTCCTGGCTAGTTTCTTCCCTCTTTGTATCAACATTTTGGTGGTCCTCTGTTAGTTTCTAAAACACTCCCAGTCCTCAGACTTGTTGCTGTTTTTGCAACATTATAAACCTCTTCTTTTAACCTAATACTATCCTTATCTTCCTGAGTGAGCAATGGATGGAAACAGAAGTACCTGGAAAAACTCAGCAGGTCTGGCAGCATCGGCGGAGGAGAGCACAGACCTGCTGAGTGTTTCCCGGTATTTCTGTTTCTGTTTTTGTTTTGGATTTCCAGCATCCGCAGCTTTTTGCTTTTATAGCAATGGATGGATCTTTCTTGCCGAGTTTTTGTTTCTCAATGGAATGTATTTTTGTTGAACATTTTGAAATGTTTCTTTAAAAGTTTCCCATGTCCATTTGCCTCCACACCTTTTACTCTATTTACCCAATGAACCTTACCCCTCGTACCTGTGTAAATGGCTTTGTTTAAGTTTAAGATTCTTACTTGTGATTGGAATATGTCACTTTCAAACTTAAGAGGGAATTACATTGGTACTATGATCATTATTTCCAAGAGGATCTTTTACCATGACGTTATTAATTAACCTCCCCTCATTACACAACCCTACATTTAAGATAACTTTATTCCGCCGGCTTCCACAATGTATTGCTCCAAGAAACTGTCACAAAAAACACTCTACAAACTCACCTTCTAGACGGCTTTTGCCAATTCAATTGTCCCAGTCTATATGAAGATTAAAGTCCCCCACAATTATTATATTGCCTTTGTTACAAGCGCCAATAAATTCTTAAACAAAAACAGAATTACCTGGAAAAACTCAGCAGGTCTGGCAGCATCGGCGGAGAAGAAAAGAGTTGACGTTTCGAGTCCTCATGACCCTTCGACAGAACTCTTCGACAGAATAAATTCTTGCTTGATTCTCTGCCCAATGGTATAACTACTGTTAGGGGGCCTGCAAACTCCTCCCACCGGTGTTTTCTGGGTCTTGCTATTCCTAATTTCCACCCATACTGATTCTACTTCATGGATCTTCTGAGGCCAGATCCTTTCCTACTAATGTTTCACGTCACTCTTTGGATCCTCCTCACAACTTACTTTCCTAACTATCTTTGTATTATCAGCAAATTTGGCTACAATACAGTCGGCCCACAATTTGCCCACAGCCATCTCCCACAAATAGCAATGAGCGGCGACGAGATAACTGAGCAGATAATCGCGTTTAATGATGGTGGTTGGGAGATAAGTCTTGGTTTCTTTGAGGATGTAACTAGTAGGATAGATAACCCCCGGTTTCCTTCAGGATAGTGTAATAGAACGTTCCACGTCTGCGAGGGAAGACAGGGCCTCAGTTTAACATCATATTTGAAGAATGGACCCTCCAACAGTGTAGCACTCCCCTCAGTGCTGCACATGAGGGTCAACCTGGATTTGGATGCTCAGTGCCTGGAGGGGAACTTGAACACACATCCTTCTGGGTGAGAGGTTAGAGAGCTACCCACTCAGTCAGAACCGACACCCAGCTATTTCCCAGTTTCAGAATTTCAATTTGGGTTAAAAGAAATCTGTGTGGAAAAATAAAAAGGTTGATCTCGGTAAAGGTAACTGTGAAGCTGTCAGATTGCTGTAAAAACCCATCTGGTTCACGAATGTCCTTTAGGGAAGGAAATCAGCCATCCTTACCTGGTCTGACCCACATGTGACTCCAGGCCCAGACTAACATGGTTGACCCTTAACTGCTCTCTGAAGTGGCCCCTCGGTTGCACCAAACCTTTTGAGAAGGCACCTCGCCACCCTCTCAGCGTATCCTGGGATCAGCAATAAATGGTAGATTCACCAATGACACCCACATCCCAAGATGAATGGGTGTTAAAATAACTGTCTGCCAGGAGAGACTAAGCTGCATTTGCTCTGTTCCTGTCCACAGCTCCGGGATCCCAAATCTTCCATCGGCCGGAACGAAGGGAGTGCTGTGCATGAGCTGAAAGGGATACTGGTAAGTAGGGAAATGGTCCTTGGGGGAAGGGGGAGAGACAGAGAGAGAGAATCTCATGCCCTCTAAGCAGGCCTTGGGTTAAGGTTCAGGGAACATGAAGATTAACTGGAAGGGGATTCAAACTCAAGGTTTGGCTGTCTTGACTGGAGGGGTCTGACGCCAGGAACCGGGGAATGCCTACTGACCCAGTTTGAACGCCAAGTCGGTAATCCGCAGTGACCCAGGGGGAAAAATGGGCACCGGAGTTTTCTGGAATCGAAATAGAGGCACGACCTCAAAACCTCTGACCCCTCCCCCCTCCCCCCACCCCACACCCTACCGACTGCCATCTCTGTGAAATACAGAGGGTCAAGATTACTCAATTTCAGGGCTCAAATCCCACTTTGGTTGGATCCAGCCAGCTGAGACCCGAGCTCCAGCTTGGAATTCCGAATCGATGCTCGGTGATATCTAACAAAAATTTCACTCTGAGCCACCGAAGGAGGTATTAGCTCAGATGACCAAAATCTTCAGCGTAGTGGTAAGATTTAAGGAGGAGGGAGAGGCTGAGAGGTTTGGCAAGGGAATTTCACAGCTTCGGGTCTCAGCTGTCAAGAGACCAGACCGACCAGACCAGAATTAGAGGAGTGCAAATAATTCTGAGGGTTTTGAGGGGGTTACAGACAGACGGCAGGCCAGGCCAAGGAAGGTGTTATACTGTTATAGTTTTTGTAAAGAAGCAGGTACTAATTTTTATGAGACTATCGATTTGGGGTGCCACATTTACTGCTGCATTGCAGTCATGTGCTATGTGACAATGTATCAGTTTACCAGTCCATTAGCCACATTGGGCATCAAGCAATACATTTGGAGTCTAACCTGTGATTATGTCATACTTCTGGGTACCAGGAGACACAGATCAGAGACTAGAAATTGGACAGAAAATAACTCACCTCCTGACTCCCCAAAGCCTGTCCACCATCTACAAGGCACAAGTCAGGAGTGTGATGGAATACTCCCCACTTGCCTGGATGAGTGCAGCTCCAACAACACTCAAGAAGCTTGACTCCACCCAAGACAAAGCAGCCCCGCTTCATTGGCACCGCATCCACAAATATTCACTCCCCCTTCCACCGACACACAGTAGCAGCAGTGTGTACCATCTACAAGATGCACTGCAGAAACTCACCAAGCCTCCTTAGACAGCACCTTCCAACCCCATGACCACTACCATCTAGAAGGACAAGGGCAGCAGATCCATGGGAACACCACCACCTGGAAGTTCCCCTCCAAGTCACTCAACATCCTGACTTGGAAATATATCGCCGTTCCTTCACTGTCACTGGGTCAAAATCCTGGAACTCCCTCCCTAACAGCACTGTGGGTGTACCTACACCACATGGACTGCAGCGGCTCAAGAAGGCAGCTCACCACCACCTTCTCAAGGGCCACGAGGGATGGGCAATAATTGCTGGGCCCAGCCAGAGAGGCCCACATCCCATGAATGTGTAAGAACAGAGGGATTTGAACATAAAAATGTAAGCTATAAATTTGATGCATGCTTGACCAGGAGTCAATGTAAGTCAGCGAGTGCGGGGGGTGGATAGGTGAACAGGACTGAGTAAGACGCGAGCAGCAGAGTATTTGATAAGCTCACGTTTACAGAGGGTAGAATGTGGGAGGCTAGCCGGGGATGCACTAGAATAGTCGAGTCGAGGAGTAATGAAGGCGTGAATGAGAGTGACACCAAAGGTGCAATCACTCGGGTTCAGCCTTGGAGAGTTGCCAGCCAGCGAGAGGGATGGAGCTGGCGGCTAGAGAATGGAGTTTGTTTCAGAGGCCGAAGACAATGTCTTCAGTCTTCCCAATATTTAATCGGAGGAAGTTTCTACTCAACCAACACTGTATGTCGGATAAGCAATCTGATCATTTATCAACAGTGGAGGAGTTGAGAGAGGTGGTGGTGAGGTAGAGCTGGGTACAGTGCACTAACACTGTGCTGAGGGATGATGTCACTGAGGGGTGGCCTGTAGATGAGAAATAGGACGGGACCAAGGATAGATTCTCGGGGGGGGGACACCAGAGGTAACGGTGCGGGAGCAGGAAGAGAAGCCATTACAAGTGACCTTTATCAGGATCACATCGGAAGTCATCTGTGACTTTATTAAGAGCTACTTCAGTCCTGTGTCTGGACTGATTGGAGGGATTCAAACATGGAGTTCTGGGGAAAATGGGAATGGGGATTTGGGAGGTGACAATCTGTTCCAGCACCTTCCATTCCCAATGATAATAGCCTGGTCTCATGGCCGGTTTGCGCGCATGTGGTTAACACAATGTAAATCCCTTTGAAGAATACGATGACGAACAGAAATGTCCAGCAATACAGTTGGAAAAGTGAGAAGAAACAGAGTGAGCTGGAAGGAATCTTGCAGAGGCGAAGAAAAGTAACAGACATGACAGCAGGACCCGGCAAAAAAGACACGGAAAATCCAGGTACGGATCACAGAGACCAGGCCTGAGTCACTGAGAGGCAGCGGACAAGGGAAGAGAGAGAGAGAGGGGGGGGAGAGAGAGAGAGACGGGGAGGAGAGAGAGATAGAGGGAGAGAGAGGGGGAGAGAGGGAGAGGAGAGAGAGGAGAAAGAGAGGGGGAAGAGAGGAGAGCGGGAGAGAGGAGGGGGCAGGAGAGCGAGAGAGAGATGAGGAAAGGGGTAGAGCAGAGAGGGGGGAGAGGAGGATAGAGAGAGAGGAGGGGGAGAGGAGAGAGACAGGGGGAGAGAGAAAAGTGTGAGGTAATGAACTTGGGGAGGGCAAACAAGGCAAGGGATTACACTATGAATGGTAGGAGCCTGGAAAGTACTGAATATCAGAGGGACCTTGGTTTGGATATCCACAGATCCCTGAAGGTAGCAGGAAAGATAGATAAGGTGGTTAAAAAGGTATATGGAATACTTGCCTTTATTAGTCGAGGCACAGAATACAAGAGCAGGGACAATGTAAAACGCTGGTGAGGCCACAGCTGGAGTACTGTGTGCAGTTCTGGTCACCGCATTTTAGGAAGGATGTGATTGCACTGGAGAGGGTGCAGAGGAGATTCACCAGGATGTTCCCTGGGCTGGAGGGTCTGAGCTATGAGGAAAGATTGGATAGGCTGGGATTGTTTTCCTTGGAGCAGCGAAGGTTGAGAGGGGACCTGATAGAGGTGGATGAGATTATGAGGACTATAGATAGGGTGGATAGGAAGGTACTTTTTCCATTAGTAAAGGGGTCAATAACCAGGGGCATAGATTTAAGGTAAGAGGTAGAAAGTTAAGAGGGGAGTTGAGGAGAAATGTTTTCACCCAGAGGGTGGTGGGAGTCTGGAACTGTCTGTCTGAAAGAGAGTCAGAAACTCTCGTAACATTTAGGAAGTATTTAGATATTCACTTGTGTTGCCATAGCCTCCAGGGCTATGGGCCAAGCGCTGGAAAATGGGATTAGTGTGGTCAGATCTTTGCTGACCAGCAGAGACACAATGGGCTGAATGGCCTCCTTCTGTTACTGTAAACATCTATGAGTCAATGAGATGGGAGGGGGGAGTCAGGGACTGGGATGGGAGGTTGTCGGGGGGGAGAGAGATGGGAGGGGAGAAAGGGGGAGAGATAGGAGAGGGAAAGGGGGAGAGATGGGAGAGGGAGAGAGGGGGAGAGAGGGGGAGAGATGGGAGGGGGAGGGAGGGAGAGATGGGAGGGGGAGGGGGAGAGATGGGAGGGGGAGAGGAGGGAGAGATGTGAGGGGAGAGGGGGGGAGAGATGGGAGGGGAGGGGGGGAGAGATGGGGGGGAGAGATGGGAGGGGGAGGGGGGAGAGATAGGAGGGGGAGGGGGGAGAGATGGGAGAGGGAGAGATGGGAGGGGGAGGGGGGGAGAGATGGGAGGGGGAGAGATGGGAGGGGGAGAGGGGAGGAGAGATGGGAAGGGCAGAGAGGGGAGAGAGGGGGAGAGATGGGAGGGGGAGAGAGGGGGGAGAGATGGGAGGGGGAGAGAGGGGGAGAGATGGGAGGGTGAGAGAGGGGGAGAAATGGGAGGGGGAGAGAGGGGGAGAGATGGGAGGGGGGAGATGGGGGAGAGATGGGAGGGGGGAGTTGGGGGGAGAGATGGGAGGGGGAGAGATGGGAGAGATGGGAGGGGGAGATGGGAGGGGGAGAGAGGGGGGAGATGGGGAGGGGGGAGAATGGGAGAGATGGGAGGGGAAGCGGGGGGAGACAGGGAGGGGGAGAGAGGGAGAGATGGGGAGGATGGGGGACAGAGGGGGAGATGGGAAGGGGAGTGGGGGGAGATGGGAGGAGGAGAGAGGGGGAGAGATGGGAGGGGAAGGGGAGGGGGGAGATGGGAGGGGGAAAGAGGGGGGAGAGAGGGAGAGATGGGAGGGGTAGAAGGGGAGAGATGGAGGGGGAGAGATGGGAGGGGAGAGGGGAGAGATGGGGGGGAGAGATGGGGGGAGAGATGGGAGAGGGAGAGGGGGAGAGATGGGAGGGGGAGACAGGAGGGGGAGAGAGGGTGAGATGGTGGGAGGGGGCGGAGAGATGGGAGGGGGGAGACAGGAGGGGGAGAGAGGGAGAGATGGGGAGAGGCGGTGGAGAGATGGGAGGGGGATAGAGAGGAGGGGTGATGGGGGAGATATGGGAGGGAGATGGGGGAGAGAGGGAGAGATGGAAAGGGAGAGAGGGGGAGAAAGGGGGGAGAGATGGTAGGGGAGAAAGGGGGAGAGATGGGAGGGGGAGAGAGAGGGAGAGATGGGAGGGGGAGAGATGGGAGGGGGAGAGGGGGAGAGATGGGGAGAGGGATGGGGGGAGAGATGGGAGGGAGAGAGGGGGGGAGAGATGGGAGGGGGAGAGGGGGGAGAGATGTGAGGGGGAGGGGGGGAGAGATGGGAGGGAGATGGGGGGAGATGGGAGAGGGAGGGGGGAGAGATGGGAGGGGGAGGGGGGGAGAGATGGGAGGGGGATGGGGGGAGAGATGGGAGGGGGAGAGATGGGAGAGATGGAAGGGAGAGAGATGGGAGGGGGAGGGGGAGAGAGGGGAAGGTGGGAGGGGGAGAAGGGGAGAGATGGGAGGGGGACCGGGGGAGACGGTGAGGGGGAGAGAGGGAGAGATGGGGAGGATGGGGGACAGAGGGAGAGATTGGACGGGGAGCGGGGGGGACATGGGAGGAGGAGAGAGGGGGAGAGATGGGAGGGGAAGGGGAGGGGGAGATGGGAGGGGGAGAAGGGGAGAGATGGAGGGGGAGAGATGGGAGGGGGAGGGGGGGAGAGATGGGAGGGGGAGAGATGGGAGGGGGAGAGATAGGAAAGATGGAAGGGAGAGAGATAGGAGGGGGAAGGGGAAGAGAGGGGGAGAGAGAGAGGGGAGATGGGAAGGGGAGAAGGGGAGAGATGGGAGGGGGAGCGGGGGAGATGGGAGGAGGAGAGAGGGGGAGAGATGGGAGGGGAAGGGGAGGGGGAGATGGGAGGGGGAGAAGGGGAGAGATGGAGGGGGAGAGATGGGAGGGGGAGAGGGGAGAGATGGGGGGGAGAGATGGGAGAGGGAGAGGGGGAGAGATGGGAGGGGGAGACAGGAGGGGGAGAGAGGGAGAGATGGGGGAGGGGGCAGAGAGGTGGGAGGGGGAGGGTGGGGAGAGGGCGGAGGGGGAGATGGGAGTGGAAGAGAGGGGGAGAGGTGGAGAGATGGGAGGGGGAGAGATGGGAGGGGAAGGGGAGGGGGAGAGAGGCGGAGAGAGGGAGAGATGGGAGAGGGAGAGGGGGAGAGATGGGAGGGGGAGATAGGAGGGGGAGGGTGGGGAGAGATGGGAGGGGGATAGAGGGGAGGGGTGATGGGGGAGATATGGGAGGGAGAGATGGGAGGGGGTGAGGTGGGAGGGTGGGAGAGGGGGGGATGAAAACAGGGGCCCTGAATTTTTAGAAGGCCGGGGTCTCAGAGCACATCCTGGCCGACTCCAGCTACCCCTCAGCCATTTTGCACTCAAGTGAGTGTTGATTGGCTGCAGGCAGGACTTCCCCCCCCCCCCAACTCCCCCCAACTCAGGAGGAAGTCTCGCCTTGGTGATTGGCCAATTGGTCAGTCTCTGCAGCAACAGCACTGCAGTGGCCGGGAGAGGAATTGCACAGAGCTGCCCACGTCTCAGTCCTGGGAACTGGACACCCGGGTCAGGGTCAGGGGTCAGAGGTCGGGGAGGGCAGGGAAGGCCTTGGGTGACGCGAGGGCGGCAGTTGGAGTCTGAGAGGATAGGCTGGGGGGCAGGGAGGGAGGTCCAGAGGTCACCAGGCCTTAAGCGGAGGCCAGCCCCAGTCAGAAGGGGCCTTCAGATGGAGGTGCCCCCCCCCCCCCCCACCCCCACTCTACTGGACCCCCTCCCACCCTTTATTTTGGGGATTCCCCCATGGATTCAACCTGCCCGTCTGCCTAACAATTGTGGCTGGGTGGGAAACGGCCCTTAAGGGTCCATTTATTGGCCTCAACTTGGGGGGGGAAGTGTGGGCTTTCTTCCCCAGGCCTTGCCCACCCCAGGGTATAATCGCTGTGAGGTGGGGTCAGACTGAACTGGAGGGAATCCCATTTCTGCAGTTTCACGCAGGGTTGGCCGGGGGTGTGGTGGGTGGGGGGGTGCAGGGAGTGCATAATCCTGGCCAGGGAGTGAGACAGAGAGAGAGGCAGGACCTGAGGAGAGAGAAGGAGCCGCAGCAGGAAACAGGCGAGGGGAATGAGAGGTCGAGGCAGGGGCGAGAAGAGAGAGATCCAAAACATGGAGACAGGGGGCCAAGGAGAGAGACAGGAGGACAGGAGGACAGGGGTGCAGTACACGGACGCAGGTTGCAAGATATGGAGACTGGGTTGGGGGGGAGTGGGGTGAGTGAGGACACTGGGAGGTGAGTAGGGGTCTAGGGTGGGGGAGTGGGGTGAGTGAAGGTACTCGGAGGTGAGGAGGGGTCTAGGGTGGGGGAGTGGGGTGAGTGAAGGTACTCGGAGGTGAGGAGGGGTCTAGGGTGGGGGAGTGGGGTGAGTGAAGGTACTCAGGTGAGGAGGGGTCTAGGGTGGGGGAGTGGGGTGAGTGAAGGTACTCAAAGGTGAAGAGGGGTCTAGGGTGGGGGAGTGGGGTGAGTGAAGGTACTCAAAGGTGAAGAGGGGTCTAGGGTGGGGGAGTGGGGTGAGTGAGGATACTGGGAGGTGAGGAGGGGTCTAGGGTGGGGGAGTGGGGTGAGTGAAGGTACTCAGGTGAGGAGGGGACTAGGGTGGGGGAGCGGGGTGAGTGAGGAACAACTGTTAAGGGGAACACGTACTAACCCAGAGTGGTATTTATATAACAGCAATAAAGATACAACTGCTTATGATGAAGAGAAGGAGACAGAAGGAGACAGCAAGTGAGAGAGACAGAGAGCAAGAGAGAGAGAGCGAGAGAGAGGGAAACCAAATGGAAGAGAGGCAGAAGGCTTGGGAGGCAGATGGAGAGAGACAGAGGAAGAGAGGATGAGGTTGATAGAAAGAGGGGAGAAAGCGAGAGAGAGAGGATGAGAGAGAGAAATAAGAGGGAGAGAGACAAAGTGAGAGAGAGAGTGAGAGAGGGAGAGAGATGAGGGAGGGAGACAGAAAAATGGGGAGAAGGAGAGAGACACACGAGAGAGGGAGATACAGGGAAAAAGAGATGCAGAGAGGGAGACAGAGGGGTATAGAGGGGGAGAGGAAGATAGAGAGAGAGAGAAACAGAGGGAGAAGGAGATAGAGACAGAGGGAGAGACAGCAGGAGATAGAAAGAGATTCATGAACTCACTCGCAGTTTCTTTTCTGTCTCCCAGCAGCAGTACCACATAGAGAGGAATGGGAGGCTGCCAACCCTGGACTGCCCAGAGCTTCCAACAGTAACCAATCGATGGGACTGAAACGAGGGAGATGGATGCAGCAGAGTCGGAGAACATCAGAGATCACAGCTCTGAACGGGCGCAAGTCACAGGGCACAGGGAACCCAGAAATACAGCCGCTTCCTGGCGAGTAAGGAGCTGGGACTACTGACACAAGCTCAATGTGCCTGTGATTGCACTGGGTGACTCGCGGGTGACTCCACATTCACTGTGTTTCGACTGATATAGAATAAAGCAGCTTACCAACCTCAAAGTGATTTATAACTCAGTGCTGAGTCAACCTGCCTTCAAAGGAATATACGCACTGGGAGGTCAGGTACCATCAGCAGACAGCTTCACTGGTGTTCAACCTGCTCCCATGAACTCACAGCTTCCTACTAGTGGGGACAGAGCAGTCTAAGTTAACGTCTGGCAGAGGGTTAGCCACTAGACTGCTTCATGGACTGACCAACACAACTGGAACTCAAGGATCTCCCTGTGAATTCATTCCAAACAATCGGATAGATAGAGAGTAAAGCTCCTGCTACCCTATTCCATCAAACACTCCCAGGACAGGTACAGCACGGGGTTAGACACAGAGAAAAGCACCCTCTACACTGTCCCCATCAAACACTCCCAGGACAGATACAGCACAGGGTTAGATACAGAGTAAAGCTCCCTCTACACTGTCCTCATCAAATACTCCCAGGACAGGTACAGCACAGGGTCAGATACAAAGTAAAGCGCTCTCTACACTGTCCCCATCAAATACTCCCAGGACAGGTACAGCACGGGGTTAGATACAGAGTAAAGCTCCTGCTACCCTATTCTGTCGAACACTCCCAGGACAGGTACAGCACGGGGTTAGATACAGAGTAAAGCTCCCTCTACACTGTCCGAGTCAAACACTCCCAGGACAGGTACAGCACGGGGTTAGATACAGAGTAAAGCTCCCTTTACACTGTCCCCATCAAACACTCCCAGGACAGGTACAGCACGGGGTTAGATACAGAGTAAAGCTCCCTCTACACTGTCCCCATCAAACACTCCCAGGACAGGTACAGCACGGGGTTAGATACAGAGTAAAGCTCCCTCTACACTGTCCCCATCAAACACTCCCAGGACAGGTACAGCACGGGGTTAGATACAGAGTAAAGCTTCCTCTACACTGTCCCCATCAAACACTCCCAGGACAGGTACAGCAAGGGGTTAGATACAGAGTAAAGCTCTCTCTACACTGTCCCCATCAAACACTCCCAGGACAGGTACAGCACGGGGTTAGATACAGAGTAAATCTCCCTCTACACTGTCCCCATCAAACACTCCCAGGACAGGTACAGCACGGGGTTAGATACAGAGTAAAGCTCCCTCTACACTGTCCCCATCAAACACTCCCAGGACAGGTACAGCACGGGGTTAGATACAGAGTAAAGCTTCCTCTACACTGTCCCCATCAAACACTCCCAGGACAGGTACAGCACGGGGTTAGATACAGAGTAAAGCTCCCTCTACACTGTCCCCATCAAACACACCCAGGACAGGTACAGCACAGGGTTAGATACAGAGTAAAGCTCCCTCTACACTGTCCCCATCAAACACTCCCAGGACAGGTACAGCACGGGGTTAGATACAGAGTAAAGCTCCCTCTACACTGTCCCCATCAAACACTCCCAGGACAGGTACAGCACAGGGTTAGATACAGAGTAAAGCTCCCTCTACACTGTCCCCACCAAACACTCCCAGGACAGGTGCAGCATGGGATCAGATACAGGGTAAAGCTCCCTCTACACTGTCCCCATCAAACACTCCCAGGACAGGTACAGCACGGGGTTAGGTACAGAGTAAACTCACTCTACACTGTCCCCATCAAACACTCCCAGGACAGGTACAGCATGGGGTTAGATACAGAGTAACCCTCCCTCTACACTGTCCCCATCAAACACACCCAGGACAGGTACAGCACGGGGTTAGATACAGAGTAAACCTCCCTCTACACTGTCCCCATCAAACACTCCCAGGACAGGTACAGCACGGGGTTAGATGCAGAGTAAAGCTCCCTCTACACTGTCCCCATCAAACACTCCCAGGACAGGTACAGCACGGGTATAGATACAGAGTAAAGCTCCCTCTACATTGTCCCCATCAAACACTCCCAGGACAGGTACAGCACGGGGTTAGATACAGAGTAAAGCTCCCTCTACACTGTCCCCATCAAACACTCCCAGGACAGGTACAGCACGGGGTTAGATACAGAGTAAAGCTCCCTCTACACTGTCCCCATCAAACACTCCCAGGACAGGTACAGCACGGGGTTAGATACAGAGTAAAGCTTCCTCTACGCTGTCCCCATCAAACACTCCCAGGACAGGTACATCACGGGGTTAGATACAGAGTAAAGCTCCCTCTACACTGTCCCCATCAAACACTCCCAGGACAGGTACAGCAAGGGGTTAGATACAGAGTAAAGCTCTCTCTACACTGTCCCCATCAAACATTCCCAGGACAGGTACAGCACGGGGTTAGATACAGAGTAAAGCTCCCTCTACACTGTCCCCACCAAACACTCCCAGGACAGGTGCAGCATGGGATCAGATACAGGGTAAAGCTCCCTCTACACTGTCCCCATCAAACACTCCCAGGACAGGTACAGCACGGGGTTAGATACAGAGTAACCCTCCCTCTGCACTGTCCCCATCAAACACACCCAGGACAGGTACAGAATGGGGTTAGATAAAGAATAAAACTCTGTAAAATTCAAACCAAAGTAGCACAATATAAATCCCCCAAAGTAAACATATCACACTAAGTGTAACACAGAAACCTTAGTGGTACAGTAATATTGTGATAATGTTACTGAAGTAATAATCCAGAATCATAGATTAATGATTACTGATTACTTCAGTAGTAATCCAGGAACGTGGATTAATCATTAATGATTACTGGAGTATTAGTGCAGAGAATCTTCTATCCAGCTCTACCTTCCCCACCACCCCCCCCACCCCGCGCCCCCCACCCCCCCCACCCTCCCCCCCCCACCCACCAAAACCATCTTATATTTCACCTCTTTTCTATTTTTCCTTAGTTCTGTTGAAGAGTCATATGGACTCGAAACATTAACTATATCCCTCTCCGCAGATGCTGTCAGACCTGCTGAGTTTTTCCAGCTATTTTTATTTTTGTTTTTGTAATCCAGAGAATGGATTAATAATTACTGATTACTGGAGTAGTAATCGAGAGATATGGATTAATGATTACTGGAGTAGTAATCCAGATAAAAAATTTTTATTCATTCACGGGATGTGGGTGTCACTGTCTGGGCCCAGCATTTATTGCCCATCCCTAGTTGCCCTTGAGAAGGTGGTGGTGAGCTGCCTTCTTGAACCGCTGCAGTCCATGTGGTGTAGGTACAGCCACAGTGCTGTTAGGGAGGGAGTTCCAGGGTTTTGACCCAGCGACAGTGAAGGAACGGTGATATATTTCCAAGTCAGGATGGTGAGTGGCTTGGAGGGGAACTTCCAGGTGGTGGTGTTCCCATGTGTCTGCTGCCCTTGTCCTTCTAGATGGTAGAGGTTGTGGGTTTGGAAGGTGCTGTCTAAGGAGCCTTGGTGAATTCCTGCAGTGCATTTTGTAGATGGTACACACTGTTGCTACTGTGTGTCGGTGGTGGAGGGAGTGAATGTTTGTGGATGTGTTGCCAGTCAAGTGGGGCTGCTTTGTCCTGGATGGTGTCAAGCTTCTGGAGTGTTGTGGGAGCTGCACTCATCCAGGCAAGTGGGGAGTATTCCATGGATTAATGATTACTGATTGCTGGAGTAGTAGAGCATAATGATTACTGGAGAAGTAATCCAGGGACATAGAACCGTAGAAAAGTTACAGCACAGAAGGAGGCCATTCGGCCCATCTTGTCCATGCCCAGCCTGAGGACACCCAAGTGCCAATTCTAATCCCACCTTCCTGCACCCGGCCCATAGCCCTGCAGTTTACAGTGCTTAAGGTGCAGATTCAGGTACTTTTTAAAAGAGTTTAGAGTTTCTGCCTCTACCACCAACCTGGGCAGCGAATTCCAGACACCCACTACCCTCTGCGTAAAAAATTTCCTCCTCATGTCCCCCCTACAGCTTCTGCCACTTATCTTGAATCTATGTCCCCTGGTTCTAGAATTCTCCATCAAGGGAAACAATTTTATCCTGTCCACTCTATCTATTCCCCTCATCATTTTGTACACATGGATTAATGATTGCTGGAGTAGCAATCCAGAGACATGGATTAATAACTATTGATTACTGGAGTGGTCATCAGAGATGTGGATTAATGATTACTGGAGTAGTATTCCAGAGAGATGGACTAACAATTACTGGAGTAGTAATCAAGAGACATGGATTAATGATTACTGGAGTAGTAATCCAGAGACATGGATTAATGATTACTGGAGTAGTAGTCCAGCGACATGGATAAATAATTACTGGAGTAGTAATCCAGCAACATGGGTAAATGATTACTGGAGTAGTAATCCAGAGACATGGATTAATGATTACTGGAGTAGTAAACCAGAGAGATGGATTAATGATTACTGGAGTAGTAATCCAGAGATATGGATTAGTGATTACTGGAGTAGTAATCCAGGGACTTGGATTAATGATTACTCGAGTAGTAATCCAGAGACACAGATTAATGAATACTGGAGTAATAATCCAGAGAGATGGACTAATGATTAATGGAATAGTAATCCAAAGACATGGATAAATGATTAGTGGAGTAATAATCCAGAGACATGGATTAATTATTATTGGAGTAATAATCCAGAGAGATGGACTAATGATTAATGGAGTAGTAATCCAGAAACATGAATTAATGATTACAGGAGTAGTAATCCAGTTACATAGATTAATGATTACTGATTACTGAAATCGTAATCCAGAGACACGGATTAATGATTACTGGAGTAGTACTCCAGAGAGATGGGCTAATGATCACAGGAGTAGTAATCCAGAGACGTGGATTAATGATTAATGGTTACCAGAGATGCAATCCGGATACATGGATAAATGATTACTGGAGTAGTAATCCAGGGATACAGATTAATTATTATTGGAGTAATAATCCAGAGAGATGGACTAATGATTACAGGAGTAGTAATCCAGATACATAGATTAATGATTACTGATTACTGGAGTCGTAATCCAGAGACATAGATTAATGATTACTGGATTAGTACTCCAGATACACAGATTAATGATTACTGATTACTGGAGTAGTAATGCAGGGACATGGATAAATGATTACTGGAGTAGTAATCCAGAGACACGGATAAATAATTCAGAAACAAAGTACAGGAGCTGGGGGATTTAAATTTGATTAAGTAACTAAATCTGGAATAGAAAGCAAGTGTCAGGAATGGTTACCACAAAACTACCCGATGGTATGAGACGCGAGTTGGCTATGATGGATTGGGAAACGTTACTTAAAGGGATGACAGTGGATAGGCAATGGCAAACATTCAAAAAGCGCATGGGTGAACTGCAACAATTGTTTATTCCTGTCTGGTGCAAAAGTAGAACAGGAAAGGTGGCCAAACCATGGCTTACAAGGGAAATTAGAGGTAGTGTTAGATGCAAGGAAGAGGCATACAAATTGGCCAGACAAAACAACAGACCTGAGGATTGGGAGCAGTTTAGAATTCAGCAAAGGAGGACCAAGGGATTGATTAAGAAGGGGAAAATAGAGTATGAGAGTAAGCTTGTGAGGAACATAAAAACTGACTGTAAAAGTTTCTATAGGTATGTGAAGAGAAAAAGATTGGTGAAGACAAATGTAGGTCCCTTACAGTCAGAAACAGGGGAATTTATAATGGGGAACAAAGAAATGGCTGACCAACTAAATACATACTTTGGTTCTGTCTTCACAAAGGAGAACACTAATAACATAGCAGAAATGTTGGGGAACACAGGGTTTAGTAAGAAGGAGGAACTGAAAGAAATCAGCATTAGTAGGGAAATGGTGTTGGGGAAATTGATGGGATTGAAAGCTGATAAATCCCCAGGGCCTGATAATCTATATCCCAGAGTATTTAAGGAAGTGGCCCTAGAAATAGTGGATGCATTGGTGGTCATCTTCCGAGATTCTATAGACTCTGGAACAGTTCCTACAGATTGGAGGGTAGCTAATGTAACCCCACTATTTAAAAAGGGAGGTAGAGAGAAAACAGGGAATTATAGACCAGTCAGCCTGACGTTGTTAGTGGGGAAAATTCTAGAGTCCATTATAAAAGATTTAATAGCTGAGCACTTGGAAAACAGCGGTAGAATCAGACAGAGTCAGCATGGATCTATGAAAGGGAAATCATGCTTGACAAATCTACTGGAATTTTTCGAGGATGTAATTAGTAGAGTTGATGAGGGGGAGCCAGTAGATGTGGTTTATTTGGACTTTCAGAAGGCTTTCGACAAAGTCCCACATAAGAAATTAGCGTGTAAAATTAAAGTGCATGGGATTGGGGGTAGTGTATTGAGATGGATAGAAAACTGGTTGGCAGACAGGAAACAAAGAGTAGGAATAAACGGGTCTTTTTCCGAATGGCAGGCAGTGACTAGTGGGATACCGCAGGGATCGGTGCTGGGACCCCAGTTATTCACAATATATATTAATGATTTAGATGAGGGAATTAAATGTAATATCTCCAAATTTGCAGATGACACAAAGCTGGGTGGGAGGGTGAGCTGTGAGGAGGATGCAGAGATGCTTCAGTGTGATTTGGACAAGCTGAGTGAGTGGGCAAATGCATGGCAGATGCAGTATAATGTGGATAAATGTGAGATTATCCACTTTGGTAACAAAAACAGGACGGCAGATTATTATCTGAATGGCTATAAATTGAGAGAGGGGAATGTGCAACGAGACCTGGGTGTCCTTGTACACCAGTCTCTGAAGGTAAGCATGCAGGTGCAGCAGGCGGTAAAGAAGGCAAATGGTATGTTGGCCTTCATAGCAAGAAGATTCGAGTACAGGAACAGGGATGTCTTGCTGCAATTGTACAGGGCCTTGGTGAGACCACACCTGGAATATTGTGTGCCGTTTTGGTCTCCTTTGGTCGAGAAGACTAGAATATAAAAGCAGGAATGTGCTGCTGAGGCTTTATAAGGCTCTGGTCAGACCACATTTAGAATATTGTGAGCAATTTTGGGCCCCGTATCTCAGGAAGGATGTGCTGGCCCTGGAGAGGGTCCAGAGGAGGTTCACGAGAACGATCCCAGGAATGAAAGGCTTAACATATGAGGAACGTTTGAGGACTCTGGGTCTATACTTGATGGAGTTTAGAAGGGTGAGGGGGGGATCTGATTGAAACTTACAGAATACTGAAAGGCCTGGATAGAGTAGACGTGGGGAAGATGTTTCCATTAGTAGGAGAGACTAGGACCCGAGGCCACAGCCTCAGAGTAAAGGGAAGACCTTTTAGAACAGAGATGAGGAGAAACTTCTTTAGCCAGAGAGTGGTGAATCTATGGAATTCATTGCCACAGAAGGCTGTGGAGGCCAGGTCATTGAGTGTATTTAAGACCGAGATAGATAGGTTCTTGATTGGTAAGGGGATCAAAGGTTACAGGGAGAAGGCGGGAGAATGGGGTTGAGAAACTTATCAGCCATGATTGAATGACGGAGCAGACTCGATGGGCCGAATGGCCTAATTTCTGCTCCTATGTCTTATGGTCCTTATCTGAGGAAGGATGTTCTTGCTATAGAGGGAGTGCAGTGAAGGTTTACCAGACTGATTCTTGGGATGGCAGGACTGACATATGAGGAGATTGAGTTGATTAGGATTATATTTGCTGGAGTTCAGAAGAATGAGGGGGGATCTCATAGGAACCTATAAAATTCTAACAGGACTAGACAGGGTAGATGCAGGAAGGCAGCATCGGCGGAGAAGAAAAGAGTTGACGTTTCGAGTCTTCATGACCCTTCGACAGAACTTGATTTCGAGTCCAGGAAAGAGAACTCTTTCCTGGACTCGAAATCAAGTTCTGTCGAAGGGTCATGAAGACTCGAAACGTCAACTCTTTTCTTCTCCGCCGATGCTGCCAGACCTGCTGAGTTTTTCCAGGTAATTCTGTTTTTGTTTTGGATTTCCAGCATCCGCAGTTTTGTTTTGTCTTTATCTAGATGCAGGAAGGATGTTCCCGATGGTGGGGGAGACCAGAACCAGGTGTCACAGTCTGAGGATATGGGGTAGACCATTTAGGACTGAGATGAGGAGAAATCTCTTCACCCAGAGAGTGTTGAGCCTGTGGAATTCATTACCACTGAAAGTAGTTGACACCAAAACATTGTATGTTTTCAGGAAGGTGTTAGATATAGCTCTTGGGGTGAAAGGGATCAAAGGGTATGGGGAGAAAGTGGGAGCAGGCTATCGAGTTGGATGATCACCCATGATCATGATGAATAGTGGAGCAGGCTCGAAGGGCCGAATGGCCTCCTCCTGCTCCTAGTTTCTATGTTTCTATGTCCTCAAAACCCAACCAATTGACTGTGTCCTTTGGGAAGGAACTCTGCCACCCTAACCCTTCATGTGACTCCAGACCCACAGCAATGTGGTTAACAATGTGCCCCCTGAACTGCTCTGTCAAGGCACTCCATTATACTCAGGAAGGCAGCTCACCGGCACCTTCTTAAGGGGCAATTGGGGATGGGCAAAAGATGCCAGCGACACCCCTGTGCCATGACAATGCAGAACTGACCAGCCAACCTGCCCTCAGCTGACACACACTGTGCCCTGAGCTGATGAGAGCTGCCTCAGTTAACAGGGGGCTGGCTGGCTGGCTTGATCTCTTTGTTACACCCACCGCTCCCTTTGATGCTTTCACCTGCCCAAGATGTGAACCATAATACTTGTCGGCTAAACTGGTGCTCCTGCTGCCCGGCGCCTTTAACTGTTCCCCGGGGACTGTCTCCCACTGCCGCCTGCTGCCGCATTGACCAGGACACGGGGAACGGGGGCGGGGGAGTTCAGTTCGGTAAGAAAGAGCACTCGGGTCCAGCAGGCAGGGGGGTATCGCTGAGCCGGGGCAGGCAGGGGGGTATCGCTGAGCCGGGACAGGAGCTGCAGCTTTGGGGAAGTGTTGGCAGGTGGGTCCCATCATATCGCTGAGCAAACTCTCTGACACATCATTTCATCTGTTCACCATCAGAGTCCGGATCTCTCAGTGATCTCTCCGTCTACAGATCTCTCAGTGATCTCTCCGTCTACAGATCTCTCTGTCTATAGATCTCTCAGTGATCTCTCCGTCTACAGATCTCTCAGTGATGTCTCCGTCTACAGATCTCTGTCTATAGATCTCTCAGTCTATAGATCTCTCAGTCTATAGATCAGTGATCTCTCCGTCTATAGATCTCTCAGTCTATAGATCTCTCAGTCTACAAATCTCTGTGATCTTACAGTGTACAGATCTCTCAGTCTACAGATCTCTCAGTGATCTTTCAGTCTACAGATCTCTCAGTCTATAGATCTCCCAGTGATCTCTCAGTCTACAGATCAGTGATCTCAGTCTACAGATCTCTCAGTCTACAGATCTCAGTCTACAGATCTCTCAGTCTATAGATCTCTCAGTCTACAGATCTCTGTGATCTTACAGTGTACAGATCTCTCAGTCTACAGATCTCTCAGTGATCTCTCAGTCTACGGATCAGTGATCTCTCAGTCCACGGATCTCTGTGATCTTGCAGTGTACAGATCTCTCAGTGATCTCAGTCTTCAAATCTCTCAGTGATCTCTCAGTCTGTAGGTCTCAGTCTACAGAGACCAGTGATCTCTCAGTCCACAGATCTCTCAGTGATCTCACCATCTGCAGATCTGTCGGTGACCTCGGCCTGTAGATCTCAAACTCTGTAATTTACACCCTGTCTATTTCGCTCCCTTCTGTCCCTCGCTATCATCCTGTCTCTCTCTCTCTCTATCTCTCTCTCTCTCCTGCTGTATCACTCCAATTCTGTAGCTCTCCATCTCTACCCCCCACCCCCAGCCCCATCTTCACTCTCTCTATCCCTCCCTCTCTTTCTCTCTAATTGTCCCTTGCCCTGTCCAGCCCTCCGTTCTGTGTTCAGTGTCTCCCTCTGTATCTCTCCCTATCTCAGTCTCTCTGTTTATCTCTCCCTCTATCTCTCCCTCTCTCTCCCTCTGCATGTTTCAGTCCATCTCTATCTCAGTGTTTGTCTCAAATATTCGGTTTAATATTTCAATCCACACAGTCTGTGCACTGAACCCTCTTTCTCTGATTGTATCAGTCTCTGCATCTTTCAGTCTGTGCTCTTCATTCCGCCTTGTCTTTTTCTCTGTGCTCTCACACTCTGTCCATCCTCTGCCTCTCTTTATTCTGATTTCTCTCTCTCTCTCTCTCTCTCTCTCGCTGTTGCTATTTACTGTCTCCATAGCGACGCCAAAGCGTCCCTGGTTTAAAGGGATCGGCAGCCTCACGTTAAATCCAACAATTCAAATCGGCTCAATGTGAATGGAGGAGGGGGCAGCAGAGGGAGGGAGAGGGGGCAGCAGAGGGAGGGAGAGGGGGAAAAGTGAGGGAGAGAGGCAAAAGGGTGCGGGAGAGGGGCACAGGATGAAGGAGAGGGGGCAACAGAGTGAGGGAGAAGCAGAAACGGAGGTAGAAAGGGACAATAGAGTGAGGGGAGGGGACAACAGAGGGAGGGAGAGGGGTAAACAGTTTGAGGGAGAGGGGGCAACAGAGGAAGGGAGAGGGTCACAGAGGGAAGGAGAGGGGGCAACAGAGGGAGGGAGAGAGGGCAACAGAGGGAGGGAGAGAGGGCAACAGAGGGAGGGAGAAGGGGTAACAGAAGGAGGGAGTGGTGACAACAGAGTGAGGGAGAGAGGGAAACAGAGTGAGGGAGAGGGGGCAACAGAAGGAGCGAGAGGGGGCAACAGATTGAGGGAGAGAGGGAAACAGAGTGAGGGAGAGGGGTAAACAGCTTGAGGGAGAGGGGGCAACAGAGGGAGGGAGAGAGGGAAACAGAGGGAGGGAGAGGGGTAAACAGCTTGAGGGAGAGGGGGCAACAGAGGGAAGGAGAGAGGGCAACAGAGGGAGGGAGAGAGGGAAACAGGGGGAGGGAGAGGGGTAAACAACTTGAGGGAGAGGGGGCAACAGAGGGAGGAAGAGGGGAAAACAGAGGGAGGGAGAGGGGGCAACAGAGGGAGGGAGAGAGGGCAACAGAGGGAGGGAGAGAGGGAAACGGGGGAGGGAGAAGGGGTAACAGAAGGAGGGAGTGGTGACAACAGAGTGAGGGAGAGGGGAAAACAGGGTGGGTGAGGGAGCAATGGAGGGAGGGAGAGGGGGCAACAGAGTGAGGGAGGAGGGTTAAAAAGTGAGGGAGAAGGAGGTAATAGAGGGAGGGAGAGGGGGCAACAGAGGGAGAAAGGGAGAAACAGAGTCAGAAAGAGGAGAAAAAAGTGATAGAGGGAGAAATGGAGTAAGAGAGGGTGGACAACAAATTGAGGGAGGGGGCAACCTAGGAAATGAGGGAGCAACAGAGGGAGAGAGATGCGGGTCATATGTTCTCGCTGGACATCATTAACGTTAAAGGGCATTGCTGAGAACAGAACTGTGTTGCTGAAACTTTTCATCTTCTCACCAGGACAGAGGCAAGAATGCCAAATTTCAAAGGGAGCAACACTTTATGCCGGATGTGAAAAGGCTGCTGATTGGTTGGCAAGTCCGTTCTAATTGATTGGTTGAGGCATTGCCATGGAGATGCACCAGAGAGCTATTGTCCCAAATGCTTTCATTAATTCAAAAGAGACAATTCCTGGACAGGTTCCTTCTGTTTCAGAGCAAAGCTCCATGTGTATAGCTTCAAACAAGTGTAAGTGAGCTACCTCATGAGTCCGACTTAAGCCTTTACTGTAACAAATGACTAAAAAAATCCCTGTTGACTAAACAATCATTTCTTTTTGTAGGCAACTTATATATTTTTTAAATTCATTCACGGTATGTGGGCTTCTCTGGCTGGGCCCAGCATTTATTGCCCATCCCTAATTGCCCTTGAGAAGGTGGTGGTGAGCTGCCTTCTTGAACCGCTGCAGTCCATGTGGTGTAGGTACACCCACAGTGCTGTTAGGGAGGGAGTTCCAGGCTTTTGACCCAGTGACAGTGAAGGAACGGTGATATATTTCCAAGTTAAGATGGTGAGTGACTTGGAGGGGAACTTCCAGGTGGTGGTGTTCCCATCTATCTGCTGCCCTTGTCCTCGGTGGTAGTGGTCGTGTGTTTGGAAGGTGCTGTCTAAGGAGCCTTGAATCCCTCCCTGCAGTGCATCTTGTAGATGGTACACACACTGCTGCTACTGTGCGTCGGTGGTGGAGGGAGTGAATGTTTGTGGGTGGGGTGCCAATCAAGCGGGGCTGCTTTGTCCTGGATAGTGTCAAGCTTCTTGAGTGTTGTGGGAGCTGCACTCATCCAGGCAAGTGGGGAGTATTCCATCACACTCCTGACTTGTGCCTTGTAGATGGTGGACAGGCTTTGGGGAGTCAGGAGGTGAGTTACTCATTACAGTCTGCCCAGCCTCTGACCTGCTCTTGTAGCCACAGTACTTATATGGCTGGTTCAGTTCGGTTTCTGGTCAATGGTAACCCCCAGGATGTTAATAGTGGGGAATTCAGTGATGGTAATGCCATTGAACATCAAGGGCTGATGGTTAGATTCTCTCTTGTTGGAGATGGTCATTGTCTGGCACCTGTGTGGTGCAAATGTTACTTGCCACTTGTCAGCCCAAGCCTGGATATTGTCCATGTCCTGCTGCATTTGCACGTGGACAGCTTCAGTATCTGAGGAGTTGTGAATGGTGCTGAACATTGTGCAACCATCAGCGAACATCCCCACTTCTAACCTTATGATGGAAGGAAAGTCATTGATGAAGCAGCTGAAGATGTTTGGGCCAAGGACACTACCCTGAGGAACTCCTGCAGTGATGTCCTGGAGCTGAGATAACTGACCTCCAGCAACCACAACCAGCTTCCTTTGTGCTAGGTATGATGCCAATCAGTGGAGAGTTTTCTCCCTGATTCCCATTGACTCCAGTTTGGCTCGGACTCCTTGATATCACACTCAATCAAATGCTGCCTTGATGTCACCTCACCTCACCTCGGGAGTTCAGCTCTTTTGTCCATGTTTGAACTAAGGCTGTAATAAGGTCAGGAGCTGAGTGTCCCTAGCAGAACGCAAACTGGGTGTCAGTGAGCAGCTTACCTGTACAAGAAGGACGGGTTGCATCTAAACTGGAGGGGCACCTGGTTGCGAGTTTTGCTAGTGTCACTCGGGAGGGTTTAAACTAATATGGCAGGGAGGTGGGAACCAGAGCAATAGGTCAACAGGTGAAATAAAGGACTGGGAACCAGTGAATATGGCTAGTAGGACTAAGAGAAAGGGCAGGCAGGGAGAAATTACTGAACACGGTGGGACTGGGGGTCTGAAATGCATTTGTTTCAATGCGACAAGTATAACAGGCAAGGCAGATGAGCTTAGAGCTTGGATTAGTACTTGGGACTATGATGTTATTGCTATCACAGTGACTTGGTTGAAGGATGGACAGCATTGGCAGATAAACATTGCAGGATTTAGATGTTTCAGGCAGGATAGAGAGGGATGTAGAAGAGGTGGGGGAGTTGCACTGCTAGTTAAGGGGAATATCACAGCCGTACGACAGGAGGACACCTCGGTGGGCTCATGCAGCGAGGCAATATGGGTAGAGCTCCGGAATAGGAAGGGTGCAGTCACAATGTTGGGGGTTTACTATAGGCCTCCCAATTGCCGGCGGGAGATTGAGGAACAGTTATGTAGGCATAAAAACAAAAAACTGCGGATGCTGGAAATCCAAAATAAAAACAGAATTACCTGGAAAAACTCAGCAGGTCTGGCAGCATCAGCGGAGAAGAAAAGAGTTGACATTTCGAGTCCTCATGACCTTTCAGCAGAACTAGGTGAATCCCAGGAAGGAGTGAAATATAAGCTGGTTTAAGGTGTTCGGGAGTGTGCGGGTTTGGGTGGGGGGAGAGAAGTGGAGGGGGGTGGTCTGGTTGTAGGGACAAGCAGTGATAGAAGCAGATCATCAAAAGATGTCACAGACAGCAGAACAAAAGAACACAGAGGTGTTAAAGTTGGTGATATTATCTAAACGAATGTGCTAATTAAGAATGGATGGTAGGGCACTCAAGGTACAGCTCTAGTGGGGGTGGGGGGAGCATAAAAGATTTAAAAATATTTAAAAATAATGGAAATAGGTGGGAAAAGAAAAATCTATATAATTTATTGGAAAAAAACAAAAGGAAGGGGGAAGAAACAGAAAGGGGGTGGGGATGGAGGAGGGAGCTCAAGACCTTAAGTTGTTGAATTCAATATTCAGTCCGGAAGGCTGTAAGGTGCCTAGTCGGAAGATGAGGTGTTGTTCCTCCAGTTTGCATTGGGCTTCACTGGAACAATGCAGCAAGCCAAGGACAGACATGTGGGCAAGAGAGCAGGGTGGAGTGTTAAAATGGCAAGTGACAGGGAGTTATGTAGGCAGATTTTGGAAAGATGTAAGAGCAATAGGGTTGTTGTGGTGGGTGATTTTAATTTTCCCTATATTGACTGGGAATCACTTAGTGCTAGGGTTTTGGATGGTGCAGAATTTGTAAGGTGCATCCAGGAGGGCTTCCTGAGACAATATGTAGATAGTCCAACTAGGGAAGGGGCAATACTGGACCTGGTATTAGGGAATGAACCCGGCCAGGTGGTCGAAGTTTCAGTTGGGGAGCATTTTGGGAATAGTGACCATAATTCAATAAGTTTCAAGGTACTGGTGGATAAGGATAACAGGAGACCTGGGGTTAAGGTGCTTAATTGGGAGAAGGCTAATTATAACAATATTAGATAGGAACTGAGGAATCTAGACTGGAGGATAATATTTGAGAGCAAATCAACAACTGACATGTGGGGGGATTTCAAACGTCAGTTGATAAGAATTCAGGACCGGCATGTTCCTGCTGGGATGAAGGATAAGTATGGCAAGTTTCAGGAACCTTGGATAACGAAGGATATTGTGAGATTAATCAAAAAGAAAAGGGAAGCATTCGTAAGGGCTAGAAGGCTGGGAACAGATGAAGCCCGTGGAGAATATAAAGAAAGTAGGAAGGGACTTAAACAAGGAGTCAGGAGGGCTAAAAGGGGTCATGAAAAGTCACTGGCAACCAGGACTAAGGAAAATCCCAGGGCCTTTTATACATATGTAAAAAGCAAGAGGGTAGCCAGGGAAAGGGTCGGCCCACTCAGGGGCAGAGGTGGGAATCTGTGTGTGGAGCCAGAAGAAATGGGAGAGATACTACATGAGTACTTCTCAGCAGTATTCACCAAAGAGAAGGATTTAGCGGTCGATTTGTCTAGGGAAGAGTGTGTAGATAGCCTGAATCATGTTGAGATCAAAAAAGAGGAGGTGTTAGGTGTCTTGAAGAATATTAAGATGGATAAATCCCCAGGGCCAGATAGGATCTAACCCAGAGTACTGAGGGAGGCAAGAGAGGAGATTGCTGGGGCCTTGACAGAAATCTTTGTATCCTCACTGGCTACGGGTGAGGTCCCAGAGGACTGGAGAATGGCCAATGTTGTTCCATTGTTTAAGAAGGGTAGCAGGGATAATCCAGGAAATTACAGGCCGGTGAGCCTTACGTGAGTGGTAGGGAAATTATTGGAGAAGATTCTTAGTGACAGCATTTACTACCATTTGGAAGCAAATCAACGTATTATTGAGAGGCAGCATGGTTTTGTGAAGGGGAGGTCGTGTCTCACTAACTTGATCGAGTATTTCAAGGAAATGACAAAGATGATCGACGATGGAAGGGCAGTGGATGTTATATACATGGATTTCAGTAAGGCCTTTGACAAGGTCCCTCATGGCAGACTGGTACAGAAGGTAAAGTCACACGGGATCAGAGGTGAGCTGGCAGGATGGATACAGAATTGGCTTGGTCATAGAAGACAGAGGGTAGCAGTGGAAGGGTGCTTTTCTGAATGGAGAGCTGTAACTAGTGGAGTTCCGCAGAGATCAGTGCTGGGACCTTTGCTGAATGTAGTATACATAAATGATTTGGAGGAAAATATAACTGGGCTAATTAGTAAGTTTGCAGACGACACTAAGGTTAGAGGAGTTGCAGATAGTGAAGAGGATTGTCAAAGGATACAACGGGATATAGATCAGTTGGAAACTTGGGCGGAGAAATGACAGATGGAGTTTAATCCGGACAAATGCGGGGTAATGCATTTTGGAAGGTCTAATACAGGCAGGAATTATACAGGAAATGGCAGAACCCTTAAGTGCATCGACGGGCAGAGGGATCTGGGTGTACAGGTCCACAGGTCACTGAAAGTGGTAACGCAGGTGGATAAGGTAGTCAGGAAGGCATATGGCATGCTTGCCTTCATTGGCAGGGGTATTGAGTATAAAAACAAAAAAACTGCGGATGCTGGAAATCCAAAACAAAAACAGAATTACCTGGAAAAACTCAGCAGGTCTGGCAGCATCGGCGGAGAAGAAAAGAGTTGTCAACTCTTTTCTTCTCCGCCGATGCTGCCAGACCTGCTGAGTTTTTCCAGGTAATTCTGTTTTTGTATTGAGTATAAAAGCTGGGAAGTCATGCTGCAGCTATATAGTACCTTGGGTAGGCCACACTTGGAATACTGCGTGCAATTCTGGTCGCCACATTACCAGAAGGATATGGAGGTTTTGGAGAGGGTGCAGAGGAGGTTTACCAGGATGCTGCCTGGTCTGGAGGTTATTAGCTATGAGGAGAGGTTGGAGAAACTTGGATTGTTCTCACTAGAGCGACGGAGATTGAGGGGCGACTTGATAGAAGTTTACAAAATTATGAGTGGCATGGACAGAGTACATAGTCAGAAGCTTTTTCCCAGGGTAGAAGAGTCAATTACTAGGGGACATAGATTTAAGGTGAGAGGAGAAAACTATAAAGGAGATGTGCGGGGCAGGTTTTTTACACAGAGGGTAGTGAGTGTCTGGAATTCACTGCCAGAGGAGGTGGTGGAAGCAGGTACGATAGTGATGTTTAAGAGGCAGCTTGACAAATACATGAATAGGATGGGAATAGAGGGATACAGACCCCGGAAGTGCAAAATGTTTTAGTTTGACAGGCAATATGATCGGCGCAGGCTTGGAGGGCCGAAGGGCCTGTTCCTGTGCTGTACTTTTCTTTGTTCTTTGTTCTTTGTTCTTATTGCTAAGCTAGTGCCGCTTGATAGCATTGTTGATGACCCCTTCCATTACTTTACTGATGATGGAAAGTAGACTGATGGGGCGGTAATTGGCTGCTTTGGATTTGTCCTGCTTTTTGTGTACAGGACATACCTGGGCAATTTTCCACATAGCCGGGTAGATGCCAGTGTTGTTGCTGTACTGGAACAGCTTGGCTAGGGACGCGGCAAGTTCTGGAGCACAAGTCTTCAGTACTATTGCTGGAATATTGTCAGGGCCCATAGCCTTTGCAGTATCCAGTGCCTTCAGCTGTTTCTTGATATCACGTGGAGTGAATTGAATTGGCTGAAGACTGGTCGAGATGGATCATCCACTCAGCACTTCTGGCTGAAGATTGTAGCAAATGCTTCAGACTTATCTTTTGCACTGATGTGCTGGGCTCCCCCATCTTTGAGGATGGGGATATTGGTGGAGTCTCCTCCTCCAGTGAGTTGTTTAATTATCCACCACCATTCACAACTGGCTGTGGCAGGACTGCAGAGCTTAGATCTGATCCGTTGGTTGTGGGATCGCTTAGCTCTGTCTATCACTTGCTGCTTATGCTGTTTGCCGTGTAAGTATTCCTGTGTTGTAGCTTCACCAGGTTGACACCTCATTTTTAGGTATGCCTGGTGCTGCTCCTGACATGCCCTCCTGCACTCTTCATTGAACCAGGGTTGATCCCCTGTCTTGATGGTAATGGTAGAGTGGGGGATATGCCGGGCCATGAGGTTACAGATTGTGTTCGAGTACAATTCTGCTGCTACTGATGGCCCACAGCGTCTCATGGATGTCCAGTTTTGAGTTGCTGTTTGAAATCTATCCCATTTAGCACAGTGGTTGTGCCACACATCGTGACGGAGGGTATCCTCAATGTGGGGACGGGACTTTGCAGCTTATTGTTTACGACCATATATATTGTGATGTTGGTTAAGAGATAAAAATTGGCCAGGACCCTGGATTTAACTCCCCTGCACATCTTTGAGATAGTGACATGGGATTTTTGAACATCCAGCAGAGAGGGGCACCTTGGTTTAATATCAAAGCTGAAAGACGGCACCTCTGACAGTCCAGCATCCCCCCCTGTACTGCACTGGAATGTCAGGCTAGATTGTCGTAATCAAATCCTAAAGTGGGACATGAGTGCAAAGCCTTCTGACTCAGGGAAGAGCATGCTACCATAGCTGACATATGCATGCCACACGTAGAGCAGTGTATAATGCTCAAAAGGTACCCACCAGTGACAGTGATCCTAACAACAGTTATAGTGTCATTATATGGTCTGTGTTATTCATTACCATTGAACAAACCAACCCTATACTCATGATATCTCTATCAAACCTGCTTGTTATAAATATACATGCACACAGATTTCCATGATTTTATGATTTTTCACCTCCACCTGTTACTTGCACTGTGTTCACAGGAATCAGCCCCAGGCTATATCATAGAAATATCGAATAGTTACAGTTCAGAAGGAGGACATTTGACCCATTGTGTCCAAGCTGACTCTCTGCCAGAGCAACTCACAGTCTCACTCCCCCACCCTTTCCTCACAGACCAGCAAACTCTTTCTCTGCAGCTGTTTATCCAATTCCCTTTTGAAAGCCTCGATTAGACCAGCCTCCACCACACCCTCAGCCAGTCCATTCCAGATCCTAACCCCTCACAGAGTTAAAGAAAAGCTTTTCCTCAGGTCACTGCTGATTCATTTGCCATTTACCCGAAATCTGTGCCCTCTGGTTCTCTTCCACTAGTAAGAACAGATTCTCCCTATCTGCTCCATCCAGACCCCTCATGATTTTGAATCCCTCTATCAAATCTCCTCTCAACCTCCTCTACTCCAAGGAAAACAGCCCCAACTTCTCCGATTTGTCTACGTGACTGAAGTTCCTCATGCCTGGAATCGTTCTCGTGAATTGTTTCTGCACCCTCTCTAAAACATTCACACCCTTCCTAAAGTGTGGTCACCAGAACAGGACACAACATCCCAGTTGAGGCTGAACCAGTGTTTGAGACAGGTTTATCATAGCTTCCATGCTTTGGTACTCTATGCCCTTATTGATAAAGCCCAGAATGCTGCGCGCTTTATTAATGGTACTCTTAACCTGCCCTGCCACCTCTAATATTTTGTGCACATATACCCCCAGGTCTCTCTGTTCCTGCACCCCCTTTAGAATGATATCCTTTATTTTTTCCTACCAAAGACGTTTCACTTCACATGTCCCTACATTAAATATTATCTGCCCATTCTGCCAAATTGTCCATGTCCTCTTGAGGTCTGTCACTATCCTCATGGTTCACAATTCTCCCAAGTTTTGTGGTTGTCTCCAAATTTATTTTTCTTTTGGAAGTCCATGTACACCACATCAACTGCATCACCCTTATCAACCCTCTCTGTTACCTCATCAAAAAAACTCAAGCAAGTTAGGGAAACACAATTTGCCTTTAACAAATCCATGCTGGCTTTCCTTAATTCATCCACACTTGTCCGAGTGCGATGGTGAATTTACCAGGATGATGTTGTGTTTTGCAGTAGCCTAGTGATTGCTGTGCTGCGGGAGTAACTCAAGTATCCTGACCTCAAATCCCAGCAGGCAAGTTTGAAACAGAATTCAGCAAATTGGATAAATTATCGCCTGGCACCAGACAATGGACAAAGCTTGTGGATGGTTGTAAACACGTGATTGGTTCATTAACCGGCTTCAGAGAAGAGAGTCTGCCATCCACACCCATTCAGTCTTCAGTCCCACACTCTCTTCGGATAATAAGTACTAACCACTCACTACCACCCTCATCCTAAGCAGTAACAGGCATCAATGGAGTTTCTCAGTTCCATGACCCACTCAACAGTCAGCTGCTATGTCCTGGCCACTGACAAGAACACATCACCTCCTTCTGCGAGTGGAGTTCAGGCCCCCTAATTGTAACAAAACAGGCGGACAGAATATAAAAGAAGAGATAATGGGAGCTTGTTAGAAAGGTACAGCAATAATCACGGGGGATTTTCATCTACATACAGACTGCAAAAATTAGATGGGCAAAGGTAGCAATGATGAAGAGTTCATGGCATGTTTTTGGGATAGTTTCTGGAGCCAACCAGAGAGCAGGTTATACTAGACCTGGTATTGTGCAATGAGATAGGATTAATTGATAACTTCATAGTGAATGCAGCCCTAGGTAGCAGCGATCATAATATGATTGAATTTTACATTCATTGAGTGCGTCCAAGGCTAGTATTGCAAACTTAAATAAGGGCAATTATGAGGACATGAAAGCAGAGCTAGCTAAAGTGAACTGGCCGGTGAGGTTAAGGG
This sequence comes from Isurus oxyrinchus, assembly GCA_026770705.1. Classification (NCBI taxonomy): domain Eukaryota; kingdom Metazoa; phylum Chordata; class Chondrichthyes; order Lamniformes; family Lamnidae; genus Isurus; species Isurus oxyrinchus. The sequence goes on from JANJGN010000001.1 coordinate 258,732,603, forward strand.
ATATGTCAATATGGACGGCAGCAGCTCAAGAAGGCAGCTCACCACCACCTTCTCAAGGGCAACTAGGAATGGGCAATAAATGGTAGGGCACTGAGGATTGCAGAGGAACAAAGAGATCTGGGAGTTCAGATACATAGTTCCCTGAAAGTGGTGTCACAGGTAGACAGGGTTGTAAAGAAAGCTTTTGGCATACTGGCCTTCATAAATCAAAGTATTGAGTATAGGAGTTGGGATGTTATGGTGAGGTTGTATAAGACATTGGTGAGACCAACTTTGGAGTATTGTGTGCAGTTCTGGTCGCCTAACTACAGGAAGGATATCAGTAAGATTGAGAGAGTGCAGAGAAGATTTACTAGGATGTTACCGGATCTTAAGGAGTTGAGTTACAGGGAAAGATTAAACAGGTTAGGACTTTATTCCATGGAGCGTAGAAGAATGAGGGGAGATTTGATAGAAGTTTACAAAATTATGAGGGGTATAGACAGAGTAAATGCAAGTAGGCTCTTTCCACTTAGATTAGGAGAGATAAACACAAGAGGACATGGCTTTAGGGTGAAAGGGGAAAGGTGTAGGGGAAACATTAGGGGGAACTTCTTCACACAGAGTGGTGAGAGTGTGGAACGAGCTACTATCTGACATGGTAAATGCGGGCTCACTCTTAAGTTGTAAGAATAAATTGGATAGATACATGCATGGGAGAGGTCTGGAGGGTTATGGACTGGGTGCAGGTCAATGGGACTAGCGGAATAATATTTCGGCACAGACTAGAAGGGCTGAATGGCCTGTTTTTCTGTGCTGTAGTGTTCTATGGTTCTATGGTTCTAAATGCTGGCCCAGCCAGCGAAGCCCACATCCTGTAAATGAATTTAAAAAAAGTTCAGAGGCAGACATTTAAAGGGATATTTCAGAATACACAGAAATTCCAAGAAAAAGAAAAATTCCAAGGGGAGGACCCACCATCTGTGGTTAACTAAAAAAGTATCAAACTTAAAGAAAAAGCATATAATTAAGCAAAGCCGGGTGGCAGGTCAGAAGATTGGAAAGGATATAAAGAACAGCAAAGAATAACGGAAAGATTAATAAGGAGGGAGAAGTAAGAGCCTGAGAGAAAGCTAGCTAGAAATATAAAGACGGATAGCAAGAGTTTCTATAGACATTTAAATAAGCAAAGAGTTAACAAAGTGAGTGTGGGCCCTATACACAGTGCGTCTGGGAATTGATAATGGAAATTAAGGAGACGGTGGGTGAAATAACAGGATATTTTGCTTCAGTCTTCACTATAGAGGACAGAAGCAACATCCCAGAAATAGCTGTAGAATCAGGAAATGGAGGAGGGGGAGCAACTCAGGAAAATTCCAATCAGGGCAAATCATTGGGGCTGCGGGGCTGACAAATCCCCAGGTCCAGATGGACTTCACCCTAAGGTCTTGAAAGAAGTGGTGAGTGAGGTAGTTGATGCACTGGTTTAAAATTTCCAAAATTCCCTAGATTCAGGGAAGGTTCCGTTGGATTGGAAAATAGCAAATATAACTCCTTTCTTCAAAAAGGGAGGGAGACAGAAAGCGGGAAACTATAGGCCAGCTGGCTTAACATCTGTCATAGGGAAAATGTTAGAAGCTATTAGTAACGATGTTATAGCAGGGCACTTAGGAAATTTCAAGGCAATCAGGCAGAGTCAACATGGTTTTGTGAAAGGGAAGTCATGTGTTAACCAATTTATTGGAGTTCTTTGGAGGAATCCCATGTTCTATGGATAAAGGGATGTGCTGTACTTAGATTTCCAGAAGACATTTGAAAAAGTGCCACATAAAAGGCTATTGCAGAAAATAAAAGTTCATAGTGTAGGGGGTAACATATTGGCATGGATAGAAGATTGGCTAGTTACCAGGAAGCAGAGAGTAGGCATAAATGGGTCTTTTTCAGGTTGGCAGGATGTGATGAGTGGTGTGCCACAGGGATCAGTGCTGGGACCTCAACTGTTTACAATTTATTTAAATAACTTGGATGAAGGGACCAAAGGAACGGTGGCTAAATTTGCTGATGACACAAAAATAGGAAAATAAATTGTGAAGAGGACATCTTCCTGAAGAGGGGTCGGTACTGGGACCCTTGCTTTTCCTGATATATATTAACGATCTAGATCTTGGTGTGCAGGGGACAATTTCAAAGTTTGCAGATGATACAAAGCTTGGGAGAGTTGCGGACTGTGAGGACAGTGTGGAACTTGAAGAGGGCATAGACAAGTTGGTGGAGCGGGCAGATAGGTGGCAGATGAAGTTCAGTGCGGAGAAGTGTGAGGTGGTGCACATTGGTAGGAAGAACGTGGACAGACAATATAAGATAAGGGGTGGAATTCTGAAGGGGGTGCAGGAGCAGAAAGAGCTGGGTGTATATCTGCATAGATCATTGAAGGTGGCAGGACAGGTGGAGAGAGCAGTTAATAAAGAGTACAGTATCCTGGGCTTTATGAATAGGGGCATAGGGTGGCATTTCCTGTCAGCGAGCGGGAGGGCAGGATCAGCTCGCCAACGTGTAAAATGACGTATGGTAATGTCAGCCGGACATCCCAACGTCACCACACGTCCCTCAGATTTTCAGTTCGGAGGCTGCGCACCCCCCCCCAGTTAAAAATTAATGAAAGTAATTAACTGAGCTGCTGAACAACCTTAAGGTTGGCAGGGCCGGGGTGGGGGGAGGGGGGGGGGTGGTTTGGGTGGGGGCAAAGAGCCCAGGCAGCCCTCGCATTTATCACAAAACTTCATCCACGGGCGGGAGGAGGTTTCACTGAGGGATTTATTATTTAAATAAAAATGTTTGAAATAAATAATGGACGTGTCCCAGCTCATGCGACAGTTTCACCTGAGAGGACATGTCCTTAAATTTTTTTCCCACCTTTATTCATATTTGCATAACTTAAACATGTGTGAAAGAGTGCAGGGAACCACTCAGGGAATCTCCGCACCCCACCCCCCCCCCCCTCCCACCCCCACCCCCCGGTCCACACGGGGAGCGCTCAGCGCTTCCGGCCGCAGGTCACGATGAGCGGACCTTAATGGACCCGCCCATGTTCAGACCCGTTCAGGGGCACTGATCAGATTCACGCCCACCCCTGCACAACCCCCCCCAAAAAGGGGGGAAACTTCTGGCCATAGAGTACAAGAGCAGGGAGGTTATGCTGAACTTATATACGACACTCGTTAGACCTCAGCTGGAGTATTCTGTAGAGTTCTGGGTGCCACATTATAGGAAGGATGTGGACACATTGGAGAGAGTGCAGGAGAGGTTTAAAAGACTGGTTCCAGGGATGAGAAACTTCAGCTATGAGAATCGATTGGAGAGGTTGGGGCTGTTCTCCTTGGAGAGAAGGCGGCTAAGAGGGGATCTGACAGAGATGCTCAAAATCATGAGGGGGCTGGACAGAGTAGATAGGGAGAAGCTATTCCCGCTCGTGAAAGGATCAAGAACGAGGGGGCACAGATTTAAAGTGATTTGCAAAAGAAACAAATGTGACATGAAAAAAAGACTTTTTCACACAACGAGTCGTTCAGGTCTGGAATGCACTGCCTGGAAGTGTGGAGGAGGCAGGTTCAATCGAGGCATTCAAGAGGGAATTAGTTGATTACTTGAATAGAAACAATGTGCAGGAGTACGGGGGAAAAGGCAGGGCAATGGCACTAGATCATAATACTCATTTGGAGAGTGGGTGCAGACACAATGGGTCAACTGGCCTCCTTCTGTACCTTTAAAATTCTGTGATTCTGAGGATGTAAGGAGGCTGCAAGGTGACATAGGCAGGTTCAGTGAAAGGGCAAAGATCTGGCAAATGGAGTATAATGTGGACAAATGTGAAATTGTTCATTTTGGCAGGAATTAAAAAAAAGGGAGCGTATTATCTAAATGGTGAGAGATTGCAGAGCTCTGAGATTCAGAGGGATCTGGGTGTCCTAGTGCATGAATCACAAAAGGTTAGTGTGCAGGTACAGCAGCTAATTAGGAAAGTTAATAAAATGTTATCATTTATTGTGAGGGGAACTGAATACAAAAGTAAGGAGGTTATGCTTCAATTGTACAGGGCACTCGTTCGACCACATTTGGAGTACTGTGTACAGTATTGGTCACCTTATTTAAGGAAGGGTGTAAATGCGTTGGAAGCAGTTCAGAGAAGATTTACCAGACTAATACCTGGAATGGGCGGGTTGTCTTATGAGGAAAGGTCGGAAAGACTAGGCTTGTATCCACTGCAGTTTAGAAGAGTAAGAGGCGACTTAATTAAAACCTTTAAGATCCTGAGGAGACTTGACAGGGTGGATGTGGAGAAGATGTTTCCTCTTGTGGGAGAATCTGGAACTAGGGGTCAATGTTTAAAAATAAGGGGTCGCTCATTTAAGACAGAGATGAGGAGAAATTCTTTCTCTCAGAGGGTAGTGAGTCTCTGGAACTCTCTTCCTGAAAAGGCAGTGGAAGCAGAGTATTTGGATATTTTTAAGGCAGAGGTGGATAGATTCTTGATTAACAAGGGGGTGAAAGGTTATCGGGAGTAGGCAGGAATGTGGGATTGAGGTTACAGTCGGATCAGCCATGATCTTATTGAATGGTGGAGCAGGCTCGAGGGGCTGAGTGGCCTACTCCTGTTCCTAATCCGTATGTTCATATGTACATATCTTCGTCTGTACATTTGTATGTTTGTCTGTACAATAGCGTGTAAAGGATTTCAGCATTTTGAATATTCCATGTGAAACATTTTTTGTGGGTGTACAGCGTCCCCAATTGATTTCATTCTTCCTTTAGCCACAGCTCAAACATTCTCATTCTGAAGAAGAGTCATATTAGATTCAAAACGTTAACTGTTTCTCTCTCCACAAATGCTGCCACACCTGATGAGTTTTTCCAGCATTTTCTGTTTTTATTTCAGGTTTCCAGAATCCACGGTATTTTGCTTTTATTCAAACATTCTCTTACTATCCATGTACATGTTAAATGTCAAAACATAAAAGGGTAATCTCTCTCTCCATCTCCAGTCCCTCTGTGTGTCTCTCTCTTCGTCTTCAGTCCCTCAGCCTGTCTCTAATTTCAACCTCAATCCTCTGTCTGTCTCTCCCTCCATCTCCAACCCCTCAGTGTCTCTCTCTCTCTCTTCATCTTCAATCCCTCAGTCTGTTTCTCCCTCCATCTCCAACCTCTCAGTCTCTCTCTCTCTCTCTCTTCATCTCCAATCCCTCAGTCAGTCACCCCTCTATGTCCAATCCCTCACTGTGTATCTCCTTCCTTTACTCAGGTTAAGTTTGAAGGAAGTAAGGATACGTTGGCTGCTGCCAGCACTGTGTTAACGTGACGGGTGCTCTGGAGTTTGATCTGGTGACCCTTGCAGGAGTCTGTGACAGTTAGTAAAAGGAATCACCATGACGACGAACAAGGTCAAGAAATGGAATCGCAGGGAGATGATCAGTGATGAGCTGATGGCCGCCTCTGTGGGTGATGTTGATTGGCTGCGAATGAGTCTACGCAAAGCAAAAAACAAGATTGCAGTAGATCAAAACGTAAGTATTTCTCAGCTGGCTCCATTCTTATTTATCCAGAGGTTCACCTATAATGGCTTCTTTTCCCAAACACTCCCAGGACAGATACAGCACGGGGTTAGATACAGAGTAAAGCTCCCTCTACACTGTCCCCATCAAACATTCCCAGGGCAGGTACAGCACAGGGTTAGATACAGAGTAAAGCTCCCTCTACACTGTCCCCATCAAACACTTACAGGACAGGTACAGCACGGGGTTAGATACAGAGTAAAGCTCCCTCTACACTGTCCCCATCAAACACTCCCAGAACAGATACAGCACGGGGTTAGATACAGAGTAAAGCTCCCTCTACACTGTCCCCATCAAACATTCCCAGGGCAGGTACAGCACAGGGTTAGATACAGAGTAAAGCTCCCTCTACACTGTCCCATCAAACACTCCCAGGGCAGGTACAGCACTGGGTTAGATGCAGAGTAAAGCTCCCTCTACACTGTCCCCATCAAACACTCCCAGGACAGGTACAGCACAGGGTTAGATACAGAGTAAAGCTCCCTCTACACTGTCCCCATCAAACACACCCAGGACAGGTACAGCACGGGGTTAGATACAGAGTAAATCTCCCTCTACACTGTCCCCATCAAACACTCCCAGGACAGGTACAGCATGGGGTTAGATACAGAGTAAAGCTCCCTCTACACTGTCCCATCAAACACTCCCAGGACAGGTACAGCATGGGGTTAGATACAGAGTAAAGCTCCCTCTACACTGACCCCATCAAACACTCCCAGGACAGGTACAGCACGGGGTTAGATACAGAGTAAAGCTCCCTCTGCACTGTCCCCATCAAACACTCCCAGGACAGGTACAGCACGGGGTTAGATACAGAGTAAAGCTCCCTCTGCACTGTCCCCATCAAACACTCCCAGGACAGGTACAGCACGGGGTTAGATACAGAGTAAATGTCCCTCTACACTGTCCCCATCAAACACTCCCAGGACAGGTACAGCACGGGGTTAGATACAGAGTAAAGCTCCCTCTACACTGTCCCCATCAAACACTCCCAGGACAGGTACAGCACGGGGTTAGATACAGAGTAAAGCTCCCTCTACACTGTCCCCATCAAACACTCCCAGGACAGGTACAGCACGGGGTTAGATACAGAGTAAATCTCCCTCTACACTGTCCCCATCAAACACTCCCAGGACAGGTACAGCATGGGGTTAGATACAGAGTAAAGCTCCCTCTACACTGACCCCATCAAACACTCCCAGGACAGGTACAGCACGGGGTTAGATACAGAGTAAAGCTCCCTCTACACTGTCCCCATCAAACACTCCCAGGACAGGTACAGCACGGGGTTAGATACAGAGTAAATCTCCCTCTACACTGTCCCCATCAAACACTCCCAGGACAGGTACAGCACGGGGTTAGATACAGAGTAAAGCTCCCTCTACACTGTCCCCATCAAACACTCCCAGGGCAGGTACAGCACGGGGTTAGATACAGTGTAAAGATCTTTCTTTACTGGCTGGGCCAGCATTTATTGCCCATCCCTAGTTGCCCTTGAGAAGGTGGTGGTGAGCTGCCTTCTTGAACCGCTGCAGTCCCTGTGGTGTAGGTACACCCACCGTGCTGTTAG
>JANJGN010000001.1:258744757-258909545 GCA_026770705.1 Isurus oxyrinchus
CAGCACGAAACCAGGTTTTATTTGGTGTTATCGAGCTCTTGGATGCTTCATTTGTTCTGTAGGCGCAGGGTAGGCCATAATGTAATGATGGACGTGCGTCTCCTGAAACTTTATTGCACAGGCACAGGGTGTTATGTCATTGGCCAGGGAGAAGATCCTGTCAGGGATGGAGTACGGAGCCTGCAGCCCTGGTGCGTGCTGCTGCTGGTTGTTATTTGGTGGGATGGCTGAAGGAGCGTTGGATCAAAGCACCCCGGGTGTCTCTGCCTCCCTGGTGGTTACCCTGGTGGTCTGTGTCACGCCCTCTGCGTTCCCCTCACCGGACTCGTCCTTGGATTCACTGCTGGGCTCATCATCCGTGGCCTGTGCAGCTACATCAAGAGCCTCTTTCTCCTCTGTGCCCCCTCTTACCGCTGCCAGACTGTGGAGAGCCCAGCACGCAACCACTGTCAGTGACCCAGGCTCTGGGGGGTATTGTGATGCAGGTCCAGGTATCGGAAGTGCATCTTGAGAAGGCTGATGGTATTCTCTATCACAGCCCTTGCGGAGCCGTGGGTCCTGTTGTACCGCTGCTCGGTTTCTGTCCTTGGATGGTGGAGAGGTGTCATGAGCCACCTTCTGAGGGGAGAGCCCTTGTCACCCCGCAGCCATCCATCCAGCCGGGCTGGAGCACTGAAGAGCCCCGGCGCCTGGGAGTGTCTGAGGATATAGGTGTTGTGGGAGCTGCCTGGGTACCTTGCACAGACTTGTAGAATCAGCATCCTGTGGTCACACACTATCTGCACGTTCATGGAGTGGAAGCCCTTCCTGTTAACGAAGGCACCGGGCTCACCCGCTGGCGCCTTGATGGCCACGTGTGTACAGTCTATAGCACCCTGGACACGGGGGAAGCCAGCAATGGCTGTGAAGCCTCTGGCTCGCTCTGTCTGGCTGGCCTTGTCCATACGGAACTGAATGAAAGTCAATACCCGCCTGAACAGAGCATCTGTCACCGGTTTGATGTAAGTGCAGACAGCTGATTGGGAGACTCCACACAGATCCCCCACTGAACCCTAGAAAGAGACAGAGGTATAGAAGCTGAGGGCAGCTGTGACCTTCAGAGCCACTGGAATGGGGGTGCCCGCCCCCACAGTCGGAGCTGATCTCAGGCCCGGTCACCTGACAGATAGAGGTGACTGTCTCCCTTCAGAGGCAGAGCCTCCTTCGGCCCTGCACCTCAGACATATTGAGGTAGCTGCATCGCCGCCTGTAAACCCTGGCAGCAGGATAGTGGTCCCTTCTGCCTTGGACTTCCTGCTGACCCTGACCGTCCTTTGTGCCTGCGCCTCTCCTCCCAGAGGTCCCTCCCCAGGCAGCTGCCTCCCCGCCCTTCTGCCCCTCTCTCTTCCTCTTCAGGGGAGGTGCCTCCAGCAGAGACCGCAATCCCCATTCCCAGGGCAACAGGAAGGCTGTCTGGTACCTGGAAGGTCCCACGCAGTCTGAACCCTTCGGGTGCCTGGAACACACTGATGGTTCCTGAGTGGAAGCCTGGAAATGGTCAGCGGGCGGCTCAGAACTGAGAGGTAGCTGTCCAGCTCGAATAAGCAACCAGCAGCCCTCGATCTCCAAAACTCCTCGTTCCTCAGGTTGTTGATGCTGCTGACCCTCCGTATCCGGCCCCTGGATGAGCTTTTGCGAATTGTGGCCTGTCCGTTTGGCCTGTGCAATGGCCAAAAAACACCACACGGGCTCCATAAACCCGGTGGCAATTTGTGCGTCATGGGCCTTAACTGGCCCTTTAATTACTGGTGGGCGTGCCTCTGTCTCCTGTGCGCGCCCACCGAGCGAGACCTCGCCAGGGTGCGGGTAGGTGTCAGGACGCTCGGCTGATGTCGACGCGCTTTGTTTCACTCGAGCGGATCAGGCACACGCCCCACCCCCCACCCCCCCCCCACTCCCCCCACCCCACCCCCCCCCACCCCTCCCCCAACCCACCGCTGCTGAGCGAAAGATTCTATCCGCAGGGAAACAACGGGAATTTGCATTCAAAGGGGGAAATCTGTATAAAGGAGGCGAGGTTGTGTGGAGGGAGGAAGAAATTCTAAGACCTAACAAGGGTGAAAAGCCTCCAGCATCCCTGCCTCAGGCTGCTGTCTAAAGAAACCGGAGTTAAGAAAACTCACTTTGAATTTGGTTGTAATGTCGTGTGTTTCTTTGCCTGGATCTCTTCAAATCCGTGTGTCTTACTGTTGCCTTGATGGAGGCATCACTGGGAGGGGATCCCCTAGTTAGGGGACTTAGAAGTTATAGTAATTTGTAGATCTATGCATGTGCTTAAAATCATGTCTTCTATTAATGAGTGTTTAATTTAGTTTTGTAAAAAAAACCCTCTAAGACTCAGTGGTCTTATTACTATTAAATTCAAGGCACGCATCTTGGATTGATATACAAATTGCAAAACAGTTGTGGCAGTTGTTTCAGGTCGCCCTCTGGGAATTGAGCAGCTCAGCGTTTACCGCCGGCTGTGCCATCCCAAGACAAAGATAGGTAGGAAAGTAAGTTGGAAAGAAGACATGGAAGTCTGCAGGTTAAGTGAGTCGGCAAAAAGTTGGCAGATGGAGTATAATGTGGGAAAAAGTGAGCTTTGGCAGGAAGAATAGAAAAGCAGCGTATTACTTAAATAGAGAGAGGTTGCAGAACTCTGAGGTGCAGAGGGATCTGGGTGTCCTGGTGCATGAATCAGGAAACAGGCGGGCACAGCAAGTGTTCAGGAAGGCAAGTGAAATGTTGTTGGTTATTGCAAGGGGATTGGAATATAAAAGTAGGGAGTTTGGTTACGGCTGTACAGGGTATTGGTGAGACCACATCTGGAGTACTGTGTCCAGTTTTCGTCTGCTTAGTTAAGAAAGGATGCAAGCACCTTAGAAACGGTTCACTCGACTGCTACTTGGGATGGGGACGGCTATCTTCTGAGGAAAGGTTGGACAGGCTGGGCTGTATCCAATGACATTATTGATCTTATTGAAACATGTAAGATCCCGAGGGGACTCAACAGGGTGGATGAAGAGAGGATGTTTCCTCTTGTGGGAGAGACTAGAGCTGGGAGACACAGCTTAAAAATAAGGGATGAGGAGATTTTTTTTTTCTCTCAGAGGGACTGGAGTCTGTGGGACTCTCTTCCTCAGAAAGTGGTGGAATGTTTTTAAGTCTGAGTTAGATAGATTCTCAACTGACCAGGGAGTCATAGGGTATTGGAGGTAGACAGAACAGTGACCTTGAAGCCACAATCAGATCAGCCATGATCTTATTGAATGATGAGAAGGCTTGAGGGGCTGAATGGCCAACTCCTGCCCACGTTCGTATGCTTGTATGTTCATATGTTTGGATGACGGCACTAACTCTGTGTTGTCTCTCTGCCTGTCCCTCCCTTCCCTGTGTTAGGGCTACAACGCGGTGCATTTGGCTGCCCTTCACGGGAGGATTGAATGCCTGAAGGTGCTGGTGGAAGAGCACCACATGGACGTGAACCTCACCAATCCAAACAGCTGGAGCCCCATCCACCTGATCCTCAACAAAGAGTGCCAATCCCGAGCGCTGAGGTGCCTGAAATACCTGCTCAGTGTTGGCGCAGATCCAAACGCGTAGGTGCCAATGTAGCTTCACCAAACAGGGAGTCTTGCTGGATGAATGGAATACCTGGGGGTGATCTAGAGTTAGCTGATAGGAATATTACAACTTCCAGAGGCAAAAACGTCCAAAGTGCATCTAATTTTCCTTTTGCCATCCAGTAGCTACATTGTTATGGACCGGGTGCTCTTACCCATCAGTTACTCAACAAGAACAGGAATAAAATGCTAACCTCAAGTAATAATGATCATGAAACGATCGGATTGTTGTTAAAAACCCGTTTGGTTCACTGATGTCCTTTGGGGAAGGAAATCTGCCGTCCTTACCCCCGGTCTGGCCTACATGTGACTCCAGACCCCCAGCAACGTGCTCAGCTCTTAACTGTCCTCTGAAATGGCTGAGCGAGCTGCCCAGTAATAGGCAGCTCACCACCACCTGGCCAAGGGAACGTCCAGCCTGACCTTGCCAGCGCTGTACCCAAGAAGGAGTTAAAATTAATAACCAGAGGCAGGGTGAGAGTATGTGTTCGACACTGAGAGTTCTACCACCTGCAAAGGCGATGGGAGCAAAACTATTCATAGCTTTTGGAAAGGGAATTGAATAAATAGTTGAAAGGGAAGAAGTTGCAGGGGCTTTGGGGAAAGAGCAGAGGAGTGGGGATAATTGGAAAAGCTCAGTCAGGGAGTTCACACAGACACGATGGGTCAAATGGCATTTTTGTAGCATGTTATGATTTTATTCTGAGTGATTTCACAAGGTAATAGGAATCACAAAATCTATTGGTTTTCATAGAAAATGGGTATACAGAGATAACTATCATTACTAATAATTACACTTACACGCGAAACTTAGAAACATAGAAACTAGGAGCAGGAGTAGGTCATTCAGCCCTTCGAGTCTGCTCTGCCATTCATTCTGATCATGGCTGATCCTCTATCTCAACGCCGTACTCCCACTCTCTCCCCTTACCTCCTGACACCTTTAGAATCCAGAAATATTTCCCTCTTAAATACATTCAGTGACTTGGCCTCCACAGCCCTCTGTGGTAGAGAATTCCACAGGTTCACCATCCTCTGAGTAAAGAAGTTTCTCCTCATCTCAGACCTAAATGGACTACCCTGTATCCTGAGGCTGTAACCCCTTTTTCTAGACCCCCAGCCAGAGGAAACATCAACCTTGAATCCAGTCTGTCCATCCCTGTCAGAATTTTATATGTTTTAATGAGGCCTCCTCTCATTCTTCTAAACTCCGGTGAATACACGTCTATTCGTCCCCATCTCTCCTCACACGATAATCCTGCCATCCCAGGTGTCAGACTGTGAACCTTCGCTGCACTCCCTCTATGGCAAGTATATCCTTTCTTAGGTAAGGAGACCAAAACTGCACACAATATTCCAGGTGTGGTCTCACCAAGGCCCTGTACAGCTGCAGTAAGACACCTTTGCTCCTGTACTCAAGTACTCGCACAATGAAGGCCAACATACCATTTGCCTTCTTAACCGCTTACTGCACCTGCATGCTTGCTTTCAGTGATTGGTTTACAAGGGCACCTCAGGTCCCTTTGTACATCAACATTCCCCAATTGCCATTTAAATAATACTCTACCATTCTGTTTTCCTACCAAAGTGGACAACTTCACACTTATCCACATTGTACTGCACCTACCGTGTATTTGCCCACTTGCTCAACCTGTCTAAATCACCCTGAAGCCTCTTAACACCCTCCTCACCACTCACATTCCCACCCAGTTTCATATTGTCAGTGAACTTGGAAATAGTATATTTGGTTCCCTCAGCCAAATCATTGATATATATTGTGAATAGCTGGGGCCCAAGTACTGGTCCATGCTGGTCCCCTTCTATTCACTGCCTGCCACTCTGTTTCCTGTCTGCTAACCAATTCTCAATCCATGCCAATATATTACTCCCAGTCCCGTACGCTTTAATTTTACACACTAACCTCTCAAGTGGGACTTTATCAAAAGCTTTCTGAAAATTCAAATACACCACATCCACTGATTCTCCCTTATCTATTCTCCTAGTTATGTCCTCAAAAAATTCCAGTAGGTTTGTCAAACATGATTTCCCTTTCATAAATCCATGTTGACTTTGTCTCATCCCGTTGATATTTTCTAAGTGTCCTGTTATCACACCCTTTATAATAGACTTTAGCATTTTCCCTACCGCTGAGGTTAGGCTAACTGTTCTTTAATTTTCTGCTTTCACCCTTCCTCCTTTTTTAAATAGTGGGATTACATTTTTCACCCTCCAACCTGCCAAGACTGTTCCAGAATCTACAGAGTTTTGGAAGATGACAACTAACACATCCACTATTTCCATGGCCACCTGCTTTAGTACCCTGGGATGTAGATTATCAGGCCCTGGGGATTTATCAGCTTTCAGTCCCATTAATTTCTCCAGCACTCTTTTTTTACTAATATTAATTTCCTTCAATTCCTCCTTCTCACTCGACCCTTGGCTCCCGGGTATTTCTGGGAAGTTGTTTGTGTCTTCCTCCATGAAGACAAAACTAAAATAGTTGTTTAATTACTCTGCCATTTCCTTGTTCTCTATTTGAATTCTCCTGTTTCAGACAGTAAGGGACCTACATTTGTCTTCACCAATCTTTTCTTTCTTACAAACTTATTGAGGCTTTTACAGTCCGCTCGTATGTTCCCTGCAAGTTTACTCTATTTTTCTCCTCTCAATCAATCTCTTGGTCCTCTTTTGCTGAATTCTAAACTGCTCCCAATCCTTAGGCTTGCTACTTTTTCTAACAACTTTATATGACTCCTCTTTGGATCTAATACTACCCTTAATTTCTTTTGTTAGCCATGGTTGGGCTGCTTTTCCTGTTGGTGTGTTTGTACCAGAAAGGAATGTATAACTGTTGCAATACACTCATTCCTTAAACATTAGCCATCGCCTAACCACCGGCATGCCTTGTAATGAAGTTCCCCAATCTGTCTTAGCCAACTCACGCCTGTCAATCCGGTCATTCAAGCAGAGACAGCTAGAGGGACTCGGGCTCCTGAGGAGTTAGCATTTACCTGATGTGTCCATCAGGCTCAGACATGGTTGCTGAATCAGCTAAGAGTGTGCCTGCTTGGACTGTGTTAGCCCAGCAACATGCACTCAGCTAGATTTCTCTGACTACTGGACTCCCTTGTAGTTTAAACTGTCCTCTACCAGAAACGTATTTAACATGCAAAGGCTACAAGATAAGAATTAATTCTTTCCTTACAGCATAATACAGTACGAAATGTTACTTAATTTTGGAGTAATACCGTTTTAGGTAAGGAAATCTACCAATGATGGAGAACTTTAGGAATGAGCTAGAAAGAAGGGCTTGCATTTATATAGTGCCTCTCACATCCTCAGGATGTCCCAAATCTGCTTTACAGCCAATGAAGTACTTTTCAAAATGTAGTCGCTGTTGTAATGTAGGGAAAGCAGGAGCTAATTTGTGCATAGCAAGCTCCCACAAACAGGGTGTGATAATAGTGATAGCAGCTGAATTAAATGGGGGGTAGAGTCTGTGATAGGGGAGAGTTTACATGGGGCAGTGAGAGGGGATTAAATGGGGGGTACAGTCTGTGATAGGGGAGAGTTTACATGGGGCAGTGAGAGGGGATTAAATGGGGGTAGAGTCTGTGATAGGGGAGAGTTTACATGGGGCAGTGAGAGGGGATTAAATGGGGGGGGTAGAGTCTGTGATAGGGGAGAGTTTACACGGGGCAGTGAGAGGGGATTAAATGGGGGGTAGAGTCTGTGATAGGGGAGAGTTTACATGGGGCAGTGAGAGGGGTTTAAATGGGGGTAGAGTCTGTGATAGGGGAGAGTTTACACGGGGCAGTGAGAGGGGATTAAATGGGGGGTAGAGTCTGTGATAGGAGAGAGTTTACATGGGGAAGTGAGAGGGGATTAAATGGGGGGGTAGAGTCTGTGATAGGGGAGAGTTTACATGGGGAAGTGAGAGGGGATTAAATGGGGGGTAGAGTCTGTGATAGGGGAGAGTTTACATGGGGCAGTGAGAGGGGATTAAATGGGGGGTAGAGTCTGTGATAGGGGAGAATTTACATGGGGCAGTGAGAGGGGATTAAATGGGGGGTAGAGTCTGTGATAGGGGAGAGTTTACATGGGGCAGTGAGAGGGGATTAAATGGGGGGGTAGAGTCTGTGATAGGGGAGAGTTTACATGGGGAAGTGAGAGGGGATTAAATGGGGGGTAGAGTCTGTGATAGGGGAGAGTTTACATGGGGCAGTGAGAGGGGATTAAATGGGGGTAGAGTCTGTGATAGGGGAGAGTTTACATGGGGCAGTGAGAGGGGATTAAATGGGGGTAGAGTCTGTGATAGGGGAGAGTTTACATGGGGCAGTGAGAGGGGATTAAATGGGGGTAGAGTCTGTGATAGGGGAGAGTTTACATGGGGCAGTGAGAGGGGATTAAATCGGGGGTAGAGTCTGTGATAGGGGAGAGTTTACATGGGGCAGTGATAGGGGATTAAATGGGGGGGTAGAGTCTGTGATAGGGGAGAGTTTACATGGGGAAGTGAGAGGGGATTAAATGGGGGGTAGAGTCTGTGATAGGGGAGAGTTTACATGGGGCAGTGAGAGGGGATTAAATGGGGGGTACAGTCTGTGATAGGGGAGAGTTTACATGGGGAAGTGAGAAGGGATTAAATGGGGGTAGAGTCTGTGATAGGGGAGAGTTTACACGGGGCAGTGAGAGGGGATTAAATGGGGGTAGAGTCTGTGATAGGGGAGAGTTTACATGGAGCAGTGAGAGGGGATTAAATGGGGGTAGAGTCTGTGATAGGGGAGAGTTTACATGGGGCAGTGAGAGGGGATTAAATGGGGGTAGAGTCTGTGATAGGGGAGAATTTACATGGGGCAGTGAGAGGGGATTAAATGGGGGGTAGAGTCTGTGATAGGGGAGAGTTTACATGGGGAAGTGAGAGGGGATTAAATGGGGGGGTAGAGTCTGTGATACGGGAGAGATTACATGGGGCAGTGAGAGGGGATTAAATGGGGGGGTAGAGTCTGTGATAGGGGAGAGATTACATGGGGCAGTGAGAGGGGATTAAATGGGGGGTAGAGTCTGTGATAGGGGAGAGTTTACATGGGGCAGTGAGAGGGGATTAATTGGGGGGTAGAGTCTGTGATAGGGGAGAGTTTACATGGGGCAGTGAGAGGGGATTAAATGGGGGGGTAGAGTCTGTGATAGGGGAGAGTTTACATGGGGCAGTGAAAGGGGATTAAATGGGGGGTAGAGTCTGTGATAGGGGAGAGTTTACATGGGGCAGTGAGAGGGGATTAAATGGGGGGTAGAGTCTGTGATAGGGGAGAGTTTACATGGGGCTAAGAGAGGGGATTAAATGGGGGGGTAGAGTCTGTGATAGGGGAGAGTTTACATGGGGCAGTGAGAGGGGATTAAATGGGGGGTAGAGTCTGTGATAGGGGAGAGTTTACATGGGGCAGTGAGAGGGGATTAAATGGGGGGTAGAGTCTGTGATAGGGGAGAGTTTACATGGGGCAGTGAGAGGGGATTAAATGGGGGGTAGAGTCTGTGATAGGGGAGAGTTTACAAGGGGCAGTGAGAGGGGATTAAATGGGGGGGGTAGAGTCTGTGATAGGGGAGAGTTTACATGGGGCAGTGAGAGGGGATTAAATGGGGGGTAGAGTCTGTGATAGGGGAGAATTTACATGGGGCAATGAGAGGGGATTAAATGGGGGGGGGGTAGAGTCTGTGAAAGGGGAGAGTTTACATGGGGCAATGAGAGGGGATTAAATGAGGGGGTAGAGTCTGTGATAGGGGAGAGTTTACATGGGGCAGTGAGAGGGGATTAAATGGGGGGTAGAGTCTGTGAAAGGGGAGAGTTTACATGGGGCAGTGAGAGGGGTTTAAATGGGGGGTAGAGTCTGTGATAGGGGAGAGTTTACATGGGGCAGTGAGAGGGGATTAAATGGGGGGGTAGAGTCTGTGATAGGGGAGAGTTTACATGGGGCAGTGAGAGGGGATTAAATGGGGGGTAGAGTCTGTGATAGGGGAGAGTTTACATGGGGCAGTGAGAGGGGATTAAATGGGGGGTAGAGTCTGTGATAGGGGAGAGTTTACATGGGGAAGTGAGAAGGGATTAAATGGGGGGGGTAGAGTCTGTGATAGGGGAGAGCGTACATGGGGCAGTGAGAGGGGATTAAATGGGGGGGTAGAGTCTGTGATAGGGGAGAGTTTACATGGGGCAGTGAGAGGGGATTAAATGGGGGGTAGAGTCTGTGATAGGGGAGAGTTTACATGGGGAAGTGAGAAGGGATTAAATGGGGGTAGAGTCTGTGATAGGGGAGAGTTTACATGGGGCAGTGAGAGGGGATTAAATGGGAGGGTAGAGTCTGTGATAGGGGAGAGTTTACATGGGGCAGTGAGAGGGGATTAAATGGGAGGGTAGAGTCTGTGATAGGGGAGAGTTTACATGGGGCAGTGAGAGGGGATTAAATGGGGGGTAGAGTCTGTGATAGGGGAGAGTTTACATGGGGCAGTGAGAGGGGATTAAATGGGGGGTAGAGTCTGTGATAGGGGAGAGTTTACAAGGGGCAGTGAGAGGGGATTAAATGGGGGGGGGTAGAGTCTGTGATAGGGGAGAGTTTACATGGGGCAGTGAGAGGGGATTAAATGGGGGGTAGAGTCTGTGATAGGGGAGAGTTTACATGGGGAAGTGAGAAGGGATTAAATGGGGGGGTAGAGTCTGTGATAGGGGAGAGCGTACATGGGGCAGTGAGAGGGGATTAAATGGGGGGTAGAATCTGTGATGGGGAGAGTTTACATGGGGCTAAGAGAGGGGATTAAATGGGGGGGGTAGAGTCTGTGATAGGGGAGAGTTTACATGGGGCTAAGAGAGGGGATTAAATGGGGGTAGAGTCTATGACACAGAGGGAGTGTACTTGTGGAAGAAGAGGGTTCAAGTGATGAACTGGCACTTTCTAATTTGCTATTTTCACATGTTCCTGCTGTAAGCTAGACCCCAGCTCAAACAGTTCCCTTTGTTATTTCAGCCAGACAAACGATGGTTTGACCCCACTTCACCAGGCGGCTGAAGTAGGTTTACTAAATTGCATCATCACTTTAGTCGAAGCAGGAGCTAAAGTGAAGATCAGAGACTCAAAGGGACACAGACCGATTGACCTGGCCAAAATCTGGGGTCACCGCAGCTGCACAAGGTGAGTACAGTCTTACTGGCTTATCCTTCTGCAGAGTGCACATCACCCTGATATGTCAGATTTATATAAACAATATTGTCACATATCCTTGAGAAGGTGGTGGTGAGCTGCCTTCTTGAACCGCTGCAGTCCCTGTGGAGGAAGCTACTGATCCCAGAAACATAGAATCCCAGTAACACTTTTAGGATTTTAAAATTAAATGATTTATTAACAAGAATTAAAACAAAACTTAAATACACAAGATTAAAATTACACAGCTGAAACAAAACACTCCCCAAAAAAACCCACCTGGTCAGAACACACAAGTAAACTACTTGGCAACTTATAGATTTTTATCCATAAAAATCCAGGAATATTACCCAGGGCAATAACTGCTGCCACTTTAGTAAAGGTATAGCACACACATTCTCACTCTGTTACAGAACCAAAGGAAATTCAGAAACAGACCCCCTGGCCTGAAACTGGATGGGCTGCTTCAAATTCACAACATGTCTCAGCACAGAACTGGTCTCAGGGCATCTCAGCACACAGCCACCTCAACCCAACTAAACATCTTTCCTTAAATATCCTCTTCCCCTTTGATCCTAGACTCCATTGTTCTAAGTACCTCTTTGAACTCAATTTTTCCCAAAATATAAGAACCTTTCACATCTTCCTATTGCCCCCACTCTCGGGTCAAATAAAATGTAATAACCTCCCCCTTGTTTATTTATGAAACGTTTGTACTTGGAAAAGTCCCTTGTTACTTCTAAACTTGCTTTGAAATTTAACACCTGTAAAATCATGTCCTTACCTATTACCTAATGCAAATTTTATAACCCACCTATTTACTTGTAATTCCAACTTCACCACAGCCTCTCATTACAAATGCATGCATTTCATATCTCTGCTCCCACATGGCTTTACTAACCTTCCCCCCATTTAATTACACACAGAGACACACACACACAGACATACAGACACACACACACACACACACACACACACACACACACAGACAAACACATACACCATACAGACACACACACACACAGACACACACACACATACAGACACACACATACAGACACACACGCATACACACACATACAGACACACACACTAACACACACATACACACACACACACATACACACACACACACATACAGACACACACACACACAAACACACACACACACATACAGACACACACACACATACAGACACACACACACACAGACAAACACACACACACATACAGACACACACACATACAGACACACATACTAACACACACCCATACATACACACACACACACATACAGACACACACAGTAACACACCCATACACACACAGACACACACACATACAGACACGCACACACACATACAGACACACACACTAACACACACCCATACACACACACACACACACACACACACAGACACAGACACACATACAGACACACACATACAGACACACACAAACACACACACACACACAGACACAGACACACATACAGACACACACATACAGACACACACACTAACACACACCCATAAACACACACACATACAGACACACACACTAACACACACCCATACACACACACACACACACATACAGACACACACAGACACACACACACATACAGACACACACACTAACACACACCCATACACACACACACACACACACAGACACACACACACACACACACAGCCTTCTTTACAGAATACCACCATATTCCCAAAAATATTTTAAAAATCCATCTTCACATTAATGAGAGTTCATAATATACTCGAACATGACAAAATACAAGTCTCTCTTCAATTTCTGTGTGTTTCTTTTTGTTTTATATTGAATCACCTTTCCTCCGCATGTTGCATCTCCAGGTATTTGGCCAGTGTCCTCTGGGACATGAACAGGGCTGAATTTTCTCAGCAAATGGAGAAGCTGCAGATACTGAAGCTTATCTTACTAGCGGATGAAAACTATCAATCGGAAATCCACCAGGTTAGTAGCAATTGGTAGAGAGAGCGAGAGAGACAAAGACGTAGGAGCTCCGCTTGTCAGACTGCAGTAGCCCCCCCCCCGGCCAATGGAATATAGGAACAAGAGGAGCTCTCATGTCACCCCCCTCAAGCCTGTTCCACCATTCAATCAGATCATGGTTGACTTAAACCCTAATTCCGTTTGTACGTCTTTGTGTCATATCCCTTAATATCTTTGGTTAATAAAAATCTGTCAGTCCTAAATTTAAATTTAACAATTGGTCTTGCATTAATTACCCGTGGTGGAGAAGAGTTCCAAACTATTACCACCCTTTGTATATGGAAGTGCTTCCTAATTTCATCCTTGAATGCTCTGACTTTACTTGTGAGGCTGTGTCTCCAAATCCCAGACTCCCCAATCAGGCGAAACAGTTTGTCTGTGTCCATCAAATCTCTCCTCATAACTTAACCCTTGGCGTCCAGGTATCAGTCTTGTAAATCCAAGTTGCCCTCACTCCAAAGCCAGTATATCCTTCCTCAGGTGTACTGCCCAGAACTGTTAGTTCATATGTTCGTACAGGTTGTCAGGGTTTAGGCAGGGATGTGGGGTTGAGGATAAAATCAAATCAGCCATGATCTTATTGAACAGCGGAGCAGGCTCGAGGGGCTGAGTGGCCCAGTCCTGCTCCTAGTTCATAGGTTTCTCTGTTTTGGGTGCTCCCAGCTGTCTCACCAGGATTGTGTATAGCTGTAGCACGACTTCTACCTGCCTGTATTCTAATTCTCCAGCTGTAAATGTCAGCATTTCATTCACCTTTTTGATGGTACACAACATCTTAATGATCGCTGTACCTGGATCTCTCGGTCCCTTTAGATCTCCACTGTTTCCAGCTTTTCACCGTTTCGAGAGTATTTTGTTCCAGGATACTTTGGATTTAGGTCCAAAGTGGAAGATCCCACACTCGCCAAAGTGAACAATCTCATGGTTTCCCACGTTAAATTCCATCAGCCAAATTTTTGCCCACTCACTTAACCCTGTCTACGCCCCTTTGCAGACTCTTTATATCCTCCTCACAACTCGCTTTGCTACCTATCTTTGTACCATCAGCAAACTTAGCTGCAAAACAGTTGGTTCCTTCCTCTAAGTCATTGTGGATTGTAAATAGTTGACCTCCCAGCACCGATCCCTGTGGTACCACTAGGTACAGTTTGCCAACCCATTCAAAGAGGAGGTTCAAGGGGTTCAGAGTAAACGTGCTCCCACAAAGAAAAGGGGTGGGATGGTCTAATCTAGAACCTTCTGGATGCCCAGGAGCTTACAGGGCAAGATAAGGCAGAGAAGGAAAGCTTATGTCAGGCACTGAGAACACAATACTACAGACAGCCAAGAGGAGTAAAGAGAGAGGAGAGGTGAAATCCAAAACTCAGTCAGGAAAGCCAAAGGGCAGGCATGAAGCCAAGCGAAATCCAGGAGAACCCAAAGACGTTTTATCAATGAATTAAGGCCAGGATGTCACAGTCTCTCCCGCCGGCGGGGTATTACGGTCCTGCCGAACTGAGTGGAGATTTAAATGGCTCGCTGCATCCACCAGGGGGAGACACACACTGCAGCGGGACCATAAAATCCTGGCCTCAGAGTAAGACGAAAGCTAAGGAAAGAATAGGGCCCATAAGGATAAAAAGGTCACCTATGTGTGGAAGCGGAGGACGCGGGTATGGTTCTTAATGAATACTTTGCATCTGTCTTCACAAAAGGTGGGGACAATGCAGGCGTTGGAGGAGGAGTGTGAAGTATTGGATGTGATAAGTACAGGGAGAGAGGAAGTATTAATGGGATTAGCTTCCTTGAAGTTGGATAAATCACCCTGGCTGGGCCCAGCATTTATTGCCCATCCCTAGTTGCCCTTGAGAAGGTGGTGGTGAGCTGCCTTCTTGAACCGCAGCAGTCCATGTGGTGTAGGTACACCCACAGTGCTGTTAGGGAGGGAGTTCCAGGATTTTGACCCACTGACAGTGAAGGAACGGCGATATATTTCCAAGTCAGGATGGTGAGTGACTTGGAGGGGAACTTCCAGGTGGTGGTGTTCCCATCTATCTGCTGCCCTTGTCCTTCTAGATGGTAGTGGTCGTGGGTTTGGAAGGTGCTGTCTAAGGAGCCTTGGTGAGTTCCTGCAGTGCATCTTGTAGATGGTACACACTGCTGCTACTGTGCATCGGTGGTGGAGGGAGTGAATGTTTGTGGATGTGGTGCCAATCAAGCGGGGCTGCTTTGTCCTGGATGGTGTCCAGCTTCTTGAGTGTTGTGGGAGCTGCACTCATCCAGGCAAGTGGGGAGTATTCCATCACACTCCTGACTTGTGCCTTGTAGATGGTGGACAGGCTTTGGGGAATCAGGAGGTGAGTTACTCACCACAGGATTCTTAGCCTGTGACCTGCTCTTGTAGCCACAGTATTTATATGGCTAGTCCAGTTCAGTTTCCGGTCAATGGTAACCCCCAGGATGTTGATAGTGGGGGATTCAGTGATGGTAATGCCATTGAATGTCATGGGGCGATGGTTAGATTCTCTCTTGTTGGAAATGGTCATGAATTGGCACTTATGTGGTGTGAATGTTACTTGCTACTAGTCAGCCCAAGCCTGAATATTGTCTGGGTCTTGCTGCATTTGCACATGGACTGCTTCAGTATCTGAGGAGTAGTGAATGGTGCTGAACATTGTACAATCATCAGCGAACATCCCCACTTCTAACCTTGTGATGGATGGAGAGTTATTGATGAAGCAGCTGAAGATGGTTGGGCTGAAAATACTACCCTGAGGAACTCCTGTAATATCTCCAACCAGCGGAGAGTTTTCCCCCTGATTCCCATTGACTCCAGTTTTGCTCGGGCTCCTTGATGCCACACTCGGTCAAATGCTGCCTTGATGTCAAGGGCAGTCACTCTCACCTCACCTCGGGAGTTCAGCTCTTTTGTCCCTGTTTGAACTAAGGCTGTAATGAGGTCAGGAGCTGAGTGACCCTGGCGGAACCCAAACTGGGCATCAGTGAGCAGATTATTGCTAAGCAAGTGCTGCTTGATGACCGAGAGTAAACTGATGGGGCGGTGATTGGCTGGGTTGGATTTGTCCTGTTTTTTGTGTACAGGACATACCTGGGAAATTTTCCGCATAGCCGGGTAGATGCCAGTGTTGTAGCTGTACTGGAACAGCTTGGCTAGGGACGCGGCAAGTTCTGGGGCACAAGTCGGAATGTTGCTGGAATATTGTCAGGGCCCATAGCCTTTGCAGTATCCAGTGCTTTCAGCTGTTTCTCAGTATCATGTGGAGTGAATCAAATCGGCTAAAGACTGGCATCTGTGATGCTGGGGTCCTCCGGAGGAGGCTGAGATGGATCATCCACTTGGCACTTCTGGCTGAAGATTGCAGCAAATGCTTCAGCCTTATCTTTTGCACTGATGTGCTGGGCTCCTCCATCATTGAGGATGGGGATATTTGTGGAGCCTCCTCCTCCAGTGAGTTGTTTAATTGTCCACCACCATTCACGACTGATTGTGGCAGGACTGCAGAGCTTAGATCTGATTTGGTTGTGGGGGCGCTTAGCTCTGTCTATCACTTGCTGCTTATGCTGTTTGACACACAAGTAGTCCTGTGTTGTAGCTTCACCAGGTTGACACCTCATTTTTAGGTATGTCTGGTGCTGCTCCTGACATGCCCTCCTGCACTCTTCATTGAACCAGGGTTGACCCCCTGTCTTGATGGTAATGGTAGAGTGGGGGATACGCTGGGCCATGAGGTTACAGATTGTGTTCGAGTACAATTCTGCTGCTGCTGATGGCCCACAGCACCTCATGAATGCCCAGTCTTGAGTTGTTAGATCTGTTTGAAATCTATCCCATTTAGCACAGTGGTAGTGCTACACAACATGATGGAGGGTATTCTCAATGTGAAGACAGGACTCATCGCCACAATGACTGTGCAGTGGTCACTCCTTCCGAAGCTGTCATGGACAGATGCAGCTGTGACAGGCAGGTTGGTGAGGATGAGGTCGAGTATGTTTTTCCCTCTTGTTGGTTCCCTCACCACCTGCCGCAGACCCAGTCTAGCAGCTATTGTCCTTTAGGACTCGGCCAGCTTGGTCAGTTAGCAGAGCTACTGAGACACTCTTGGTGATGGACATCATCCCCCCACCCAGAGTACATTCTGCACCTTGCCACCCTCAGTGCTTCCTCCAGCTGGTGTTCAACAGCGCTGAGTCTGCTGCTGTTGTTTCCGGTCCCTAGGGCTATGACGAGTGGTCCGTCCAGTTTCATTCCTCACCGCCTTGTTTTTAGCTGTTTGATCCAAACCGAGTGGTTGTTCGGTTCTATTTTAAGGGTCAGCCACGTGGCTGTGGGTCTGGAGTCACATGTAGGCCAGGCCGGGTAAGGACAGCAGATTTCCTTCCCTAAAGTGAACCAGATGGGGTTTTATGATAATCGACATCGCTATTGATGATTCAAATTCCACCATCTGTTGTGGTGCGATTCGAATCGGGATTCCCCAGAGCATTACCCTGGGCCTCTGGATGACTAGTCCAGTGACAGTACCACTACACCACCGCCTCCCTTCAGCTCCATCAGTTTGCTCAGTACCACTTCCCTAGTGATTGTAGCTTCACCAGCACCTCTGTCCCTTCCAGCTCCTGGTTTGTGGCTATTACTGGAATGTTTTTTTGTATCCTCTATAATGGAGACAGAAGCAAACTATTTGTTCATTTTGTCCACCATTTCCTCATTATCTACAGTTAACTCCCCGTTCTCACTCTCTCGAAGACCAACAGTGACACGGCTTTCTCTTTCCCTTTTTAAATTCCTATAGCAACCCTTGCTATCCGCTTTTACATTTCTAGTTGGCTTCCTCTCATACTCTCACTTCTTTCTCCTAGATTAATAACTAAATTTATCACTTTAACCCACTGCCATAATTTGAAAAGAAAAGACAAAGGTAATACTCACTAACTCATCACTACTCACTGCCCTCGATGTCACTCTGTGACCTCCCTCTATGCTTTTGGATTCATTGATTACATGCTGCTGCCTCCATTCAGCTCGGAGGTGTCCTGGGCTGTCTCTTCCACCTCTTTACAACTCCTGCTGCACCTGCTCAGGTCTGTGCTCTGTCCTGTGTCTTCTCTCCCGCTATTTCTGATTTCCTTATAGTTTACATCGACCAGTATGTCAGAGGTAGATTAAATATTTAACACAAACATCTCTGTGTATTGAAGGCAAAAAAAAAGGACCAACTCCTGCTACCTCTGCACCACATTCCACTTACACCGAATTTCCGACTCTGTGCGTCAGCAGATAATGTTTATTTTGATTAAGGTTTAAAACGTATTAAAGAGCTCTGATGGTTTGTGTTAACGTAGGAAGAGAAGGAATCCTTAGCCAACGAGTCCTTCCTGCTGTGGCTAGAGAAGAAACACCTTCCCAACGTACTGAGGGCATCGAGCAGCTTTGTCAAGCCACACAGGACCGCAGCGGAACTGACGGCCCAGCAACTGAGAGACTCAGTGAAGGTCGAGGGCAGGACTGGGAGTGGGCAGACTTTCAAGCTGGTGCCATTCACAAAGCCCAGAGGTCCCTGCCAATCCAGGCGGCATCTGGGAAGCGGAAAGGCTGGGCCGGAGCAGGAGCAGGAGCAGGAGCAGGAGGAGGGAAGGGGCCGGGCAATCCCGGGCTCGAAAACCGTGACCTGCACCACCTCTCGCAGGGGTGTCTGCCCGGCAAAGGCAAGCTGGAACGCCAGCACCAATCCCACCTCGCTGCCAATGGCTGACATCTCCAGGCGAATGGAAGCTGATCCGGAAGTCAACCTGAACACCCTGGTCCAGCAGCACGATTTCGGAATCTTATATCAGCTAGCGCTGGACCGTGTCGGCCAGCCTGAGCTGAGGGCCAAGGTCAGAGAGAGAAGATGGCCCCTGCCAACCCTGCCTCTCGACATCATCAAGAAGGAATTGTTCCCGGATTCCATTTACCACAGAATAAAGATTCCCAATGAATTCAAGGCAGTTAACGTACTCGACCTTCCCAAGAAGCACTGCCTGGTCAAGAATAAGTCTGAGATAGGCATGCACCTGCGTGAGTGGCTGGAGCCAAACATGTCCTGCCTCGTGTCTTCCAGCTCATACTCCACACACAAAGTGGGGTCCACCAGTCCCAGTGCACGTACCAACAGGACATCTCAGCCTTTGCAAAGTGGAAAAAAGTGTCAAAGACTCAACCTTGCAGCAACGGATAGCACTAACTTGACTGAGCTGGAAGGTTGTGCGTTTGAATCCAGAGACAAGAGCTCAATAATTAAGACTCCCAATGCAGTACTGAGGGAGCGCTGCACCGCTGGAGGTGAGATGAGTTGTTAGAACAGACAAGAGCTGTGGTCTCTTAGGTGGATGTGAAAAAAATCCAACAGTGCAACTTTAAGGGCATGCGGTACTTCTACAGTGTACGCTCCCTGCCATCATGGACACTATCGGCCCATCTAATCTCCTCCCACAGCCCACCTACACCACCCACTAACAGTCTCCACACGAGTGGGGATGCCCTTCAATCTGAGTTGAGGCGTCTCTGAAATGGAAACTGAGCCTCACTGATCTGCAGCCAGAGAGCCCTCAAACGTGGTTGGATCTGAATCCAAGTGCAGCATCCAGCATCAGTCAGAACCCTGCCAGGGAGCCTTGCCTATAACTCGTCTGATTAGTCAATTAAGATAAATTAACAAAACGAGGGGCCAAAAGGAAAAGCAAAATCTGACGGGAAACTTACAAACATCAAATTAAAATGTGATGGAAGGGGTCAGTAAAACAGCCCAGTCCCTTTTTTTTTGTGTGTGAACCAGGACCCCCACTGGTGAAAGGTTAGTTACACAATCTGGTTATGCAAAGCAGCAGGTTATTCTCACCGGTTCGTATAAAATGCAGTTTGTGTCCATGACAGGAACAGCAAGTTGATTACGATGCACAGCTTAAAAAAAACCCAACCTGAAAGAGGGTGTCTTTCCATCTAGCAATCTTTCAGATCAAAGGAGGGATCCGAGAACATCGTGGCTATGTTACTGGGCTAGTCATTCCAGAATCCTGCCTGGAGACAGTTCAAATCCCACCAGGACAGCTGGGATATTTACATTCAATGAAATCAATCCGGAATAAAAAGCTGGTTTCGCGGTGACCGGGAAACTATCAAGTTGTCTTACAACAAGTTCTGTCGAAGGGTCATGAGGACTCGAAACATCAACTCTTTTCTTCTCCGCCGATGCTGCCAGACCTGCTGAGTTTTTCCAGGTAATTCTGTTTTTGTTTTGTCTTATAACCCGTCTGGTTCACTTATGTCCTTGTGGAAGGACCCGGTCTGGTCGATATGTGACTCCAGACCCCCCAAACCGCACCCCACCCTTCCTCAGACGGCTTCACCAGTTACATCAAAACTGCTACGAAGCCTTCGCCTGCAGCAGTTGTAGGTGGCAGCTCATCACCAGCTCCTCAGGGGCAATTAGAGATGGGCAATAAATGCTGGCCTAGCCGGCAAGGCTTATATCGCATGAGTGAGTTAAGAATATGCGCCATCGGCTGATTTCAGTAGAAAGGAGACAATGGTTAGCTGGGGGTTTTCGTTCCTGATTACTTCCCAATTACCACCCCCTCCCCCCTCCCACACCTCTCAGTTTTCCGACTGCCTCTCAGGATGGAACAGTTTGCCAACGCACCCTTGCTAGGCTCTTAAATAAAGAACAGCCTCTTCGTTGAAAGTTTACAGCAGAGAGGCAGAGGCACCATTCGCTCCCTTGTGTCCATACTGGCCCCAAAAAGAGCCACCCAGCTTAATCCCACTGTCCCAGCTTTTGGTTCCGAGCTCTGTGGGTTACGGCACTAAGTGCATATCCATGTATTTTTTTTCTCAATGTGATGAGGTTTTCCACCTCCACCATCCTTTCAGGCAGTGAGGTGCAGGTACCAACCACCCTCTGGGTGAAAAATATTACTTAGCTCGCCTTTGGATTTAAAGATGGAAGGATTGATGTGCTCTGGTTATATGGACCACTCTGCTCACACTGGAAAACACCCAAGTGAAGGTAGGACACTCTGGGGAGAAGGTTACCCAGTGAAGT
Organism: Isurus oxyrinchus; assembly: GCA_026770705.1. NCBI lineage: Eukaryota > Metazoa > Chordata > Chondrichthyes > Lamniformes > Lamnidae > Isurus > Isurus oxyrinchus. Next base: position 258,765,695 of record JANJGN010000001.1, read on the forward strand.
CACAGAACAGAAAACCAGCTTTTGGATAAGATGTTAAACCAAGGCACTGTCTGCTGTCAGGTGATGTAGAGATCCCAGGGCACTACTTTGAAGAGGAACAGGGGGAGCTCTCCTGGAAGCTCTGTTCAATTCTTATCCCCCAAACAACATCACAAAAGAGAGATTATCTGGTCAATATCACATTGCTGTTTGTGGGATCTTGCTGTGTGCAAATTGGCCACCGCATTTCCTACATTACAAAAGTGACCACACTTCAGCCACTGAAGTGCTTTTTGAGAAGGGTTTTGCATTGCCAAAGGTGCTATAGAAATGAAAGTCTTTATTTCTTTAGCAAAAGTATTTAAACAAGGACTCATGAGTACCTGGTGTTAGCTGTTTGAGCCTCAATCTATCAGAGTTTAAAAGCCGAGGTACAGTTAGTTTCAGTAACTGCCACCCTGTGCCAATCTCTACTGATGTTAATCCAGCTCCCTCACACGGTCACTCAGTAACCCCTCTCCCCCAGCACCCTGTGTTACTGACTGTATCTCTACTGATGTTAATCCAGCTCCTTCACACCGTCACTCAGTAACCCCTCTCCCCCAGCGCCCTGAGTTACTGACTGTATCTCTACTGAGTTAATCCAGCTCCCTCACACTGTCACTCAGTAACCCCTCTCCCCCAGCACACTGTGTTACTGACTGTATCTCTACTGATGTTAATCCAGCTCACTCACACTGTCACTCAGTAACCCCTCTCCCCCAGCACCCTGTGTTACTGACTGTATCTTTACTGATGTTAATCCAGCTCCCTCACACTGTCACTCAGTAACCCCTCTCCCCCAAAACCCTGAGTTACTGACTGTATCTCTACTGATGTTAATCCAGCTGCCGCATCCTGTCACTCAGTAACCCCTCTCCCCAGAGTCCTGTCACTGACTGTGTCTCGATAATGTTAACATTGCGTCCTTGGAGTGTCTGCCTCACCCAACAGAAGGCAAGTTCTGCCGATCGGAAAACACAAATTTAACAGAAAGCAGGTGCAGACAGCTTTTTATGCAAGGAGCTGAGGGAGAGAGACACTGACTTTTAAGTAGAACTGAAATGAAACATGTGTTAAACTGAACAAAATTTACTGGAAGCATCAATGACCATATACAGCAATCATCCACTCCATTATAAAATGGCAACGATTACATTGAGTACACCGCGTGGGGGACTTCGATTGAGTCCTATCCAAATGGAACAAGATTTGTATTTTGTTGTTTGAAGTCCTTTTAAATTCCAAAATCTGTGCAAAAATAATGCATTTAAAATCATCTCCAAACGATATTCCTTCTGGGAGGAGGGACCATTTAAAGGACAAAAAAAAAAAATCAAGAAGTAATTCCAAATTCAAGTCCAAGACAGGAGCTCGTCATCCTCCATGTTACTAAGTCTTTTGGGCTCTCTGCTCTACCCTCCTCCAACCTGTCCATCAGTTCTGTTAGTGCTTGTGAATGTACACACTTGGTGCTTGTCAGTATATCTTCTGTCGACTGGGCAGGATTGCCTCTTTGATGAAGGTGAAGATCACCAAAATTCCCGATCTCTTACTCCTTTTACCCTTCGTGAAGTAATTCGACACAACATCGTCTGTGGAAAATCAAGAAAATCTTAAACCAACTATTCACCTCTCAAATCAAGCCACCAAGCTACCACTTAACCCAAACTAATCCACCAAGCTACCACTTAACCCAAACTAATCCACCAAGCTACCACTCAACCCAAACTAATCCACCAAGCTACCACTCAACCCAAACTAATCCACCAAGCTACCACTTAACCCAAACTAATCCACCAAGCTACCACTTAACCCAAACTAATCCACCAAGCTACCATTCACCCCACAAACCAACTCGCCAAGCTACCGTTCACCCCACAAACCAACACGCCAAACTACTATTCACCCCACAAACCAACCCGCCAAACTACCGTTCACCCCACAAACCAACCCGCCAAGCTACCATTCACCCCACAAACCAACCCGCCAAGGTACCGCTCACCCCACAAACCAACCCGCCAAGCTATCCTTCACCCCACAAACCAACCCGCCAAGCTAACGTTCACCCCACAAACCAACCCGCCAAGGTACCGCTCACCCCACAAACCAACCCGCCAAGCTATCCTTCACCCCACAAACCAACCCGCCAAGCTAACATTCACCCCACAAACCAACCCGCCAAGCTAACATTCACCCCACAAACCAACCCACCAAGCTATCCTTCACCCCACAAACCACCCAGCCAAACTACCGTTCACCCCACAAACCAACCCGCCAAGCTAACATTCACCCCACAAACCAACCCACCAAGCTATCCTTCACCCCACAAACCACCCAGCCAAACTACCGTTCACCCCACAAACCAACCCGCCAAGCTAACATTCACTCCACAAACCAACCCGCCAAGCTACCATTCACTCCACAAACCAACCCGCCAAGGTACCGCTCACCCCACAAACCAACCCGCCAAGCTATCCTTCACCCCACAAACCAACCCGCCAAGCTAACATTCACCCCACAAACCAACCCGCCAAGCTAACATTCACCCCACAAACCAAACCGGCAAGCTAACGCTCAACCCACAAACCAACTCACCAAGCTACCGTTCACCCCACAAACCAACCCACCAAGCTACCATTCTCCCTACAAACCAACCCGCCAAGCTAACATTCACCCCACAAACCAACCCGCCAAACTACCCTTCAGGCCAACCAACCCGCCAGCTACCACTCAACCCAAACTAATCCGCCAAGCTACCGTTCAACCCACAAACCAACCCGCCAAGCTACCAATCGCTCCACAAACCAACCCGCCAAGCTACCATTCTCCCTACAAACCAACCCGTCAAGCTACCGTTCACCCCACAAACCAACCCGCCAAGCGACCAATCGCTCCACAAACCAACCCGCCAAGCTACCCTTCACCCCACAAACCAACCCGCCAAGCTACCCTTCACCCCACAAACCAACCCGCCAAGCTACCGTTCACCCCACAAACCAACCCGCCAAGCTACCATTCACTCCACAAACCAACCCGCCAAACTACCCTTCAGGCCAACCAACCCGCCAGCTACCACTCAACCCAAACTAATCCGCCAAGCTACCATTCACCCCACAAACCAACCCGCCAAGCTACCGTTCACCCCACAAACCAACCCGCCAAGCTACCCTTCATCCCACAAACCAACCCGCCAAGCTACCGTTCACCCCACAAACCAACCCGCCAAGCTACCCTTCATCCCACAAACCAACTCGCCAAACTACCGCTTAACCCAAACCAACCCGCCAAGCTAACATTCACCCCACAAACTAATCCACCAAGCTACCATTCACCCCACAAACCAACCTGTCAAACTACCGTTCACCCCACAAACCAACCCGCCAAACTACCGTTCACCCCACAAACCAACCTGCCAAGCTACCCTTCATCCCACAAACCAATCCACCAAGTTACCCTTCACCCCACAAACCAACCCGCCAAACTACCACTCAACCCAAACCAACCCGCCAAACTACCATTCACCCCACAAACCAACCCAAGCTACCCTTCACCCCACAAACCAACCCAATCTACCATTCACCCCACAAACCAACCCGCCAAGCTAACATTCACCCCACAAACCAACCCGCCAAGCTAACATTCACTCCACAAACCAACCCGCCAAGCTACCGTTCACCCCACAAACCAACCCGCCAAGCTACCGTTCACCCCACAAACCAATCCGCCAAGCTAACATTCACGCTACAAACCAACCCGCCAAGCTACCATTCACTCCACAAACCAACCCGCCAAACTACCCTTCAGGCCAACCAACCCGCCAGCTACCACTCAACCCAAACCAACCCACCAAGCTACCCTTCATCCCACAAACCAACCCGCCAAACTACCACTTAACCCAAACCAACCCAAGCTAACATTCACCCCACAAACTAATCCACCAAGCTACCATTCACCTCACAAACCAACCTGTCAAACTACCCTTCATCCCACAAACCAACCCACTAAGCTACCGTTCACCCCACAAACCAACCCGCCAAACTACCGTTCATCCCACAAACCAACCCGCCAAACTACCACTTAACCCAAACCAACCCAAGCTAACATTCACCCCACAAACTAATCCACCAAGCTACCATTCACCCCACAAACCAACCTGTCAAACTACCCTTCATCCCACAAACCAACCCACTAAGCTACCGTTCACCCCACAAACCAACCCGCCAAACTACCGTTCATCCCACAAACCAACCTGCCAAGCTACCACTCAACCCAAACCAACCCGCCAAACTACTATTCACCCCACAAACCAACCCAAGCTACCCTTCACCCCACAAACCAACCCAATCTACCATTCACCCCACAAACCAACCCACCAAGCTACCCTTCACCCCACAAACCAACCCGCCAAGCTACCCTTCACCCCACAAACCAACCCGCCAAGCTACCCTTCACCCCACAAACCAACCCGCCAAGCTACCCTTCACCCCACAAACCAACCCGCCAAGCTAACGTTCACCCCACAAACCAACCCGCCAAGCTACCGCTCACCCCACAAACCAACCCGCCAAGCTACCCTTCACCCCACAAACCAACCCGCCAAGCTAACGTTCACCCCACAAACCAACCCGCCAAGCTAACATTCACTCCACAAACCAACCCACCAAGTTACCCTTCACCCCACAAACCAACTCACCAAGCTACCGTTCACCCCACAAACCAACCCGCCAAGCTAACATTCACTCTACAAACCAACCCACCAAGTTACCCTTTACCCCACAAACCAACTCACCAAGCTACTGCTCTCCCCACAAACCAACCCAAGCTACCCTTCACCCCACAAACCAACCCAAGCTAATGTTCACCCCACAAACCAATCTGCCAAGCTAACGTTCACCACACAAACCAACCCGCCAAGCTACCCTTCACCCCACAAACCATCCAGCCAAGCTAACATTCACCCTACAAACCAACCCGCCAAACTACTGTTCACCCCACAACCAACCCACCAAGCTACCATTCACCCCACAAACCAACCCGCCAAGCTACTGTTCTCCCCACAAACCAACCCGCCAAGCTACCGCTCACCCCACAAACCAACCTGCCAAACTACCCTTCACCCCACAAACCAACCCGCCAAGCTAACGTTCACCCCACAAACCAACCCGCCAAGCTACCGCTCACCCCACAAACCAACTCACCAAGCTACCGTTCACCCCACAAACCAACTCACCAAGCTACCGTTCACCCCACAAACCAACTCACCAAGCTACCGTTCACCCCACAAACCAACTCACCAAGCTACCGTTCACCCCACAAACCAACCCGCCAAGCTACCGCTCACCTCACAAACCAACCCAAGCTACCGTTCACCCCACAAACCAACTCACCAAGCTACCGTTCACCCCACAAACCAACCCGCCAAGCTACCCTTCACCCCACAAACCAACCCGCCAAGCTACCCTTCACCCCACAAACCAACCCGCCAAGCTACCCTTCACCCCACAAACCAACCCGTCAAGCTACCATTCACTCCACAAACCAACCCGCCAAGCTACCGCTCACCCACAAACCAACCATTCAACTCAAACTAATTCAACAAATCACCAACCCGCCGACAGTGTTGAATGAGGTGCTTGCCCACACTTACCTCCATGCTGAATTGTGGATGGAAGGACGTTCTCGCTGGCGGACAGGGATACGAAGAAGGAGAAAGGGGTTATCCACAGGCAGAGTGTGAAGTAAGCCAGTACCTGATGTAAAGAATGAGACAACTGAATAACCAAATGATTAACCTGGTAACCAAACAGGTGAGTAAGTAACCAAGAGAGTTCCCCCTTCCATCCTGCTGGCAAACTGCTCCCCCCCCCACACCCCACTACCCAAGTGACTCGATAGTCTCCATTGTTAGAGGGGAACGATTGGCAAATCAACTCAGCCGCTTCATTCAATGTCACAATGCAGCTCAGACAGACACTGCTGCCCACATAAGAATGTAAGAAAAGGAATAGTAGACCATTCGGCCCCTCGAGACTGCTCCGCCATTCAATATGATCATTTTCCCGCCCACTCCCCATATCCCTTAATTCTCCAAGAGACCAAAATTCTGTCCACCCCAGCCTGAAATATATTCAGTGATGGAGCATCCACAACCCTCTGGGGCAGAGAATTCCAAAGATTCGCAACCCTTTGAGTGAAGTAATTTCTCCTCACCTCAGTCCTAAATGATCGGGCCCCTCACCCTGAGGCTGTGACCCCCGTGTTTTAGATTCCCCGACCAGCGGAAACAGTCTCTCAGTGTCCACCCTATGAAAACCCCCTCAGAATCTTATAGGTTTCAATGGGGTCACCTCCACGGAGTACAGGTCCAATTTACTCAGCCTCTCAACATAGGACAACCTCCCTCATCCCAGGGACTAGTATAACAGCCCCTCGCTGTAACATCTCCAGTGCCAGTATATCCTTCTTAAACGTGGAGACCCAAACTGCCCACAGTCCTCCAGATGCAGTCTCACCAAAACCCTGTACCTGCTGTAGCAAAACTTCTTTATTCCTGTACTCCAGCCCCCTTGGCAATAAAGGTCAACACGCCATTTGCCTTCCTAACTGCTGGCTTGTACCGACACGCTAAGTTTCTGTGCTCCGTGTACGAGTGCACCCAAGTCTCTCTCAACATCCACACTTACAAGTTTACATCTTTTAAATAATATTCTGCTTTTCTATTGTTATGACCAAAGCGAATAACCTCACGTAACCTGTCTATGTCTCTCTTCAGCCTCTCCGTGTCCTCCTCACAGCTTCCATTCTCACCCAGCTTTGTATCATCAGCAAACTTAAGAATAAATTCCTCTCGACGTCTTTGACTAATTAATTGAATTGTAAGTAGCTGAGGCCCCAGCACTGATCCTTGTGGCACCCCACTAGTCAAAGCTTGCCAACCTAAATGTGCCCCGTTCATGCCCACTTTAGATTTCCTGTCCAATAACTAATCCTCTACACATGCTAATATATTACCCACAACTCCACGAACCCTTAGCTTGTGAGACAACGAATCGAATGGCTTTTGGAAATCCAAGTATGGCACATCTACTGGTTCCCCTTACTCCCCCCTAGGTTACACCCTCAAAAACCTAATAAATTGGTCGAACACATTATCCCTGTCGTAAAGCCGTGTTGATTTTATCTGATCACACGACCGTGACTGCTCCCCTTACCTCCGCGAAGGGATAGTATTCCTCAGCGAAGTGTTGAAATGCCAGGTAATGGTTACAGACCACCAGCACTGTGGGAAATAAGTAAAATCCCCATCAGCCTCCACACACACAGACCACATTCAGTACATTAAAGATTATACACAATCACAAAGCCAGCAATTAAACACTGTGCAAACCTGGGGTACAGTAATGGTGGGGGAGCATCCATTGTTGTGTATTATTAGAATGAAGCAGCGAGGGAAGAGAAGGGGCAGAGCAAGGCATGGAGGCAGAGTGAAGGGGTGGGGGGGCAGACCGGGTGAGGGTTGTTTGGGGGGGGGGGGGGGGGGGGAGCGCAGGGCCAGACAGAGGGTCAGGAGAGAAGATGGGTTGGCCGAGTGGTGGGGCTGGGAGTGAGGGGAGGGGCGGACTGAGTTATGAGGGGGTGGGGGAGGGGGGGAGAGGGTCAGATCGAGCAGTGGGGAGGGTCAGATCGAGCGCTGGGGAGGTGGTGAGGGGAAGGTCAGATCGAGCAGAGGGGAGGGGGGGAGGGGAGGGTCAGATCGAGCAGTGGGGAGGGTGTGAGGGGGTCAGATCGAGTGGTGGGGAGGTGGTGAGGGGAGGGTCAGATCGAGCGGGGGGGAGGTGGTGAGGGGAGGGTCAGATTGAGCGGGGGGGAGTTGGTGAGGGGAGGGTCAGATCGAGCGGTGGGGAGGGGAGGAGGGGAGGGTCAGTTCGAGCGGTGGGGAGGGTGTGAGGGGAGGGTTAGATCGAGCGGTGGGGAGGTGGTGAGCGGAGGGTCAGATCGAGCGGTGGGGAGGGTGTGAGGGGAGGGTCAGATCGAGCGGTGGGGAGGGTCAGATCGAGCGGTGGGGAGGTGGTGAGGGGAGGGTCAGTTCGAGCGGTGGGGAGGTGGTGAGGGGGTCAGATCGAGCGGTGGGGAGGGTGTGAGGGGAGGGTCAGATCGAGCGGTGGGGAGGGTGTGAGGGGGTCAGATCGAGCGGTGGGGAGGTGGTGAGGGGGTCAGATCGAGCGGTGGGGAGGTGGTGAGGGGGTCAGATCGAGCGGTGGGGAAGGTGTAAGGGGAGGGTCAGATCGAGCGGTGGGGAGCGTGTGAGGGGGTCAGATCGAGCGGTGGGGAGGTGGTGAGGGGGTCAGATCGAGCGGTGGGGAGGTGGTGAGGGGGTCAGATCGAGCGGTGGGGAAGGTGTGAGGGGAGGGTCAGATCGAGCGGTGAGGAGGTGGTGAGGGGGAGGGTCAGATCGAGCGGTGGGGAGGGTGTGAGGGGAGGGTCAGATCGAGCGGTGGGGAGGTGGTGAGGGGGTCAGATCGAGCGGGGGGGAGGGTGTGAGGGGAGGGTCAGATCAAGCGGTGGGGAGGGTGTGAGGGGAGGGTCAGATCGAGCGGTGGGGAGGGTGTGAGGGGAGGGTCAGATCAAGCGGTGGGGAGGTGGTGAGGGGGTCAGATCGAGCAGGGGGGAGGGTATGAGGGGAGGGTCAGATCGAGCGGTGGGGAGGGGGGGAGGGGGAGGGTCAGATCGAGCGGGGGGGGAGGGTGTGAGGGGAGGGTCAGATCAAGAGAGAGGTGGCGGGGGGGGTAACAGGGAAACACGAGAGAGGCAGACTAAGCTTCGGTTGGGGGAAGGGGTGACGCTGTGAAGGAAAGGCAGGGAGGAAGGAGAGTGTGAAGTGAGGGAATGGCTGAGCGAGGGTGGGGGGGAGGGTGTGAGGGGAGAGGCTGATCAATCAACAGAGTGGGCACTTAGTAGGTGTCCAGGACATCACTGCAGGAGTTCCTCAGGGTAGTGTCCTCGGCCCAACCATCTTCAGCTGCTTCATCAATGACCTTCCTTCAGAAGGTCAGAAGTGGGGATGTTCGCTGATATTTGCACAATGTTCAGCACCATTCGCAACTCCTCAGATACTCTAGCTGTGGCTTAACCAGCGTTTTATACAGTTCCAGCATAACCTCCCTGCTCTTATACTCTATGCCTCAGCTAATAAAGGCAAGTATCCCATATGCCTTCTTAACCACCTTATCTACCTGTCCCGCTACCTTAAGGGACTGGTGGACATGCACACCAAGGTCCCTCTGATCCTCAGTACTTCCCAGGGTCCTACCATTCATCATGTATTCCCGTGCCTTATTTGTCCTGCCCAAGTGCATCACCTCACACTTATCCGGATTAAATTCCATTTGCCACTGATCAGCCCATCTGACCAGCCCATCTATATCCTGCTGTAATCTAAGAGAGAGTGTAACCATTCCCCCTTGATGTTCAATGGCATTACCATCGCTGAATCCCCCACTATTAACATCCTGGGGGTTACCATTGACCAGAAACTGAACTGGACCAGTTATATAAATACTGTGGCTACAAGAGCAGGTTACATACTGGGAATCCTGTGGCAAGTAATTCATCTCCTGACACTCCACCAGTCTTTCCACCATCTACAAGGTGTAAGTCAGGAATGTGATGGGATACTTTCCACTTGCCTGGATGAGTGCAGCTCCAACAACACTCAAGAAGCTTGACACCATCCAGGACAAATCCGCCCACTTGATTGGCACCCCATCAACAAACATTCACTCCCTCCACCACCGACGCACAGTAGCAGCAGTGTGTACCATCTACAAGATGCACTGCAGGAATTCACCAAGGCTCCTTAGACAGCACCTTCCAAACCCAAGACCACTACCATCTAGAAGGACAAGGGCAGCAGATAGATGGGAACATCACCATCTGGAAGTTCCCTTCCAAGTCACTCAACAGCCTGACTTGGAAATATATCACCGTTCCTTCACTGTCACTGGGTCAAAATCCTGGAACTCCCTCCCTAACAGCACTGTGGGTGTACCTACACCACATGGACTGCAGCGGTTCAAGAAGGCAGCTCACCATCACCTTCTCAAGGGCAATTAGGGATGGGCAATAAACGCTGGGCCTAGCCAGTGACATCCACATCTCATGAATGATTATTAAAAAATCCACGCCCTAGGCGCATCTTGAGGAGTGAACTGACAATGAAGTACACAGGGTCAGCCAGTAAGCAATGGGAAGTGACTTACCACAGGATAATATAAAATTGGGTGATGTGAGCAAGATGTATGGAAACGTTTGCAATAGGCCAAAGTAGACGAGGTTTGTGAAGAGTCCGACTCCAATCATTAACGCAGGAAAATTCTCAAAGAGGTAGAGACCGACCAGCACTCCGGTGGAGAACTGAGGAGTCAAGAAAGAGAATTGAAGATGGACAACAACTTTCATTTATATGTATCAGCTTTAACAAGGAAACAGAATCACATCCTTGTCTACAGAATAGAAACAAAGCTTTCCAGTCAAAAGATCTGTGTCAGTCTTCATATTCCACAAGAGCTCCTCTCACCCTATCAACAAATCCTTTTCTTCCCTTCTCCCTCATGTCTGCTATTCACCTTAACTGTTACCTGAGATAGGGAGCTCCACTCTCCGGGTAAAGAACTTTCTCCTGAATTCCCAGTTGGATTTATCAGGGACGGTCTTACATTTATGGCTCCTGATCCTGGTCCTCTCAAATGGAAATATCTTCTCTACGCCTACCCTCTCAAACTCTCTCCTAATTTTAGAGATCATGTTTACCTTGCTTGGGCCCGGCAGTAACATTGACATAAATATAAAAGCAAACTACTGCGGATGCTGGAAATCTGAAATAAAAGCTGAAAATGCTGGAAAAACTCAGTAGGTCTGGCAGCATCTGTGGAGAGAGGAACAGAGTTAACGTTTCGAGTTCGTCTGACTCTTCTTCAGAGCAGAAGCATTGACATGTTTCCTGGCTGATAAGAGTCTGAGTTGGGGGGGGGAGCCAGAGATCTTGAGAATCTGACCAGGCTTGGGTGGGCGGAGAGATAAGGGACATCTTTTACGATTGGGCCATTCAAATAATGGTGAGATAATGACTGGGTTAAATCAGACTCCATTAGCTTCACTGCGTAAAGGAACAAGAGAAGATTCCCCGCGTACAGAAATTGTAGAGGTTTTTAGGTGCCACATGGACAATGGTACCTGGGGAACAATCACAGGGTAGTTACTGAGATTGTGCTTCTACCTAGGACAATGCTTTTGCTGTTGTGGTTTTGATACTCCTTCATGTGTCAAGTCTTAACTGGATTGAATAAAATATAACCACTGTCGGCAATAAACCATTTCAGAACTTGAGAATAAGGGGTTAAAGGGTTAACTGACTCTTATTACCCCTGACCTTGCAGGGACTGAGGGTCAGTGCGGGTGTGGAGGTGGATGGTACATGGCTGAAAGCCCTGTTGTGGACTGAACCAGACACTGAGGTTGCACAGCATCAACCTAGAGGACTGGCAGCATTGGTGCAATGGGCTTCTGGCTGCTGAAAGGTCAGGGGGCCACAACCAGGGATGGACTAGATCGGGGAGCTGGGCAGACAGATGGCCAATGTGGTTTAGTATGAACAAGTGTGAAGAAATACACCTTGTAAATGGAATGTCGTCGTTTATATTGGATGCCCCTTGCAATAAAAGAGGGGGTGTTTTGCTACCGTTGTACAGGGTATTGGTGAGACCACATTTGGAGTGCTGTGTACAGTTTGGGTCCCCTTGTTTAAGAAAGGACATCATTGCATTAGCAGTTCAAGGAGCTTCATGCGACCGGTTCCTGGGATGGGGGAGGGGTTTCTTATAAGGGAAGGTTGGACAGGGTGGGCCTGTATCCATTGGCGTTTAGAAGAATGAGAGGTGATCTTATTGAAACATATAAAGATCCTGAAGAGACTTGACAGAGTGGATGCTGAAAGGATCTTTCCCCTGGTGGGCGAGACTAGAACTAGAGGGGCACAGCTTAAAAATAAGGGGTCTCCCATTTAAGATGGAGATGAGGAGAATTCTTTTCTGTCAGAGGGTCATTAGTCTGTGGAACTCTCTTCCCCAGAGAGCAGTGGAGGCCGGATCATTGCATTATTTACGGCCGAGTTAGATAGATTCTTGACTGACAAGGAGTCGAACATTATCGGGGGAAGGCAGGAATGAGGAGGCCACAATCAGGTCACCCATAATCTTACTGAATGGCAGAGCAGGCTTGAGGGGCTGAATGGCCCACTCCTGCTCCTATTACGTATGTTCTGGGGAAATAACATGGATGAACTAAATGGTACCATTTTGAGGGGTGGTCCTTATTCATAAACCCTTGAAGGTGGCGGGACAAGTTGATCAGGCGGTTAAGAAAGTACATGGGATCTTGGTTATGTCAATAGAGGCACAGATTACAGAAGTAAAGAAGTAATGCTAAAATTCATAAACATTAGTTAGACCTGAGCTCAAGTATTACATAAAACTCCGGCACGACACTTTAGGAAGGAGGTCAAGGAGAAGGTACAGGGGTGGATTATCAGGAAAATAGTAGGGACTTTAATTACCCTAATATAGACCAGGAAAATACAGTACTGACAGTGGGGAAGGAGTGGAATTTCAGATGTGAAGAGGAGAGCTTTCTCGATCTGTATGTCTCCGAGACAATGAGGAAGGAAACATTCAGGGAAATGAAGCAGGATGAATGGAGCACAGGAGATTGTCTAACCAATAGTCACCACAACACAATTTAATTTAAAGTAAACATGGGAAGACTAGAAAACATCAAAGATAAAAATGCCCGATTGGAAAGAGCTAATTTCAGTGATTTAAGAAGGGATAATAGCACAGGTAGACTGGTGATGGTGATGCAGGGTAAAGCAGTAACAGAGCAACGGAAGGTATTCAGTGAAGAGTCTGTTTCAACATATTCCTTTGAAGGGAAAGGGTACAGCATCCAAAGCTAATACACCCTGGAGGACAACATAAAACAGGAAAGGTGGCTTATGACAAATGTCAGGAACAAGTCAGTTAATAATCTGGAAGATTTATGGAACTTGAAAGTGTTAATACAGGAGGCAAAGAGTGGCTAGCTAGAAATCTAAAAGCAGATAGTAAGGATTTCAACAACTATTTAAAAAGGTGAAGAGTAAGTCAAGTTAAATGTCAGCCCTCTAGAGAGTTAGTCTGGGGAATTAAAAATGGGAGATGAGGAAATGGCGGATAAATTGAAGAGATATTTTGTGTCTATCTTCACCATAGAAGGCACATATAACACGCCAGAAATAATTGTGAATCAGGAGTTGAAAGGGAGGGAGGAACTTAGAACAATTACAATCATTGGGGAAAGGGTACTAAGAAAATTATTAGAGTTAAAAGCTGACAAGTCCCCAGATCCTGATGGATTTCATCTTCAGGTCTTAAAAGAAGTGGCTGCTGGGATAGTTGAAGCGTGGGTTTTAATTTTCCAAGATCCCCTAAATTCTGGAAAGGTCCCATCAGATTGGTAAACAGCGAATGTAACTTTTCTATTTAACAAAAGAGGGAGACAGGAAGCAGGAAAGCACAGGCCATTAGACTAACAAACTGTCTTAGGGAAAATGCTCAAATCTATTATTGAGGTTATAATGGGGCACTTAGAAAATCTCAAGGCAACCAGGCAGAGCCAACATGGTTTTGTGAAAGGGAAATCGTGTTTGAGTCATTTATTAAGAGTTCTTTGAGGACATAACAAGCAACGTGGATAAAGGGGAACCTGTAGATGCGGGGCACTTAATTTTACAAAAGGCATTTGTTAAGGTGTCATGTCAAAGGTTACTACACCAAATAAGAGCTCATGGTGTAAGAGTAACATATTAGCATGGATAAAGCACTGGTTAGCTAACAGAAAGCAGAGAGTCAGGGTAAAGGAGTAGTTTTCAGGTTGGCAAGATATCCCTGTGGCACTCCACAAGTTACAAGCGCTAAGGCCTCTTCAGGCAGGTGGGGTATAACGTGAGAAAATGCAAACTTGTTCACTTTGGCAAGAGGAATAGAAAGGCAGCAAACTGTTTAAATGGAGAATGACTGCAGAACTCTGCAGTACAGAGGGATCTGGGTGTCCTGGTACACAAATCACAAAAGGTTAGTGTGCAGGTACATCAAGTGACTAGGAAGTCAAATGTTGTCATTTAATGCAAGGGGAATGGAATATAAAAAAGTAGGGATGTTTTGCTACAGATTACAGGGTGTTGGCGAGACCCTGGAATATTGTGTACTGTTTTGTCTCCTTATTTAAGGAAGGGTACAAATGCGTTAGCAGCTCAGAAAAGGTTCACTCGACTGATACCTGGGATGGGGGAGGGTGGGAGGGTGAAGAATGGAGGCTACTTTATGAAGCAAGGTTGGACAGGCTGGGCCTGTATCCATTGGAGTTCAGAAACATATAAGATCCTGAGGGGACTTGACAGAGTGGATGCTGAAAGGGTGTGTCTGCTTATGGGAGACTCTAGAACTGGGGAACACTTTAAAAGTAAAGGATCTCCCATTTAAGACGGAGTTGAGGAGATTTTTTTCCTCTCAGAGGGTCACGAGTCTGCGAAATTCTATTCCCCAAAGAGCAGTGGAGGTTGGGCCATTAAATATTTTTAAGGCTGAGTTACGCTAGATTCTTAATCGACAAGGGAGTCATAGGGTATAGGGAGTAGACAGGAAAGTAGAGTTGAGGCGATAATGGGATCAGCCATGATTATATCAAATGGCAGAGCAGAGTTGAGGGGCTGAAGGGCCTATTCCTGTTCTAATTTATATGTTCATATATATGTGTACACCAGGAAAGGTTAATGGGCAACATTAAGTTGAAGCCTAATACTTTTATAAACATGTAAAGTGCACGAGGTTAACTAGGGGAAAAAGATGGGTTCCCATCTTCATGTAGAGGCAGATGATATGGTTAAAGTATTAAATTAATATTTTGCATCCATCTTCACAAAGGCAGCAGAAGTAGTGAGAGTTACACTAAAAGAGGAGGAGGAAACTATGGATGAAATAGTAATAGTGAAGACACAATAAAAAGATGAAACATGGCTGAAAGGTGGGAAGTCACCCAGTCCAGATGGAACGCTTCCTAACTTACTGAAAGAAGCAAAGGTAAAAATAACAGAGGCACTGGTCAGAATCTTTCAGTGCTTGTCGGATACAGGCATAGTGCTGGAGGACTGGAGGGTTGCTTCACATTGTAACACTAGTCAAGAAAGGGGAGAGGGTTAAACCAGAAAACTACAGACCAGTCAACCTAATATCACTGGTGGGGAAGCTGTTGAAAACAATCATTGGGCAAAATAAACTTGCATTTGGAAAGGCATTGGATGATTAAAAAGAGCCAGCATGGATTTGTTAAAGGAAAATCAAGTCTTAACTAACTTACATAGGAGCACATTGAATGTACAGCACAGAAACAGGCCATTTGGCCCAACAGTCTATGTTAATGCTCCACTTGAGGCTCCCCCCACCTTTTCTCAACTCAATCTACCATTGTAACTCTCTATTCCCTTCTCCCTCAAATGATTGTCTAGCTTCACCTTAAATACATCCGTACTATTCATTCAACCACTCCCTGAGATACTGAGTTCCACATTCTCATCAATCTCTGGGTAAAGAAGTTTCTTCTGAGTTCCCGATTGGGTTTCTTGGTGACTATCTTATACTGACGGCCTCTAGTTATGCTCTTCCCCACAAAATGAAACATTCTCTCTGTATCCACTCTATCGAACACTTTCATCATTTGGAAGACCTCTATTCAATCACTCCCTCGGCTCTCTTTTTTCAAGAGAAAAGAGACCCAGCCTGTCAATCCTTTCTTGATATGTGTACCCACACATTGCAGGGATTATCCTCGTAAATCTTCTCTGCACCATCTATATCCTTTTTATGATACAGTGACCAGGACTGCAGGCAGTACCCCAAGTGTGGTCTAACCAAGATTCAATAGGAATTTAGCGTAACTTCTCTAATTTTCAATTCTCTCTCTCTCTCTAGAGAGAAAGCCTTGCTTTGCTTTGTTTCCTAAATGGTCTTGCTAACCTGTGGCCCAACTTTTAGTGATTGGGGGTCTTGGCATTCCGAAAACCCTTAGTTCCTCTGCCCCACCTAGACTTGCACATTCCAAATAATAAGTGACCTCTGTACTATAATATAACCACAGAGAGTACTGGAAATACCCAGCAGGTCAGTAGGCATCTGTGGAGAGAGAAAGGAAGAGCGTCCTGCAGTCAGTTCTTGTTGAAAAATAACAAGAGTGACACCACGAGACAGCACAAGTGAGCGGCGGAGAGATCAGAACCAGCGCGAGAAAGTGGCGGAGAGATCAGAACCAGCGCGAGAGAGCGGCAGAGAGATCAGAACCAGCGCGAGAGAGCGGCGGAGAGATCAGAGCCAGCGCGAGAGAGCGGCGGAGAGATCAGAACCAGCGCGAGAGAGCGGCGGAGAGATCAGAACCAGCGCGAGAGAGCGGCGGAGAGATCAGAACCAGCGCGAGAGCGGAGGAGAGATCAGAACCAGCGCGAGAAAGCGGCGGAGAGATCAGAGCCAGCGCGAGAGCGGAGGAGAGATCAGAGCCAGCGCGAGAGCGGCGGAGAGATCAGAACCAGCGCGAGAGAGCGGCGGAGAGATCAGAACCAGCACAAGAGCGGCGGAGAGATCAGAACCAGCGCGAGAGAGCGGCAGAGAGATCAGAGCCAGCACGAGAAAGCGGTGGAGAGATCAGAACCAGCGCAAGAGAGCGGCGGAGAGATCAGAACCAGCGCGAGAGCGGCGGAGAGATCAGAACCAGCGCGAGAGAGCGGCGGAGAGATCAGAACCAGCACGAGAGAGATCAGAACCAGCGCGAGAGAGTGGCGGAGAGATCAGAACCAGCGCGAGAGAGTGGCGGAGAGATCAGAACCAGCGCGAAAGAGCGGCGGAGAGATCAGAACCAGCGTGAGAGAGCGGCGGAGAGATCAGAACCAGCGCGAGAGAACAGTAGAGAGATCAGAACCAGCGCGAGAGAGCGGCGGAGAGATCAGAACCAGCACGAGAGAGCGGCGGAGAGATCAGAACCAGCGCGAGAGAGCGGCGGAGAGATCAGAACCAGCGCGAGAGAGCGGAGGAGAGATCAGAGCCAGCGCGAGAAAGCGGCGGAGAGATCAGAACCAGCACAAGAGCGGCGGAGAGATCAGAACCAGCGCGAGAGAGCGGCAGAGAGATCAGAACCAGCGTGAGAGAGCGGCGGAGAGATCAGAACCAGCACAAGAGAGATCAGAACCAGCGCGAGAGAGTGGCGGAGAGATCAGAACCAGCGCGAGAGAGCGGAGGAGAGATCAGAGCCAGCGCGAGAAAGCGGCGGAGAGATCAGAACCAGCACAAGAGCGGCGGAGAGATCAGAACCAGCACAAGAGCGGCGGAGAGATCAGAACCAGCGCGAGAGAGCGGCAGAGAGATCAGAACCAGCGTGAGACAGCGGCGGAGAGATCAGAACCAGCACAAGAGAGATCAGAACCAGCGCGAGAGAGTGGCGGAGAGATCAGAACCAGCGCGAGAGAGCGGCGGAGAGATCAGAACCAGCACAAGAGAGATCAGAACCAGCGCGAGAGAGTGGCGGAGAGATCAGAACCAGCGCGAGAGAGTGGCGGAGAGATCAGAACCAGCACAAGAGAGATCAGAACCAGCGCGAGAGCGGCGGAGAGATCAGAACCAGCGCGAGAGAGCGGCGGAGAGATCAGAACCAGCACGAGAGAGATCAGAACCAGCGCGAGAGAGTGGCGGAGAGATCAGAACCAGCGCGAGAGAGTGGCGGAGAGATCAGAACCAGCGCGAAAGAGCGGCGGAGAGATCAGAACCAGCGTGAGAGAGCGGCGGAGAGATCAGAACCAGCGCGAGAGAACAGTAGAGAGATCAGAACCAGCGCGAGAGAGCGGCGGAGAGATCAGAACCAGCACGAGAGAGCGGCGGAGAGATCAGAACCAGCGCGAGAGAGCGGCGGAGAGATCAGAACCAGCGCGAGAGAGCGGAGGAGAGATCAGAGCCAGCGCGAGAAAGCGGCGGAGAGATCAGAACCAGCACAAGAGCGGCGGAGAGATCAGAACCAGCGCGAGAGAGCGGCAGAGAGATCAGAACCAGCGTGAGAGAGCGGCGGAGAGATCAGAACCAGCACAAGAGAGATCAGAACCAGCGCGAGAGAGTGGCGGAGAGATCAGAACCAGCGCGAGAGAGCGGAGGAGAGATCAGAGCCAGCGCGAGAAAGCGGCGGAGAGATCAGAACCAGCACAAGAGCGGCGGAGAGATCAGAACCAGCACAAGAGCGGCGGAGAGATCAGAACCAGCGCGAGAGAGCGGCAGAGAGATCAGAACCAGCGTGAGACAGCGGCGGAGAGATCAGAACCAGCACAAGAGAGATCAGAACCAGCGCGAGAGAGTGGCGGAGAGATCAGAACCAGCGCGAGAGAGCGGCGGAGAGATCAGAACCAGCACGAGAGAGATCAGAACCAGCACGAGAGAGCGGCGGAGAGATCAGAACCAGCACGAGAGAGATCAGAACCAGCACGAGAGAGCGGCGGAGAGATCAGAACCAGCGCGAGAGAGCGGCGGAGAGATCAGAACCAGCGAGACAGTGGCGGAGAGATCAGAGCCAGCGCGAGAAAGCGGCGGAGAGATCAGAACCAGCGAGACAGTGGCGGAGAGATCAGAGCCAGCGCGAGAGAGCGGAGGAGAGATCAGAACCAGCGCGAGAGAGCGGCGGAGAGATCAGAACTAGCGCGAGAGTGTGGCGGAGAGATCAGAACCAGCGAGAGAGCGCGGCGGAGAGATCAGAACCAGCGCGAGAGAGCGGCAGAGAGATCAGAACCAGCGCGAGAGAGCGGCGGAGAGATCAGAACCAGCGCGAGAGAGCGGCAGAGAGATCAGAACCAGCGCGAGAGAGCGGCGGAGAGATCAGAACCAGCGCGAGAGAGCGGCGGAGAGATCAGAACCAGCGCGAGAGAGCGGCGGAGAGATCAGAACCAGCGCGAGAGAGCGGCGGAGAGATCAGAACCACCGCGAGAGAGCGGCGGAGAGATCAGAACCAGCGCGAGAGAGCGGCGGAGAGATCAGAACCAGCGCGAGAGAGCGGCGGAGAGATCAGAACCAGCGCGAGAGAACAGTAGAGAGATCAGAACCAGCGCGAGAGAGCGGCGGAGAGATCAGAACCAGCACGAGAGAGTGGCGGAGAGATCAGAACCAGCGTGAGAGAGCGGCGGAGAGATCAGAACCAGCGCGAGAGAGCGGCGGAGAGATCAGAGCCAGCGCGAGAGAGCGGCGGAGAGATCAGAACCAGCGCGAGAGAGCGGCGGAGAGATCAGAACCAGCGCGAGAGAGCGGCGGAGAGATCAGAACCAGCGCGAGAGCGGAGGAGAGATCAGAACCAGCGCGAGAAAGCGGCGGAGAGATCAGAGCCAGCGCGAGAGCGGAGGAGAGATCAGAGCCAGCGCGAGAGCGGCGGAGAGATCAGAACCAGCGCGAGAGAGCGGCGGAGAGATCAGAACCAGCACAAGAGCGGCGGAGAGATCAGAACCAGCGCGAGAGAGCGGCAGAGAGATCAGAGCCAGCACGAGAAAGCGGTGGAGAGATCAGAACCAGCGCGAGAGAGCGGCGGAGAGATCAGAACCAGCGCGAGAGCGGCGGAGAGATCAGAACCAGCGCGAGAGAGCGGCGGAGAGATCAGAACCAGCACGAGAGAGATCAGAACCAGCGCGAGAGAGTGGCGGAGAGATCAGAACCAGCGCGAGAGAGTGGCGGAGAGATCAGAACCAGCGCGAAAGAGCGGCGGAGAGATCAGAACCAGCGTGAGAGAGCGGCGGAGAGATCAGAACCAGCGCGAGAGAACAGTAGAGAGATCAGAACCAGCGCGAGAGAGCGGCGGAGAGATCAGAACCAGCACGAGAGAGCGGCGGAGAGATCAGAACCAGCGCGAGAGAGCGGCGGAGAGATCAGAACCAGCGCGAGAGAGCGGAGGAGAGATCAGAGCCAGCGCGAGAAAGCGGCGGAGAGATCAGAACCAGCACAAGAGCGGCGGAGAGATCAGAACCAGCGCGAGAGAGCGGCAGAGAGATCAGAACCAGCGTGAGAGAGCGGCGGAGAGATCAGAACCAGCACAAGAGCGGCGGAGAGATCAGAACCAGCGCGAGAGAGCGGCAGAGAGATCAGAACCAGCGTGAGACAGCGGCGGAGAGATCAGAACCAGCACAAGAGAGATCAGAACCAGCGCGAGAGAGCGGCGGAGAGATCAGAACCAGCGCGAGAGAGCGGCGGAGAGATCAGAACCAGCACGAGAGAGATCAGAACCAGCACGAGAGAGCGGCGGAGAGATCAGAACCAGCACGAGAGAGATCAGAACCAGCACGAGAGAGCGGCGGAGAGATCAGAACCAGCGCGAGAGAGCGGCGGAGAGATCAGAACCAGCGAGACAGTGGCGGAGAGATCAGAGCCAGCGCGAGAAAGCGGCGGAGAGATCAGAACCAGCGAGACAGTGGCGGAGAGATCAGAGCCAGCGCGAGAGAGCGGCGGAGAGATCAGAACCAGCGCGAGAGAGCGGAGGAGAGATCAGAACCAGCGCGAGAGAGCGGCGGAGAGATCAGAACTAGCGCGAGAGTGTGGCAGAGAGATCAGAACCAGCGAGAGAGAGCGGCGGAGAGATCAGAACCAGCGCGAGAGAGCGGCGGAGAGATCAGAACCAGCGCGAGAGAGCGGCGGAGAGATCAGAACCAGCGCGAGAGAGCGGCAGAGAGATCAGAACCAGCGCGAGAGAGCGGCGGAGAGATCAGAACCAGCGCGAGAGAGCGGCAGAGAGATCAGAACCAGCGCGAGAGAGCGGCGGAGAGATCAGAACCAGCGCGAGAGAGCGGCGGAGAGATCAGAACCAGCGAGAGAGAGCGGCGGAGAGATCAGAACCAGCGCGAGAGAGCGGCGGAGAGATCAGAACCAGCGCGAGAGAGCGGAGGAGAGATCAGAACCAGCGAGAGAGCGGCGGAGAGATCAGAACCAGCGCGAGAGAGCGGAGGAGAGATCAGAACCAGCGCGAGAGAGCGGAGGAGAGATCAGAACCAGCGAGAGAGCGGCGGAGAGATCAGAACCAGCGAGAGAGCGGCGGAGAGATCAGAACTAGCGCGAGAGAGCAGAGGAGAGATCAGAACCAGCGAGAGAGCGGCGGAGAGATCAGAACCAGCGAGAGAGCGGAGGAGAGATCAGAACTAGCGCGAGAGAGCAGAGGAGAGATCAGAACCAGCGAGAGAGCGGCGGAGAGATCAGAACCAGCGCGAGAGAGCGGCGGAGAGATCAGAACCAGCGCGAGAGAGCGGAGGAGAGATCAGAACCTGCGCGAGAGAGCGGCGGAGAGATCAGAACCAGCGCGAGAGAGCGGAGGAGAGATCAGAACCAGCGCGAGAGAGCGGCGGAGAGATCAGAACCAGCGCGAGAGAGCGGAGGAGAGATCAGAACTAGCGTGAGAGTGTGGCGGAGAGATCAGAACCAGCGAGAGAGAGCGGAGGAGAGATCAGAACCAGCGCGAGAGAGTGGCGGAGAGATCAGAACCAGCGCGAGAGAGCGGAGGAGAGATCAGAACCAGCGCGAGAGAGCGGAGGAGAGATCAGAACCAGCGCGAGAGAGATCAGAACCAGCACAAGAGCGGCGGAGAGATCAGAACCAGCGCGAGAGAGCGGCAGAGAGATCAGAACCAGCACGAGAGAGCGGCGGAGAGATCAGAACCAGCGCGAGAGAGTGGCGGAGAGATCAGAACCAGCGCGAGAGAGTGGCGGAGAGATCAGAACCAGCGCGAGAGAGCGGCGGAGAGATCAGAACCAGCACGAGAGAGAGCGGAGGAGAGATCAGAACCAGTGCGAGAGAGCAGAGGAGAGATCAGAACCAGCGCGAGAGAGATCAGAACCAGCACAAGAGGTGCGGAGAGATCAGAACCAGCGCGAGAGAGCGGCAGAGAGATCAGAACCAGCACGAGAGAGCGGAGGAGAGATCAGAACCAGCGCGAGAGAGCGGAGGAGAGATCGGAACCAGCGCGAGAGAGCGGCGGAGAGATCAGAACCAGCGCGAGAGAGCGGCGGAGAGATCAGAACCAGCGCGAGAGAGCAGCAGAGAGATCAGAACCAGCACGAGAGAGCAGCGGAGAGATCAGAACCAGCGCGAGAGAGCGGCGGAGAGATCAGAACCAGCGCGAGAGAGATCAGAACCAGCACGAGAGAGCGGAAGCTTCAAAAAGTGACGTCAGCACAAAGGTGAGAGCTGATTGGTGAGTAGTGGGTAAGTGTTTTTCTCCAGTTTAAAATAGGTTAAACTATGGAAAGGTAAGGGTTCTTGTTTTTATTTAAAGTGCATAAATAATTTAACTTTATTTTTTTTTACTGTATTTAACTTAAAGTAAGGGGTTTTTTCCAACTTGAGGCATGGCAGGGCAGCTCAGTCCTGTGTTATGTACCGCCTGCAACATGTGGGAAGTCCTAGACGCTCCTTGCGCTCTGACTGACCATGTGTGCAGGAAGTGCCACCAGCTGCAGCTACGTGAGCTCTGGGGTTTCAGAGCTTGAGGAACTGAGGTGCATCCGCGAGGCTGAGAGTTTTGAGGATAGCACATTTTTAGACGTGGTCACCCCACAGCTTACGGAAGTGCAGACAGAGACCATCAGTCAGAAGAAAGGCGTCAGGCAGATAGTCAGGAAATCCCCAGGGTGCATCTCGCTCGAGAACTGTTTATCTGTGTTGGAAAACGGTGAGAGTGACGGTCCCTCTGGAGAGTGCGGCCGCGCTCATGGCACTGTGAGTGGCCCACCTGCACAGGGTGGGAGGAGAAAGAGGGGAAGAGAAATAGTGGTGGGAGACTCGATAGTAAGGGGAACAGGCAGGCGTTTCTGCGGCTGTAGATGTGACTCCAGGATGGTATGTTGCCTCCTTGGTGCCAGGGTCAAGGATGTCACTGAACGGCTGCAGGGCATTGTAAAGGGGGAGGGCAAGCAGACAGAGATCGTGGAAAATATTGGTAGCAACGACATAGGTAGAAAGAGGGATGAGGTCCTGCAAGAAAATTTAGGGAGCTATCAAGCAGATTAAAAAACAGGACCTCAAAGGTAGTAAGTAATCTCTGGATTACTTCCAGTGCCACACGCTAGTGAGAATACAAATAGGAGGTTAGTCCAGATGAATGCATGGCTGGAGAGATGGTGCAGGAGGGAGGGTTTTAGATTTCTGGGACATAGGGACCGTTTCTGGGGTCGGTGGGGCCTGTACAAGGCGGACGGGTTGCACCTGAACCGGAATGGGACCAACATCCTTGTGGGGAGGTTCGCTAGTGCTGTTAGGGAGGGTTTAAACTAACTTGGCAGGGGGTTGGGATCCTGAGAGGAGGTTCAGCAGGGGGAAGATGTACAGCCAAAATTAGGAGAGAGAGCAAGTGAGTCTGGAAGGCAGAGAAATTATAGGCCAGTTAAGGCAAAGTTAGATGGTATTTATTTTAATGCAAGGAGTCTGACGAATAAGGCAGATGAGTTGAGGGCACAAATTAACACATGGAAGTATGATGTCATTGCTGTCACAAAGACATGGTTGAGAGAGGGGCAGGATTGGCAGCTCAATATTCCAGGGTATAGGGTCTTCAGGCGAGACAGGGAAGGAGGTAAAAGTGGAGGGGGTATTGCAATATTGATCAAGGACTCAACTACAGTGGTAAGGAGGAATGGCATCTTAGAAGGCTCCTCAAATAAAGCCATTTCGGTAGAACTTAAAAACAAAAAAGGAGCAATCACATTGCTGGGAGTGTACTATAGGCCCCCAGACAGTCAGAGAGAAATAGAAGATCAGATATGTAGGCAAATTTCAGAGAAGTGTAAAAATAATAGGGTAGTAATAGTGGAGGATTTCAACTTCACCAACATTAGCTGGGTTAGTCATAGTGTGATAGGATTAGAGGGAGTGAAATTCTTAAAATGCATCCAGGAGAGCTTTTTAAGCCAGTACATAGAAGGTCCTACAAGAGACGGGGCGGTCCTGGACTTAATTTTAGGGAATGAAGCTGGGCAAGTGGTAGAGGTGTCAGTGGAGGAGCATTTTGAAAATAGTGATCCTAACTCCGTTAGATGCAAGGTTGATATGGAAAAGGACAAGGATGGGCCTGAAATTAGAGTTGTAAATCGGGGGAAGGCTGATTTTAATAAGATCAGATATGATTTGGCCAGAGTGGACTGGGAGCAGCTACATTTGGGTAAATCTGTGTCAGAGCAGTGGGACTCATTTAAGAAGGAAATAGGGAGAGTACAGGGCCAACATATTCCAGTAAAAACAAAGGGTGGGACCAACAAATCCAGGGAACCCTGGATATCGAGGGATATACAGGATTGGATAAAGAGAAAAAGGGAGGCTTATGGCAGATAGCGAGGGCTCAAAACAGCGGCAGCCCGAGAGGAGTATCGAATGTGTAGGGAGGAACTTAAAAAGGAAATTAGGAGAGCAAAAAGGGGGCATGAAAACACATTGGCAGGTAAAATAAAGGAAAATCCATAGTTATTCTACAAGTACATTAAAAGTAAGAGGAATAACCAGGGAAAGAGTAGGGCCCAGTAAGGACCATAGTAGTAATTTGTGTGTGGAGCCAGAAGACGTAGGTAAGGTTCTAATTGAACACTTTGTGTCGGTGTTCACAAGTGAGAGGGACCATGTGGGTATGGAAATCAGGCAGAAGGGCTGTGATATAATTAAATAAATTAGCATAGAAAGGGAGGAGGTTCTAAGAGGTCTTAAAAGTAGATAAATCTCCAGCTCAGATAAAATGTATCCGAGGCTGTTGCATGAGGCAAGGGAGGAGATAGCAGGGGCGCTGGCAATAATTTTCAATACCGGTCTGGCCACAGGAGAGGTGCCAGGGTACTGGAGGACAGCCAATGTGGTACCATCATTTAAGAAGAGAGGAAGGAATAAACCAGGGAACTACAGGCCAGTCAGTCTAACATCAGTAGTGGGGAAACTATTGGAAGCAATTCTGAGGGACAGAATTAATCTACACTTGGAGAGGCAGGGGTTAATCAAGGACAGTCAGCATGGTTTTGTTAAGGGGAGGTCATGTCTGACCAGTTTGATTGAATTTTTCGAAGAAGTCACCAGGTGTGTAGATGAGGGTAATGCATTTGACATAGTCTACTTGGACTTCAGCAAGGCTTTTGATAAGGTCCCGCATGAGAGACTGAGAACGAAGGTAAGAGCCCATGGGATCCAAAGCAATTTGGATCCAGAATTGGCTTGAGTGGCAGGAAGCAGAGGGTGATGGTCGAGGGGTGTTTTTGTGACTGGATGCCTGTGTCCAGTGGGGTTCCACAGGGATCGGTGTTGGGTCCCTTGCTGTTTGTGATATAGACCAACGATTTAGACTTGAACATAGGAGGATTAGTCAGTAAGTTTGCAGATGACACGAAAATTGGTGGGGTGATAAATAGTGAGGAGGACAGCCTTAGATTATAGGAGGGTATAGACAGGCTGGTCAGTGGCAAATGGAATTTAATCTGGATAAGTGTCAGGTGATGCACTTGGGCAGGACAAACAAGGCACAGGAATACACGATGAATGGTAGGACACTGGGAAGTACTGAGGATCAGAGGGACCTTGGTGTGCATGTCCACCGGTCCCTTAATGTAGTGGGACAGGTAGATAAGGTGGTTAAGAAGGCATATTGGATACTTGCCTTTATTAGCCGAGGCATAGAATATAAGAGCTGGGAGGTTATGCTGGAACTGTATAAAATGCTGATTAGGCCACAGCTAGAGTATTGTGTGTAGTTCTAGAATCCGCATTATAGGAAGGATGTGATTGCACTAGAGAGAGGGTGCAGAGGAGATTTACCAGGATGTTGCCTGGGCTGGAGAGTTTTAGTTATGAGGAAAGATCGGATAGACTGGGGTTATTTTCCTTGGAGCAGAGGAGATTGAGGGGGGACATGATTGAGGTGTATAAAATTATGAGGGGAATTGATACGGTAGACAGGAAGGAACTTTTCCCCTTGGTGCAGGGATCAGTCACCAGGGGGCATAGATTTAAGGTAAGGGGTAGGAGGCTTAGAGGGGATGTGAGGAAGAATTTTTTCACCCAGAGGGTGGTGAGAATCTGGAACTCTGCCTGAAAGGGTGATGGAGGCAGAAACCCTCATAACATTTAAATAGTATTTGGATGTGCACTTGCAATGCTAGCATACAAGGCTATGGGCCTAGTGCTGGAAAATGGGATTAGAATAATTCGGTACTTGTTTGACCAGCGCAGACTCGATGGGCTGAAGGGCCTTTTTCTGTGCTGTAGACCTCTAAGACTCTATAAACAGAGATAACGTTGCAGGTCTTTCATTAGGACTCAGCATCCATAAATGATATATCAATAAGAGCTCTCTATTCATGACTGAATTCTGCGATGAGGTTAACCAATAAGGTTAATTAAGGTAATGCAGTCCATTTTGTATACACAGCACAGACGCCCGGAAGTCATCGGACAAGGTGTCGCACAGGAGGCCTGTTGAGAAGCTGAAAGCCCCATGGAATCAAGAGACAAATGGCAGTATCGAGACGGAATTGATTCAATTGGCAAGGAGCAGAGGATCCTGTTGAATGGGTTTTTTTTCAGATGGGAGGCGGTCTGTAGTTGTGTTCAAGGGTCAGTTTTGGGTCCATTGCTCTTTGCAATCTTTATAAATCATCTGGACCTGTCTAAGGGTCAGCATTATAAAGCTTGCAGATGATATGAAACGTGGCAACTTGATGGATAGTGATGAGGATAGTTATGGGCTGCAGGATGACAGACAGGGTGGGTGAAATGAGCAAAGAGAGTTCAATGTGGAGATGTGTGAAGCGATACACTTTGGGAGCTTTTGCTCTGGTTTGGGATTTTACCAACAATCCCACAGCTTCATGGTCAGTTTAACAGAGAGCAACTTGTTAATTCCCAGAATTTTTGATATGAATCCTAATTTTCAAACAGCAATGCTGGATTTCAACTCAAGTCTCTGGATTACTGGTCCAGCAACATAACTACCATACCCACTGTGCGTTGATTGCTTCATGATCATCAGGCCACAGAACCCCAGTTACCCTGTCAGTTCAGCGGCCTACAATCCCAGTTTAAACAGAGCGCCTCCAGCACCCTCTCCCTGCTCACAGCCCCACTCCTGCTCACCCCCACCTACCCACCACCGCACCCCCCCACCGCCCCCCCCCCCCCCCCCCACCACCCCCTCCCCCACAACTTCCGAGTCACATTCAACAAAGCAGCCCACCTGACTGGCACTCCATCCACAAACATTCACTCCCTCCACCACCACCACCGATGCACAGTAGCAGCAGTGTGTACCATCTACAAGATGCACTGCAGGAATTCACCAAGGCTCCTTTGACAGCACCTTCCAAACCCAAGACCACTACCATCTAGAAGGACAAGGGCAGCAGATAGATGGGAACACCACCACCTGGAAGTTCCCCTCCAAGTCACTCACCATCCTGACTTGGAAATATATCACCGTTCCTTCACTGTCGCTGGGTCAAAATCCTGGAACTCCCTCCCGAACAGCACTGTGGGTGTACCTACACCACATGGACTGCAGCGGTTCAAGAGGGCAGCTCACCACCACCTTCTCAAGGGCAACTAGGGATGGGCAATAAATGTTGGGCCAGCCAGAGAAGCCCACATCCCGTGAATGAATAAAAACTCACCCAAATCATGTACTTGATGATGCGGCTGGTAATGACTGTATATTCTTCAATTAATTCTGCAAGATAGTATAATCCAGCAGCTGTCGATAAAGAGAGACACACACATTACACACTGGCAACACAGTCCAGTGAAAGAAGCAGAGAAAGGAGAGGAGGTGGACAGAGAGAAAAGGACAGAAATGTGACTAAAATGCAGCTGACATCTAACTCAGACTGAAGGCCACTCTCTTAATAAAATATACTCTATCATCGATGGATATTACATACTTTACAGTCCAGAAAGAGGTGTAAACACTCCTAGTCGTCTTCATCTCACCCAACCAGCATATCCCTCTATTCCATTCTCGCTCTAATTGTTTATCTAGCCTCCACTGAAATGAATCTATATTAGTCACATCAACTATTCTTTGTGGTCCACTGCTCCACTCTCTCCCCGCATCCCTGTATCAATCCCAAACTAATCCCACTGCCCCGCTCTCTTCCCATAGCCCTGTATCAATCCCAAACTAATCCCACTGCCCCGCTCTCTTCCCATAGCCCTGTATCAATCCCAAACTAATCCCACTGCCCCGCTCTCTTCCCATAGCCCTGTATCAGTCCCAAACTAATCCCACTGCCTCACTCTCTCCACATATTCCTGTATCAATCACTGACTAATCCGTACCCTCCGACAGTGCGGCGCTCCCTCAGTACTGACCCTCCCACAGTGCGGCGCTCCCTCAGCACTGACCCTCCAACAGTGCGGCGCTGCCTCAGCACCGACACTCCCACAGTGCGGCGCTCCCTCAGTACTGACCCTCCCACAGTGCAGCGCTCCCTCAGTACTGACCCTCCAACAGTGCGGCGCTCCCTCAGCACTGACCCTTCCACAGTGTGGCGCTCCCTCGGCACTGACCCTCGGTCTTGAATAAATGCAATGACCCAGCCTCCTCTGCTCTCAGGGGTAGAGAACTCCACAGACTAACAATCCTTCTGAGAGAAAAAAACTCTCATCTCTGTCTCAAATGGTAGACCTCTTATTCTTAAACTGTCCTGAACTCTAGTCTCTCCCACAAGAGGAAACATCTGGGTACCCATCCTATCAAGTCCCCTCAGGATCTTACATGTCTCAATAAGATCACCTGTCATTCTTCTAAACTCCAATGGGTAGAGGCCTAACCTACTCAACCTTTCTTCATAAGTCAACCCCTTTATCCCAGGAATGAGTCCAGTGAACCTTCTCTGAACTGCTGCTGGCACAATTATTTTTCAGATAAGACGACCAAAACTGTCCACAGAACCCCAGATGTGGTCTCACCAAGACCCTGAACAACGCCAGAAAAGCAAAACACTGCGGACACTGGTGACATAAAAACAGGAAACGCTGGGAAAACTCAGCTGGTCTGGCACCATCTGAGGAGAGAGAAAGACAGAGTTAACGTTTTGAGTCCGTGTGACTCTTCTTCAGAGCTAAAGAGAAGTAGAAAGTGATGGATTTTATACTGTTTAAGTGGGGGGGGTGGGGGAGTGTGGCGCAAAACAGAAGATGAGGAATAGGTGGAAGTTCAGGAGAGACTGACAAAGGTGTTACGGACGTCAGACAAAGGGAGCGTTAATGATAGTGATAAGGGGCTAATGAAGGTGCTGATAGTGGCATTAAGGTAAAACAGCAGAACGTGTGAATAGCAGAACATGAGTCAGCGCTCTGTGAAAGAACAACATATAAACAAGTGACAGATGGCCCGGGGAGGGGAGGGGGTGGAATAATAATAGAAAAAAATTGTATTTAAAAGATGGATAAAAAAGGGGTAAAGATGAAGGAGAGAGTTCATGATCTGAAGTTGTTGAACTCAATATTCAGTCCGGAAGGCTGTAAGGTGCCTAGTCGGAAGATGAGGTGTTGTTCCTCCAGTTTGCGTTGGGCTTCACTGGAACAATGCAGCAAGCCAAGGACAGACATGTGGGCAAGAGAGCAGGGTGGTGTGTTGAAATGGCCAGCGACAGGGAGGTCTGGGTCATGCTTGCGGACAGACCGAAGCTGTTCCGCAAAGTGGTCACCCAGTCTGCGTTTGGTCTCTCCAGTGTAGAGGAGACCACATTGGGAGCAGCGAATGCAGTAGACTAAGTTGGGGGAAATGCAAGTGAAATGCTGCTTCACTTGAAAGGAGTGTTTGGGCCCTTGGACGGTGAATAGGGGGTAGTTAAAGGGGCAGGTGTTGCATCTTCTGCGGGTGCATGGAAAAGTGCCGTGGGAGGGGGTTGAGGAGTAGGGGGTGATGGAGGAGTGGACCAGGGTGTCCCGGAGGGAACGATCCCTACGGAATGCCGATGGGGGGGGGTGAAGGGAAGATGTGTTTGGTGGTGGCATCATGCTGGAGTTGGCGGAAATGGCGGAGGATGATCCTTTGAATGCGGAGGCTGGTGGGGTGATAAGTGAGGACAAGGGGAACCCTATCATGTTTCTGGGAGGGAGGAGAAGGTGTGAGGGCGGATGCGCGGGAGATGGGCCGGACACGGTTGAGGGCCCTGTCAACCACCGTGGGTGGAAAACCTCAGTTAAGGAAGGAGGACATGTCAGAGGAACTGTTTTTGAAAGTGGCATCATCGGAACAGATGCAACGGAGGCGAAGGAACTGAGAGAATGGGATGGAGTCCTTACAGGAAGCGGGGTGTGAGGAGCTGTAGTCGAGGTAGCTGTGGGAGTCGGTGGGTTTGTAATGGATATTGGTGGACAGTCTATCACCAGAGATTGAAACAGAGAGGTCAAGGAAGGGAAGGAACGTGTCAGAGATGGACCATGTGAAGGTGATGGAGGGGAGGAGAATGGAAGCAAAATTGATAAATTTTTCCAGGTCCAGACAAGAGCATGAAGCAACACCGAAGCAATCATCGATGTACCGAAAAAAGTGGTGGAAGGGACCCGAGTAGGATGGGATCAAGGAATGTTCCCTGGCCCGAACCGTCTCATCTTCACCTTGGGTGTCCAATCCCTCCACACCTCACTGGGATGGTGTGAGGGCTCTCCACTTCTTCCTCGAACAGAGGCCCGAACAATCCCCATCCACCACTACTCTCCGCCGTCTGGCTGAACTTGTTCTCTCACTGAACGATTTCTCCTTCAACTCCTCTCACTTCCTCCAAATAAAAGGTGTGGCTATGGGTACGCGCATGGGCCCCAGTTATACCCGTCTGTTTGTGGGCTATGTGGAACTGAGCTCCTCATGTCCTGCTTCTGTGGGTGACAGGGGTCTCAGTGTATCCAACCTGTCTCCCACACCTGGGCCCTCACACCTTCCTCTCCCTCACAGAGCCATGATTGGGTCCACCTTGTCCTCACTTTTCACCCCATCAGCCTCTGCATTCAAATAACGTCCCTCTTACTTACTCCTGTTCACAGTGAGACATGACTGAGCACAGGGACCTGTCCCTCTCACTCA
Source organism: Isurus oxyrinchus (assembly GCA_026770705.1). Taxonomy (NCBI): domain Eukaryota; kingdom Metazoa; phylum Chordata; class Chondrichthyes; order Lamniformes; family Lamnidae; genus Isurus; species Isurus oxyrinchus. The sequence goes on from JANJGN010000001.1 coordinate 258,796,901, forward strand.
CTCCTGTTCACAGTGAGACATGACTGAGCACTGGGACCTGTCCCTGTCCCTCTCACTCACTCCTGTTCACAGTGAGACATGACCGAGCAGAAGGACCTGTCCCTGTCCCTCTCACTCACTCTTGTTCACAGTGAGACAGGACTGAGCACAGGGACCTGTCCCTCTCACTCATTCCTGTTCACAGTGAGACATGACTGAGCACAGGGACCTGTCCCTGTCACTCACTCCTGTTCACAGTGAGACAGGACTGAGCACAGGGACCTGCCTCTGTCCCTCGCGCTCACTCCTGTTCACAGTGAGACAGGACTGAGCACAGGGACCTGCCTCTGTCCCCCTCACTCACTCCTGTTCACAGTGAGACAGGACTGAGCACAGAGACCTGTCCCTCTCACTCACTCCTGTTCACAGTGAGACAGGACTGAGCACAGGGACCTGTCCCTCTCACTCACTCCTGTTCACAGTGAGACAGGTCTGAGCACAGGGACCTGCCTCTGTCCCTCACGCTCACTCCTGTTCACAGTGAGACATGACTGAGCACAGGGACCTGTCCCTGTCCCTCTCACTCACTCCTGTTCACAGCGAGACATGACTGAGCACAAGGACCTGTCCCTGTCCCTCTCACTCACTCCTGTTCACAGTGAGACAGGACTGAGCACAGGGACCTGTCCCTATCCCTCTCACTCACTCCTGCTCACAGTGAGACAGGACTGAGTGCAGGGACCTGTCCCTGTCCCTCTCACTCACTCCTGTTCACAGTGAGACATGACTGAGCACAGGGACCTGCCTCTGTCCCCCTCACTCACTCCTGTTCACAGTGAGACAGGACTGAGCACAGAGACCTGTCCCTCTCACTCACTCCTGTTCACAGTGAGACAGGACTGAGCACAGAGACCTGTCCCTCTCACTCACTCCTGTTCACAGTGAGACAGGACTGAGCACAGGGACCTGCCTCTGTCCCTCGCGCTCACTCCTGTTCACAGTGAGACATGACTGAGCACAGGGACCTGTCCCTGTCCCTCTCACTCACTCCTGTTCACAGCGAGACATGACTGAGCACAAGGACCTGTCCCTGTCCCTCTCACTCACTCCTGTTCACAGTGAGACAGGACTGAGCACAGGGACCTGTCCCTGTCCCTCTCACTCACTCCTGCTCACAGTGAGACAGGACTGAGTGCAGGGACCTGTCCCTGTCCCTCTCACTCACTCCTGTTCACAGTGAGACATGACTGAGCACAGGGACCTGCCTCTGTCCCCCTCACTCACTCCTGTTCACAGTGAGACAGGACTGAGCACAGAGACCTGCCTCTGTCCCCCTCACTCACTCCTGTTCACAGTGAGACAGGACTGAGTGCAGGGACCTGTCCCTCTCACTCACTCCTGTTCACAGTGAGACAGGACTGAGCACAGAGACCTGTCCCTCTCACTCACTCCTGTTCACAGTGAGACAGGACTGAGTGCAGGGACCTGTCCCTGTCCCTCTCACTCACTCCTGTTCACAGTGAGACAGGTCTGAGCACAGGGACCTGCCTCTGTCCCTCTCACTCACTCCTGTTCACAGTGAGACAGGACTGAGCACAGGGACCTGTCCCTGTCCCTCTCACTCACTCCCGTTGACTCTGACCAGTTCCCCCAGTGCATAGTTCGCGCCCTGACTGGAAACCGCTCTGATTGGATGAGTAGCGCCCACCGAGCTCTCTGATTGGTTCCACACCCCCATTACCAAAACCAATGGGACGCCTGATTGGGCACCCTGCTTCCTGCCCGGCCTCCGGAGCGCGCCCCCCCTCCTCCTTCTCCTCCTCCTCCTCCTCCCATTGGCTCTGCGCCCACCGCCTCGCTGTACGGGCGCTGGTGATTGGCTGGGGCCGCTCGCTCGCCGATGCACCGAGCTCTGTGATTGGCTGGCAACTGCCCGGCTACGTTGGCCGATGCCCGATCCCCTCCCCCCCCGCCGTTACCCCGAGTTGGAGGTAAAATGTCTCCCACCTCCACCGGGAGCCATGGTAACGGGCTCGCCGGCCTCAGGCCCACACCAGCATTGCCCAATAACCCAGGGGGGTGGGGGGGAGCGCCTGGTCACTAGGCCCAGGCCTGGGAGAGGCCCCGGGGCAGCGCCCGGGTGGAATGAGCCGCTGCCGGCGGCGGCGGCAGGGGGGGAGCCCGAGGCCCGGGGCCCGGGGCCGGTTACTCACCGATTCCCAGCGTGACGAAAGCGACCTGTAGCAGCAGCGAGAGCCAGCTGAGGAGGTAGAGGAACCACATCCTGCTGCCCGGGGCCCAGGGCCTGGCACTGGGACGGGAATAAACACCGACAGCCGCCCTGGGACAGCAGCTAGAGAGAAAGAGACTGGGGGGGGCGGGGGCTGAGAACCGGCGGTCCCAAGACCTCCACCGACACCGCCGCCGCTGGCGGGGAGGGGAGAGGCCGGTGACCTCCACGTACAGCGCCGCCGCTGGCGGGGAGGGGAGAGGCCGGAGACCTCCACGTACAGCGCCGCCGCTGGCGGGGAAGGGAGAGGCCGGAGACCTCCACAGACAGCGCCGCCGCTGGCGGGGAGGGGAGAGGCCGGAGACCTCCACAGACAGCGCCGCCGCTGGCGGGGAGGGGAGGGGAGAGGCCGGAGACCTCCACAGACACCGCCACCGCTGGCGGGGTGGAGACATGGACTAGACCCGCAACCCGCACTGACAGCGCCCCCGGCTGGCGACTAGAGGAGAGGGCTCGGACATCCAGGGACACCGCCGCCGGCTGGCGCGAGAGGTCCGAGCCCACTATAGGCAGCGCCGCCGGCTGGCGGGGGAGTGGAGGCTCGAGACGTCCATAAACAGCGCCGCCAATGGCGAGGAGGGCAGCGGCTCAATACCTCCATTGACAGCGCCACCGGCCGGATGGGAGAGGTGTTGCCCCGAACCTCCAGAGACAGCCGCCTGCCGGTGGGGAGGGGAGATGCTCGAGACCACCAGAGACAGCGCCGCCGGCTGGCGGGAAGGCGAGAGGACCGGGAACTCCGGAGACAGTGCCACCGGCTGGTGAGGAGAGTGGAGACAGCCGGTACATCCATAGACAGCGCCACCGGCCGGACGGGAGTAAAAATCGGAATTTCCAGAGACAGCGCCACCGGCCGGAGGGGAGGAGAGGCGAGATGGCAGTTAAATCCAGAGACAGCGCCACCCGCTGGAGGGGAGGAGAGGCGAGATGGCCGTTACATCCAGAGACAGCGCCACCGGCCGGATAGGCTGAACATTAAACCCAGATACAATGCCCCCTGCAGTAGACTCGGGGAACAACTGCAGGACAGTGACTCACACTGGAGACTGGCGTCGGGACAGTGACTCACACTGGAGACTGGCGTCGGGACAGTGACTCACACTGGAGACTGGCGTCGGGACAGTGACTCACACTGGAGACTGGCGTCGGGACAGTGACTCACACTGGAGACTGGCGTCGGGACAGTGACTCACACTGGAGACTGGCGTCGGGACAGTGACTCACACTGGAGACTGGCGTCGGGACAGTGACTCACACTGGAGACTGGCGTCGGGACAGTGACTCACACTGGAGACTGGCGTCGGGACAGTGACTCACACAGGAGACTGGCGTCGGGACAGTGACTCACACAGGAGACTGGATTCGGGACAGTGACTCACACAGGAGACTGGCGTCGGGACAGTGACTCACACAGGAGACTGGCGTCGGGACAGTGACTCACACAGGAGACTGGATTCGGGACAGTGACTCACACAGGAGACTGGATTCGGGACAGTGACTCACACAGGAGACTGGCGTCGGGACAGTGACCCACACAGGAGACTGGCGTCGGGACAGTGACCCACACAGGAGACTGGCGTCGGGACAGTGACCCACACAGGAGACTGGCGTCGGGACAGTGACCCACACAGGAGACTGGCGTCGGGACAGTGACTCACACTGGAGACTGGATTCGGGACAGTGACTCACACTGGAGACTGGCGTCGGGACAGTGACCCACACAGGAGACTGGATTCGGGACAGTGACTCACACTGGAGACTGGATTCGGGACAGTGACTCACACAGGAGACTGGATTTGGGACAGTGACTCACACTGGAGACTGGATTTGGGACAGTGACTCACACAGGAGACTGGATTCGGGACATTGACTCACACAGGAGACTGGATTTGGGACAGTGAATCACACAGGAGACTGGATTTGGGACAGTGACTCACACTGGAGACTGGATTCGGGACAGTGACTCACACAGGAGTACTTAGCCGCTGCGACCGGGAACTCTGAAGGTTGTGTTTCCTGCCTGGTGCTAGGATTAAGGACATCTCTTCATGGCTGGTGAGGAACTTGGAGTGGAAAGGGGAGGTTCCTGTTGTCACGGTCCACCTGGGAATCAGTGACATAGGTAGAAGCAGGAATAATGTTCTGCTTAGAGAATTTGAAGAGTTAGGGTCCAAATTGGAACACAGAACATTAAAGGATTCTCTGGATTGTTACCTGAGCAATACACCAATTGGAATCGGGTTAAACAGATCGAAGAATTAAATGCATGATTCAAAGAATGGCGTGGGAAGAAGGGGTTTTGATTCATGGGTCACTGACGTCAGTACTCAGGGAAAAGTGAGCTATTTAGTTAGGATGGGAGCCACTTGAATGGGGTAGGGACCAGTGTCCTGACCAATCGTATAAAGTGGCTCTAACAAAAGAGCAGAGAGGGGGAAAGTTCAGATGAAGGGGGGTTTTGCAATCCAAAGAGAAAGGTTGAGGTATTGGAACAGTATGGTGATATGGGTAAAAGCAAGCAGAGTGGGACAGGAAGGGGCAGAGAGTTTAACAAAACAATGTATATCAGTGAATAAGGTCATTGTATGAAATAGAAGTAAAACATTCAAATTAAAGACTCTTTATCTGATTTGCTTGAAGCATTAGCAGTTAGACAGATGAGCTAATGGCACAAATAGAGATAACGATTTAGATCTAATCGACATTCCACAGAATTGTTTACAAAGCGATCAAGGTTGGGAAATAAATATTCCAGGGTACACAATATTTCAGAAGGGCAAAGTGAGTGAAACCAGTGGAGGGACAGAAAAAAATTGATACAAAAGGAAAAAATAGAATGAGAGTAAACTAGATGGAAATATAAAACCAGATTAGAAGAGCTTTTATAAATATATGAAAAGGAAGAGAGTAACTAAAGTAAAGTTTGGCCCCTTCGAATCAGAGACAGGAGAACTAAACCTGATGAATGAGACATTGAGCAAATATTTTGTGTCTGTCTTCACAGTAGAAGACAGAGGTTCCATACCAGAAATTGATGACGATCCAGGGCTAAAAAGAGCGAGGGAATTAATATCAGCAGATATAAAATCTTGGAGAAACTTAAGGGACTAAAACCTGACAAATCCCCAGGTCTTGATGGTCTACACCCTGGGGCTGTAAAAGAGGGAGCTGCAGAGATAGTAGATGTGCTGCCTGTGATTTTCCAAAATGCCTTAGATTCAGAAACAGTCCCATTAGATCGGAAGTTGGCAAATGTTACATCACTTTTCAAGAGAGGAGGTAGAAAACAGTGAACCACAGAGCAGTTAGCATAATATCAGCTGTTAGGAAAATGGCGAAATCTATTCTTAAGGAAGTCTTAACAATACACTTAGAAAAAGCATCGTATGATTAGAACAAATCAACATGGTTTTATTTTTTTTAATTCATTCATGGGATGTGGGCTTCGCTGGCTGGCCCAGCATTTATTGCCCATCCCTAGTTGCCCTTGAGAAGGTGGTGGTGAGCTGCCTTCTTGAACCGCTGCAGTCCATGTGGTGTAGGTACACCCACAGTGCTGTTAGGGAGGGAGTTCCAGGATTGTGACCCAGCGACAGTGAAGGAACGGTGATATATTTCCAAGTCAGGATGGTGAGTGGCTTGGAGGGGAACTTCCAGGTGGTGGTGTTCCCATCTATCTGCTGCCCTTGTCCTTCTAGATGGTAGTGGTCGTGGGTTTGGAAGGTGCTGTCTAAGGAGCCTTGGTGAATTCCTGCAGTGCATCTTGTAGATGGTACACACTGCTGTTACTGTGTGTCGGTGGTGGAGGGAGTGAATGTTTGTGGATGGGGTGCCAATCAAGCGGGGCTGCTTTGTCCTGGATGGTGTCAAGCTTCTTGAGTGTTGTGGGAGCTGCACTCATCCAGGCAAGTGAGGAGTATCCATCACACTCCTGACTTGTGCCTTGTAAATGGTGGACAGACTTTGGGGAGTCAGGAGGTGAGTTACTCACCACAGGATTCCCAGCCTCTGACCTGCTCTTTTAGCCACAGTATTTATATGGCTAGTCCAGTTCAGTTTCTGGTCAATGGTAACCCCCCAGGATTTTGACAGTGGGGGATTCAGTGATGGTAATGCCTCTGAATGTCAAGGGGTGATGGTTGGAGATGGTCATTGTCTGGCACTTCTGTGGCGCAAATGTTACTTGTCACTTGTCAGCCCAAGCCTGGATATTGTCCAGGTCTTGCTGCATTTGGACATGGACTGCTTCAGTATCTGAGGAGTTGTGAATGGTGCTGAACATTGTGCAATCATCAGCGAACATCCCCACTTCTGACCTTATGATGGAAGGAAGGTCATTGATGAAGCAGCTGAAGATGGTTAGGCCGAGGACACTACCCTGAGGAACTCCTGCAGTGATGTCCTGGAGCTGAGATGACTGACCTCCAACAACCACAACCATCTTCCTTTGTGCTGGGTATGACTCCAACCAGCGGAGAGTTTTCCCCCTGATTCCCATTGACTCCAGTTTTGCTAGGGCTCGCTGATGCCACACTCAGTCAAATGCTGCCTCGATGTGAAGGGCAGTCACTCTCACCTCACCTCGGGAGTTCAGCTCTTTTGTCCATGTTTGAACCAAGGCTGTAATGAGGTCAGGAGCTGAGTGGCCCTGGCGGAGCCCAAACTGGGCATCAGTGAGCAGGTTATTGCTAAGCAAGTGCCACTTGATAGCACTGTTGATGACCCTTTCCATTACTTTACTGATGATGGAAAGTAGACTGATGGGGCGGTAATTGGCCGGGTTGGATTTGCCCTGGTTTTCGTGTATAGGACATACCTGGGCAATTTTCCACATTGCTGGGTAGATGCCAGTGTTGTTGCTGTACTGGAACAGCTTGGCTAGGGGCACGGCAAGTTCTGGAGCACAAGTCTTCAGTACTATTGCCGGAATATTGTCAGGGCCCATAGTCTTTGCAGTATCCAGTGCCTTCAGCTGCTTCTTGATATCACGTGGAGTGAATTGAATTGGCTGAAGACTGGCATCTGTGATGCTGGGGACCTCCGGAGGAGGCCGAGATGGATCATCCACTTGGCACTTCTGGCTGAAGATTGTAGCAAATGCTTCAGCCTTATCTTTTACACTGATGTGCTGGGCTCCCCCATCATTGAGGATGGGGATATTTGTGGAGCCTCCTCCTCCAGTGAGTTGTTTAATTGTCCACCACCATCAGAGCTTAGATCTGATCCATTGGTTGTGGGATCGCTTAGCTCTGTCTATCACTTGCTGCTTATGCTGTTTGGCACACAAGTAGTCCTGTGTTGTAGCTTCACCAGGTTGACACCTCATTTTTAGGTATGCCTGGTGCTGCTCTTGACATGCCCTCCTGCACTCTTCATTGAACCAGGGTTGATCCTCTGGCTTGATGGTAATGGTAGAGTGGGGGATACGCTGGGCCATGAGGTTACAGATTGTGTTTGAGTACAATTCTGCTGCTGCTGATGGCCCACAGCGCCTCATGGATGTCCAGTGTTGAGTTGCTGTTTGAAATCTATCCCATTTAGCACAGTGGTAGTGCCACACAGCACGATGGAGGGTATCCTCAATGTGAAGGCGGGACTTTGTCTCCATAACGACTGTGCGGTGGTCACTCCTACAGATACTGTCATGGACAGATGCATCTGCGGCAGGCAGGTTGGTGAGGATGAGGTCAAGTGTGTTTTTCCCTCACCACCTGCCACAGACCCAGTCTAGCAGCTATGTCATTTAGGACTCGGCCAGCTCGGTCAGTAGTGGTGCTACTGAGCCACTCTTGGTGATGGACATTAAAGTCCCCCACCCAGAGTACATTCTGAGCCCTTGTCACCCTCAGTGCTTCCTCCAACTGATGTTCAACATGGAGGAGCACTGATTCATCAGCTGAGGGAGGGCGGGACGTGGTAATCAGCAGGAGGTTTCCTTGCCCATGTTTGACCTGATGTTATGAGACTTCATGGGGTCCAGAGTCGATGTTGAGGACTCCCAGGGCAGCTCCCTCCTTACTGTATCCCACTGTGCCCCCACCTCTGCTGGGTCTGTCCTGCTGGTGGGACAGGACATACCCAGGGATGGTGATGGTGGTGTCTGGGACATTATCTGTAAGGTATGATTCTGTGTGGATGACTATGTCAGGCTGTTGCTTGACTAGCCTGTGAGACAGCTCTCCCAATTTTGGGACTTGCTGTGAGATGATAGTCAGGAGGACTTTGCAGGATTGTTGTCGTTTCCAATGTACAGGTCAATGCCAGGTGATCCGTCCAGTTTCATTCCTTTTTTGAGGTTTGCTAGGCTATTGCAGAGAACATTTAAGAGTCAGACACATTGCTATAGCTTTGGAATCACATGTAGGCCAGACCAGGATAACAGATTTCCTTCCCTAAGGGCATTAGTGAACCAGATGGGTTCAACACAGTTTCCTGGTCATTATTAGACTTTTAATTCCAGATTTTTATTGAATTCACCGGCTGTGGCAAGATTCGAAACCATGTCCCAGAACATAATCCTGGGTCTCTGGATTACTAGTCCAGTGATGATACTACAATGCCATTGCTTCCCCTAAAGAGAGATCCTGTTTGACAAATTGGTTAGAGTTTTTTTTGAGAACATAACTAGTAGGGTAGATAGGGGAACCAGTATATGTCGTCTACCCCAATTTCCATCAGGTATTTGATAAGGTGCCACACAAAAAGTTAATATGCAAGGTAAGTGCTCATGGAGATGGGGGTAATATTCTAACATGGATAGAGGATTGGTTATCAGATAGAATAAAAGACAGAGTGGCATAAATTGGGCATTTTCAAGTTGGCAGGCAGTGAATAATGGAGTGCAGCAAGGGTCAGCCAATTACAATCTATGTTAAAAAAGTAGAATATTTTTTAAGAGGTGAGAAATTTGTAAGTTGATGTTCAAAGAAATTTGGGTGTGTTTGTACAAGGAACATACTAGTCAGCATGTAGGTGCAGCAAGCAACTAGGAAGGCAAATGGCATGTTGGCCTTTATTGCAAGGGGTATGGAGTGCAAGAATAAAAGTCTTGCTACAGTTGTGCAGGGTTTTGGTCAGACCACATCTAGAGTACTGTGTGTAGTTTTGACCTCCCTATTTAAGAAAGGATAAACTTGCATTGGAAGCATTACAGCAAAGGTTCACTAGATTAGTCTATGGGATGAGAATGTTGTCCCATGACGAGAGGCTGAGTGAATTAGGCCTATATTCTCTGGAGTTTAGAAGAATGAGAGGCAAGATTCTGAACGGGCGAGATAGGGTGTAAGCTGAGAGATTTGTTTCCATTGATTGGAAAATGTAAAACATGGGGGCACAGTCTCAGGATAAGGGGCTGACCATTTAGGACTGAGATGAGGTGAAGTTGCTTCACTTAAAGGGTTGTGATTCTTCGGAATTCTCTACCCCAGAGGGTTGTGGATACACCATCTTTGAATATATTTAAGGCTGGGATAGACAGATTTTTGGTGTCTCAGGGAATTAAGGGACGGCTTTATACTGAACGAGAAGAGAGTGCTGATTGGTTGGCAAGTGGACTCTGATTGGTAGAGACGTTGCTATGGAGAATGCACCATTTTATGGTGGCTGACAGTTAACTGCCAAGCATTGTTTGAACTTTAACCCGGGCAGTGTGATTCTGATTGGTCAAGGCATCGCCCTGAGGAATGAACCAGCCCATGTCGATCACTTATTTTGTTTATATGGTATCAAGCTGTTGTTTCCCCTGAAACCGGTATTCTTGCGATTGTTCTGATGAATGCAGATGAAAGCTTCGACAAAATGTCTTTTTTCAGCCATACTCAACACTTGGATTTGCGCTTGATTTGCGATAACCTAGAGGGCTGTGAACCAAGAGCTGGAAGCTGGGATTAGACTGGGTAGCTCTTTGTGATTGGCAGGGCAATAATGGGCTGCATGGCGTCCTTGTCTTCCATTCTGTTTCTATGTGCCTCCTCCCACCTAAAACAGGACGGTACCAGTCTGGGATCTGAATTACATGCCAGTGACATTTCACCCACATGTGAGCACCTCCACCTCAAGAAAGTCCAGTCACTCCCCTTGAACTCTCAATGGCATTACCATCACTCAATCCCCCACAATCAACATCCTGGGGGTTACCATTGACCAGAAACTGAACTGGACCAGTTATATAAATACTGTGGCTACAAGAGCAGGTCAGAGGCTGGGAATCCTGCGACGAGTAACTCACCTCCTGACTCCCCAAAGCCTGTCCACCATCTACAAGGCACAAGTCAGGAGTTTGATGGAATTGTCATCACCAGCTGTCCCTCGATTCGGGGATGATGTCTGCTCAGGTTTCTCCCGTGGGTCTTCATGATAGGCCGACTCTTGACCTGCAGATCTTTGAGCACATGGGACAGGATGTCCCATGAGGCAGTGGGATCCGGAGCGCAGGATTGGCTTCCTTTTCTTTCCTTCTCTGCCGCCGCTCTGCCTCGTCACTGAGACGTTGGGACTCAAAGCGCGACGCAGCTCGATGGACAGGCTGTCGCCATTTTGAACGATTGGTAAGCGAGCGCCTTCCCAGTCAGTAACGTCAATACTGCCGGGCTCCAAGGGGAGTTTCAGAGTGTCTTTGAGGCGTTTTGTTTGTCCTCCACTGGAACGCTGGCCATTGGAGAGTTGAGGAAACAGGACAAGGCCAGGGAGTCCGTTTTTGACCACCTGGACACAGTGTCCAGTCCATCGTGGTTGATTTTGCAGGAGTTTTGCTGTATGTTTGTGGAGCTGGCTTCAAGAAGGATAGGAGCATTTGTTTGACAGTCCTCCCGTTGAATCCAGAGGATGAGGCAGAGGCATTGCTGATGGAAATTCTCCACACTTTTATGTGCCCAGGTCTCACTGCAGTACAGGAGTGTGGTGACAACAACTGCACCGTACGCGAGAATTTGCTTGACCTGCGGTGGTCTTTGTGGTTAATCACTCGCTGCAGTTTGTAGGGAGCTGAGGTGTCACAGCTAATCCAGTGTTGGATCCCCCCGTCAATGCTGGCCTTTGAGAGAGGTGGTAGCTGAAGTTTGGGAAATGCTCAGCATATTCAGAGTGTCTCCTACATATTTGGGAAGCTGCTGACCAGGCGTGGGTCGATGAGTTTTTCTTGGCAACGTTAAAGACCGGCCGAGTTTCTTGTATACAGAACTGAAGAGATCGAGAGTGGTTTACAAACCTGGTCTGGTGCAGAGTGGACAATGGCACTGCAATCATCCTCAAAACTGCAGATCCTGCCTGTCTGCGGTGGTCAGTTTAGTTTCGGCACAGGGGCAACTGAGGTAAAAAAGTTTTCCATCTAGGCAATATTTAATACCGATAGCAAAGGGCAGGGGATCTTTGAGGTGAATAGCCACTGTCAGGTAGACCCCAGTCCGGGTTTGGAAGGTGTCTGTTTTGGACCTCCCACTCAAGACAGTTGTAATTAGACCATCATGAAGCAGTTTCAGGATTGTGACAGAGCTTCTTGGAGATTCAGTTCTTTGGAGCACAGTCCACAGAGCCTCGCAGTTCACTGAGTCAGGCTGATGAATGCAATGAAGACTATAAGACACAGGAGCAGAAATTAGGCCAATCGGCCCGTCGAGTCTGCTCCGCCATTCAATCATGGCTGATAAGTTTCTCAACCCCATTCTCCTGCCTTCTCCCCGTAACCTTTGAGAGCTCCTGGTGTTCCTCTCACCATTTGCCTTGGATTTGTCTGGCAACAAAGACCATTTTGGAGTTCCCTCACCAAGGTTTAAAACCACACGGTGTCTCTGGGAGCATTTTGTCAGCCACAGGCAGTAGGCAATTCAGGAGAACGTGTGTCAGGATTTTCCCTGCTATGGATAAGAGGGAAGGACCTCGATAGCTTCCATGATGGTTCACCCCCCTTCTTGAAGATGGTCATGTCTGCGTGGATTGCCGCTTTTAACATGGCGGAGAAGCTTGCTGCGCTCCAGTAAAACCTCTTGAGCACAAGGTTAAGGGGGAGGTGCCAGACCAAGTGGGGCCCGAAACGTCCTGGACAGTGGAACAGGCGAGGGAAGACTGTGTGTCTCACCGGCTGTGAAGTTGGAAGAAGGCTGCAGTGGCAAAGGTGGTCTCGGCCGTCATGGTTCAACACATCACCGCAATCAGGATTGTGTGGACAGTGACAACGTCCCAGTACTCCTGTACTGCAGTGAGACCTGGAATGTGTATCAGTGACATGTAAGAGCACTAGAGAAATCCCATCAGCGGCCTAGAGGGACTGAATGGCCTACTCCCGCACCTATTATCTTATGATCAGATAATCTGATAAAGTGAAGAGGGAATGTTTCCTTGCGAGTTTCTGCCTGTGGATTGAGCAGTGAACAGTGTTGGTTATTTAGAGGGTGACTCTAGGCTGTCAAACCCCACAGGGTGTAACTGAAGAGTAGGCTGGCAGCGAGGGTCTCTGGCTGTTTGTGTGGGCATCTGATAACCTCCGGCAGCACTCGCTGGAGCTGATTGAAATCTGAGACTAAACACACACACACACAGTAGGTCAGTGCATGACCTGCCAAGACGACTGACAGCTCGATGAATCACACTGCCTCTTCTTAACTAATGGGAAGTGACCGGCCGTATAAATACGGGGGCTACAAGAAGGGTTCAGAGGCTGCGGAAAGTAACTCACCTCCTGACTCCACAAAGCCTGTCCCCCATTTCTCGTTTTTATTCATGGGGGTATCGCTAGAAAGGCCAGCTTTTGCTGCCCATCCGTAACTGCCCTTGAACTGAGTCACTTGCTTGGCCATTTCAGAAGGCAGTTAAACATCAACCCCACTGCTGTGGGTCTGGAGTCACATGTAGGCCAGACCAGGTAAGGACAGCAGATTTCCTTCCCTAAAGGACGTTAGTGACCCAGCTGGGTTTTTACAGCAATCAATGACAGTTTCATGGTCACCGTTGCCCAGACTTGCTTTCAATTCCAGATTTATTAATATCTGAAATTAAATTCTACCAGTTGCTGTGGTGGGATTTGAATCTTAGTTCCTTCAGAGCATTAGCCTGAGCCTCTGTTTACTAGTCTAGTGGCGTTACCACTTTATCACCATGTCTCCCTAGCGATACAGCAGCTGTCGGTGCTCAGGGGTTCCCACTGGGTAACACCCTCTCCTCTGTTTCAGAAGGTCACGGTTTCCGTGTCCACACCAGAGTCTGGGATACCAAATCCAGGCTGACACTCCAGTGCCATACTGAGGGTGTGCTGCACTGTCAAGAGGTGCAGTCCTTCAGATTAGATGTTAAACTGAGGCCCTATCCGCTCTCAGGTGGTTGTAAAAGATCCCATGGCACTATTTCGTAGAAGAGCAGGGACTAACTCCATCCCCCCCCCACTGCCCCCATCCTCCCAGTGTCACCGCCAGTGTCTCCCTCATTCAACATCACAGAAGGACAGATTATCTGGCCATTATCATGTTGCTATTTGTAGGATCTTGCTGTGCACAAACTGGCTGCCATTTTTCCTACATTAAAACAGTGATAGAACTTCGAAAGCACTTGATTAATTGAATTTTTTGAAGAGGTGACTGGGTGTGTAGATGAGGGCAGTGCATTTGACATAGTCTGCTTGGACTTCAGCAAGGCTTTTGATAAGGTCCCGCATGAGAGACTGATTAACGAAGGTAAGAGCCCATGGGATCCAAGGTAATTTGGCAAAATTGGATCCAGAATTGGCTGATTGGCAGGAAGCAGAGGGTGATGGTGGAGGCGGGTTTTTGTGACTGGATGCCTGTGTCCAGTGGGGTTCCACAGGGATCGGTGTTGGGTCCCTTGCTGTTTGTGATATCTATAAACGATTTTTACTTGAATGTAGGAGGGTTGATCAGTAATTTCATGGATGACATGAAAATTGGGGTGGTAAATAGTGAAGAGGATAGCCTTAGGTTACAGGAGGATATAGATGGGCTGGTCAATGGCAAATGGAATTTAATCTGGATAAGTGTCAGGTGATGCACTTGCGCAGGACAAACAAGGCACAGGAATACACGATGAATGGTAGGACCCTGGGAAGTACCAAGGATCAGAGGGACCTTGGTGCGCATGTCCACCGGTCCCTTAAGGTAGCGGGACAGGTAGATAAGGTGGTTAAGAAGGCATATGGGGTACTTGCCTTTATTAACCGAGGTAGAGACTGTAAGAGCAGGGAGGTTATGCTGGAACTGTATAAAACGCTGGTTAGGCCACAGCTCGAGTATTGCATGCAGTTCTGGAATCCACATTGTAGGAAGGATGTGATAGAGAGGGTGCAGAGGAGATTTACCAGGATGTTGCCTGGGCTGGAGAGTTTTAGCTATGAGGAGAGATTGGATAGACTGGGGTTATTTTCCCTGGAGCAGAGGAGATTGAGGGGGGACATGATTGAGGTGTATAAAATTATGAGGGGTATAGATAGGGTAGACAGGAAGGAACTTTTGTCCTTGGTGAAGAGATCAATAACTAGGGGGCATAGATTGAAGGTAAGGGGCAGGAGGTTTAGAGGGGGTGTGAGGGAGAGGGTGAAAATCTGCAACACTCTGCCTGAAAGGGTGGTTGAGGCAGAAACCCTCATAACATTTAAGAAGTATTTGGATGGGCACTTGCGATGCCTTGGCATACAAGGCTATGGGCCTGGTGCTGGAAAATGGGATTAGAATAGTTAGGTACTTGTTTGACCGGCACAGACTCGATGGGCCGAAGGGCCTTTTTCTGCGCTGTAGACCTCTATGACTCGTCTTTACCCAGTCTGGGTCTATTTGTGAGTCCCTGTCCCACACTAACGTGACCTGACCTTTTAACTGCTCTCCAGGCTGACCACGCAGCATCTGTCAGAACCATGACCAGCGGCTGAAGAAGATAGCTCAGCACCACCTTTCCCAGGCATTTCGGGATGGATATTAAACACTGGCTGGACCCGTGCTGCTCACACCTCAAGAATGAATAATAAATAAAGCTGTTTCCCGGATAAAATCAAATCTGTGCAGGTTGAGTTGGCTTACTCGTGGTGGGTCAGGGAGTGACACGTGCTGTGAGAGTATTCGAATAAAGCCTGCCGGGATTCATTTGAGAAACTTGCACCTGTGTCTCCAGTGATGGAAACGCACATTCACTGCTCAAGCAATTCGGCAAAAACTCACAACTGCTCAGCCTGCTGACCTTCCCGATCAACAGCGATTAAATCAGCCCTAGGCCTGGGGCCTGCAACCTGGGACTGGATTTCTACAAGGCCCTGAAAGTTTCCACTCGCTCCGAGTGCGATTTTGTAAGATCCTAGGCCACTCGGCCCTTCCAGCCTGCTCCCGCCATTCAATAAGATCAAGGCTGATCCGATTGTGGCCTTAGTTCCGCTTTCCTGTAACCCTTGACACTCCTGTCGATCAAAAAATCTGTCTAACTCAGCCTTGAGTAAACTCAGTGACCCAGCCTCCACTGGTCTCTGGGGAAGAGAACCCCACAGACTAACAACCCTCTGAGGGAAGAACTTCCCCCTCATTATCCGTCCCAAATGTCCCATTAAGGGTGAGTTTGTTGCTTCAAATTATTTTTGGCAGCCCCAACCCAGAGTTACCTGCCCTGTTCTGGCCTTCCCTTTGCCTGGCTACTTTTAGCCTGTTCCCACTCTCTCAACCCCTCCCCTCATCTCCTATCTGGCCCTGTCACCCCCCTCCATCACTCCTTTCTCATTTGCCCTTGCCCTCTCACCCCCCCATAACTCCTTTCTCATTTCCCCTTGCCCTCTCACCGCCCCCCCCCCCCCTCCCCCCCCATTCACACTCTACTTACCCAATATCAGGTACAGGATGGGCAGAAACCCCTCCTGATCAGATGCGGGGAGGACCAAAGCCATTGTTTTCGATCCCCGCTCCCAAACTCTGTTCCCTCGCTCCTGTCTCCGTCCCGTTCCCTGGCAACACTCGGAGACCGAACCAGACTGTTCACAGCCTCGGTGTTATATCTGATCCCAAGGTGAGTTTCTGAGCTCCCTATCTCCTCCATCACTACAGCCTGTCATGACTCTGCTGTAATATTGTCCAACTCTCCTCCTGCCTCAGCTCATCTGCCGCTGAAACCCTCAATTTCTGCCTTCGTTACCTCCAGACTCGACTGTTCCAATGCGCTCCCAGCTGGCCCCGCACTTTCCACCCTCCCTAAATGCGAGCTCATCGAAAACTCTGTTGCCCGTGTCTTGTAAGTCAGGTCTCTCCTTCCCCGTCAGCCCCTGACCTGCATCGGCTCCCGGTCAAGCAAGTTTCAGGTTTCAAATCTCTCCATGTCCACACCCCCCCACCCACTCTCCCCACTCTCCCTATCTCTGTAATCTCCTCCAGCCCTACAATTCTCTGAGCTACCTCCTGCTCTTCTGCATCTGGCCTCTTGAGCACCCCTGACTTTAATTGTTCCATCATTGGCGGCTGAGCTCCCCCTCGCCAGCTCTCTCTCCATCTTTAAGATATTCCTTAAACCAGCTCTCTGATCAAGGTTTTGATCATCTAACCTAATATCCCCTTCTGTACGCGGTGTCACAGAATTGTTGTGGCGCAGAAGGAGGCCATTCAGCCCATCGTGTCTGCACCGGCTCTCTGAGCGTTTTAACTCAGCGCCAATCTCCTGCCTTTTCCCCGTGACCCTGCACGTTGATTCTATTCAAATAACCATCCAATGCCCTCTTGAATGCCTCGATTGAACCTGCCTCCACCACACTTCCAGGCCGTGCATTCCAGACCCGAACCACTCGCTGTGTGGAAAAGTTTTTTCTCACCTCGCATTTGCCTCTTTTGCAAAACACTTTAAATCTGTGCGCTCTGGTTCTCAATCCGTTTACGAGCAGTAACAGTTTCTCCCCATCTACTCCGTCCAGACCCCTCGTGATTTTGAAAACTTCCATCAAGTCTCTTAGCCTTCTCCTCTCCAAGGAAAACAGTCCCAGCCTCTCCAATCTTTCCTCATAACTGAAGTGTCTCATCCCTGGAACCATCCTCATAAACCTCTTCTGCACTCTCTCCCATGCGTTCACATCCTTCCTATAGTGTGGCTCCCAGAACTGTACACAATATTCCAGCTGAGGTCTAACCAGTGTCTTATATAAGTTCATCATAACCTCC
Source organism: Isurus oxyrinchus (assembly GCA_026770705.1). Classification (NCBI taxonomy): domain Eukaryota; kingdom Metazoa; phylum Chordata; class Chondrichthyes; order Lamniformes; family Lamnidae; genus Isurus; species Isurus oxyrinchus. Next base: position 258,814,286 of record JANJGN010000001.1, read on the forward strand.
CTGCTCTCGTGCTCTATGCCCCTATTAATGAAGCCTAGAATACTGTGTGCTTTAGAAACAGCTCTCTCTCTGTCCTGCCACCTTTAATGACTTATGTACGTATACACCCAGGTCTCTGCTCCTGCACACCCTTTAGAATAGTAACCTTTATTTTATACTGTCTCCCCATGTTCTTTGTACCAATGTGTATCACCTCACACTTCTCTGCATTGAACTTCATCTGCCACCTATCTGCCCACTCCACCAATGTGCCAACGTCCTTTTGGAGTTCTACACTGTCCTGCTCTCAGTTTACAATCCTCCCCAGTTTTGTATCTTCTACTAACTTTGAAATTGTCCCCTGCACACCAAGATCTGGATCATTTATATATATCAGGAAAACCAATACCGACCCCTGGGGAACTCCAACACAAACCTTCTTCCATCCTGAAAAATACTCATTAACCATTACCCTCAGTTTCCTATCCCTTAGCCAACTTTGTATCCATGGTGCTACTGTCCCTTTTATTCCATGACCTATAACTTTCCTCACTGTGTTTGATAATCATTCCTGTGAAGAGCCTTGAATTTTGTACTATCCTAAAGGTGCCATATAAATGCAGGCTGTTATTGTTGATCACGCCCCATCAATGCGATCTTTGAATCTCTCCCTCATTATCTGTTCTACATCTTTAATTAACATAATTATTCCTTGTCTCTTATCAGTGTGAAAATCCCCTCTTCCTTTACTCAGTGTACAGTCTGCGTCAACACGCAGAGGAACAGATGGGTGAGAGTTATTGAATTGTTCCCCTTTAACCCAAGTGCGTACTCTAAATGTACAGGACCTGGCACTGAGACACACACGGACTGTATATTACTGTATGTAACACTGAGACAAACATGGATTACACAGTACTGTATATAACACTGAGACTCACACAGACTGTACATTACTGTATGTGACACTGACACACACGAACTGTACATTACTGTATGTAACACAGACAAACATGGACAGTACTGTACTGTATGTGACACTGAGACTCACACAGACTGTACATTACTGTATGTGACACTGAGACAAACATGGACTGTACATTACTGTATGTGACACTGACACACACAGACCATACATTGTGACACTGACACACACACGGACTGTACAGTGTGTGTGACACTGAGACACACACGGACTGTACAGTGTGTGTGACACTGACACACACACGGACTGTACAGTGTGTGTGACACTGAGACACACACGGACTGTACATTGTGTGTGACACTGACACACACACAGACTGTACCATTACTGCATGTGACACTGAGACACACACGGACTGTACATTACTGTGTGTGACACTGAGACTCACACGGACTGTACAGTATGTGTGACACTGACACACACACGGACTGTACCATTACTGTATGTGACACTGAGACACACATGGACGGTACATTACTGTATGTGACACTGAGACACACACGGACTGTACATTATTGTATGTAACACTGAGACACACACGGACCGTACATTACTGTATGTGACACTGAGACACACATGGACCGTACATTACTGTGTGTGACACTGACACACACACGGACTGTACATTACTGTGTGTGACACTGAGACACACACGGACTGTACATTACTGTATGTGACACTGAGACCCACACAGACCGTACATTACTGTGTGTGACACTGACACACACACACGGACTGTACATTACTGTGTGTGACACTAACATACACACATGGACCGTACATTGTGTGTACTCTGAGTGTTTAGTTGAATGGAAGCGCTGCAGAATTTACAGTTCAACAGCGCTGTGAGCTGTGGTGATTGGGAGTGCGTGTGTGGTGTGTATGTAATTGTAGCGATGTTCCTGTGTGTGTTCTGCTGTGCAGTGAGGCATCTGGCTGCTAATTCACACTGACACCTCAGTAGCTCCAATCAAAACATGACCACTCTCTGCTCACTGACCGTTCAATGAACCCATCCTGCACTTACTCCGTGCCTGGAAAGACTGCACCGGGACACCTCATTACTCTATCTGTGGGGACTGCACTGGCACTTTGTTACTCTCTGGGACTACATTGGAGCAACCCTTGACATTCAATAGCATTACCATCACTGAATCCCCCACTATCAACATCCTGGGGGTTACCATTGACCAGAAACTGAACTGGACTAGCCATATAAATACTGTGGCTACAGGAGCAGGTCAGAGGCTAGGAATCGTGTGCTGAGTAACTCACCTCTTGACTCCCCAAAGTCTTTTCACCAACTATGAGGCACAAGTCAGGAGTGTGATGGAATACTCAACACTTGCCTGGATGAGTGCAGCTCCCACAACACTCAAGAAGCTTGACACCATCCAGGACAAAGCAGCCGCTTGATTGGCACCCCATCCACAAACATTCACTCCCTCCACCACCGACGCACAGTAGCAGCAGTGTGTACCGTCTACAAGATGCACTGCAGCAACTCACCTTGGACAGCACCTTCCAAACCCATGACCACTACCATCTAGAAGGACAAGGGCAGCAGATAGATGGGAACACCACCACCTGGAAGTTCCCCTCCAAGTCACTCACCTTCCTGACTTGGAAATATATCACCGTTCCTTCACTGTCGCTGGGTCAAAATCCTGGAACTCCCTCCCTAACAGCACGGTGGGTGTACCTACACCACATGGACTGCAGCGGTTCAAGAAGGCAGCTCACCACCACCTTCTCAAGGGGCAATTAGGGATGGGCAATAAATGCTGGGCCCGGCCAGTGATAAATGAGTACATTATTTAAAATGTAACTCTCTAGGTCTGCACTGGGGGAACATCACTGCTCTCTGGAACTGCACCCAGGCACTGCATTACTCCCTGGAGCATCTCATTACTCTGCCTGTGAGGACTTTATTGTGGCTGCCTTCTGCCTCTTCCCAGCATATTGGGACTGTGATCTGGTCAGGAGGGGGGCGCTGGATACGGAATGAAGATTAGCTCTCGGGATGGTCACAGGTTCCCTTGTGAGTCCTCTCAGCATCTTTGGAGCCTAACAAGGGGAGTGATCTTTCGTGGCAACCAATACATCCCACTTCAGGCTGCTTCGTGAATCACACAGTGCTCGCTCGCTGTTTAATTAAATGATTTTGTTGGATTGCAGCACTGGAATATTTATCAGCTCTGAGTCATGGCCCAATCTGTCTGTGTTAAATTGTAAATAGTGCGGTGGGTTAGAGGTGGGCTACAGTGGAGTGGGGGGGGGGGGGGATTTGGGGTGGTGGGGGGGGATTTGGGGTGGTGGGATGTGGGGGGCTGGAGTGTCTCCTGTTCTCAGTTCTCTCTGATGAGACATTAAACGGAAACCCTGTCCGCCACCCTCAGGTGAACATAAACGATCCCATGGTCAGGATTTGGGAGAAGAGTTGTGCCAATAATCCCAATGCCCTTGGTCAGTATTTACCCCAGAATCAACATCACAGAAACACATTATCTGGCTGTTATCCTTGCTGTTTGTGGGGTCTTCCTGTGTACAAATTGGCTGCTGTGTTTCCTACATTACAACAGAGACTCCATTTCCAGGTTAGCTGTGAAGAGATTCAAGATGTCTGGAGGTTGTAAAGGCTGCTTTGTAAATACACACTCTCAAACTGCCTTTGCAGCCTTCAACAACATACATTGAGTCAGATACCCCTCGGTGCTCTGCAGAAAGGTTAGCAATCGCAGTCTGACACCGAGCCACGTGTGGAGATATGAGGTCAGGTGACCTAGAGCTTGGTCACAGGGATGGGTTTTAAAGAGTGTTTTAAAAGAGGGAAGTGAGGTAGAGAGCTGGAGAGGTGGAGGGAGGGAATTCCAGAGCTTAGGGCCCAGGCAGCTGAAGACACGGCCACCAATGGTGGAGCGATTATGACTGGGAATGTTCAAGAGTCCAGAATTAGAGGGACGCAGAGATTTTGGAGGGCTGTGGGGCTGGAGGAGATTACAGAGATAGGGAGGGGGTGAGGCTCTGGAGGGATTTGAAACTGGGCTTTTAAAAGTGAGGTGTTTCCTGTCCGAGGACCAACGTAGATTGGTGCTTTCTCTTAAGATTCCTCAATCCTAACCTCTAAGAGATGCCAACGTTAAGGAGTTGGGGGCGGGGGGGGACGGATAGAAAGAGGGGCACTTGGACCCAGGACAGTTCTGAGAACAGGAAGGGAGACTGTCATGTGTAGCACTCTGAAACTACGGAGTATTCACGGTTCACATCATCTTCAGCCTTAAACAGGAGTGACAGGCAGGACAAACAGGAGGATGGTATCAGCAGAAACTGGCCGAGCTTTGAACCGTGTCTAAACACCGAGCAAATCTGCATTGACCAAAATAGCAAGACATTTCAGATCAGTTATGTTGTGTGAGCTGCGAGGAGCAACTCATGTGTCAGGTCGTGTTAGAGCAAGGGGACAGGAGGCATCAGGCAGCCTTGACTCCCGCACTCAAAGAGTTCCCCATTTATCCGGTCTCGGAGAGAGAGCAAGGTCTGAGACACTCGAGGCTCTTCAGACCCCTCTCCCCAACAGGCACCCTCTAATCCTCGGAACTTCCTGCTGCAGAGAGACAGTGATAACAAGCGACAGCTCACCCACGATCTCAGCCCCTGTCTCTGTGGTTTGTTTTTTTTTTAACCTGGGTACCTGGAGGGTATACAGAGGCGAGACACAGATCAGCACTAAATTGGAAAACTGTCCGAAAGAGATGGCACGGCCATGATGGATTGAATGGCCTCCTTCGGGGCTGAATTCTTCCTTGATTTCTTTTTGTCCTATTCATTTGTGTCTCTGGCTGGGCCGGCATTTATTGCCCATCCCTAATTGCCCTGGGGAAGGAGGTGGTGAGCTGCCTCCTTGAACCATCGCAGTCCATGTGGTGCAAATCTAGACACTGTGCCACAACATGAGCAGCTGGAGTAGACCATTCGAACCTGCTCGGCCATTTATTACCCTCATGGCTGATCTTCTATCCCAACTCCCCATATCCCCAGCTTTCCCAGGACTCCAAACATCTGCCTAGCCCAGCCTCAAATATACCTAATGACTGAGTTTCCACCAACCTCTGGGGTAGAGCATTCCAAAGGTTCACAACCCTGTGAGTGAAGAAATTTCTCCTCCATTCAGTCCTAAAAGATTGACAACTTATCCGGAGACTGTGACACGGTGTTGTAGTTTCCCTAGCCCAGGGGTAACACCCTGTTAGTATCTACCCCGTCACACCCCTTCAGAATCTTGGGGATGTTAGGGAGGGAGTTCCAGGATTTTGACCCACTGACAGTGAAGGAACGGTGATATATTTCCAAGTCAGGATGGTGAGTGACTTGGAGGGGAACTTCCAGGTGGTGGTGTCCCCATCTATCTGCTGCCCTTGTCCTTCTAGATGGTAGTGGTTGTGGGTTTGGAAGGTGCTGTCTAAGGATCTTTGGTGAATTCCTGCAGTACATCTTGTAGATGGTACACACACTGCTGCTAACTGTGCGTCGGTGGTGGAGGGAGTGAATGTTTGTGGATGTGGTGCCAATCAAGCGCGGCTGCTTTGTCCTGGATGGTGTCAAGCTTCTTGAGTGTTGTGGGAGCTGCACTCATCCAGGCAAGTGGGGAATATTCCATCACACTCCTGACTTGTGCCTTGTAGATGGTGGACAGGCTTTGGGGAGTTAGGAGGTGAGTTACTCTCTGCAGAATTCCTAGCCTCTGACCTGCTCTTGTAGCTACAGTATTTATATGGCTAGTCCAGTTCAGTTTCTGGTCAGTGAGCAGGGAAAAATAGCTGCTGTTTGTTTTCTTTTCTAGCTAGGGGGCTGTAGAAAGCAGGGTGGGTGAAGAGTGGGTGTGATAGGTACCATAACTCTTCATTTACACATCTGGACCTCTACACAAGGTTGGAGCTTTTACTCCTTCTCAATCTCTCTTACCTCTCAGTCATGTGATCTAACATCACTATTACATCAGCATCTTGTATGCTTTGATGTTCACCCTTTACTCTACGTCTCCCAGCGTTTTTATCCCCATCATATTTATATCCTCCTATATCTCTCCCCCTGCCCCCAAACTCTCAGACTTCACTGGGTTAGTCTCTGAAGTAAAAACAGAAAATGCTGGAAAATCGCAGCAAGTCTAACACATCTGTGGGGAGAAAAGCAGAGTTAATGTTTCGAGTCTGCATGATTCTCCCTGATCTTGTTCTGATCTCCTTTTGAGGTAGAGGATATTCCGTAGCCTCCCTTCTGTCGCTGTGAGTGATCTTCTCCTGGGTGCCTGTAGAACTTGTCTTTCCTCTCGCTAATGATATTAGGATCCTGCTGCTTCTCCTTATGACACCCTGGTCTGTCTCAATCCCATACGCTCTTGGTTGTGGAGCCTTTTCAATGATTGTGCCTTCCCTCTGTTGGCTTCGAACCCCTCCTCTCTCCCCAGGCTTCAGCACCAGTAGCTCATGTGCTCTACGTCTGGAATTAAAGTTCCGAACCCGGCTGCCTCTTTGCTTTTCCTCCCTCTGTTTTATCCCCTCAGGGTCACTCTTGTGGACGTTGGGTTTGAGTTTTTGTTCCAGAGATGGAAGCTGTGTCCTCAATCTCCTACCCATGATGGTGAGAACCAATATTGTGGTGGTGAGGTTCGATAACTCAGAGGAGCTAGATTAAGGTCTTGGTGTTTTACTTCGATAAACCTTTGGTGGTGTGTCTGCTTCTGTCAGCATCTCCGTTTGCTTGAGGATAAGGAGGTGAACTGGTCACATGAACAAAGCCAACATTCACTTGCGAAATTGTGGAATAGCTCATTACAAATTGCAGCCCATTTTTGGACTTTACAATGTCTGGGATGCCCATGTGTTACACACGATCTCTTGAGGGATTGGATGGCTGCTTCAGTGCTGTAAGGTTGCAATCTGTTGACTTCAACACACCGACTTGCAGAGGTCTAATTTGTATGGTGATGAGGAAAGAGCTGGACTGCAGCACAAGATTGGACAGATCTTTCAAAGGGTCAGCACAAGCACAAGGGGCAGAATGGTCTCTCCATCTGCGCTGTAATATTTTTTGACTGAGAAAGACAATGCTTCATATCGCAGTGTTAGGGGTTCCAGCCACACTACGATCTGCTTCTGGGAGGCCAATTCCATTCATTCACAAGGCGATACCCCTAGGAACAGCAACAGTGAAACCAATCATAACATCACTGCACTGACCACCACCCCACTGACCACCACCCACTGACCACCACACACTGACCACCACCCCACTGATCACCACGCACTGACCACCACCCCACTGACCACCACGCACTGACCACCACCCACTGACCACCACGCATTGACCACCACCCACTGACCACCATGCACTGACCACCACCCACTGACCACCATGCACTGACCACCAAACCACAGACCACCACCCCACTGACCACCACGCACTGACCACCGCCCACTGACCACCACGCACTGACCACCACGCACTGACCACCACCCACTGACCACCACGCACTGACCACCACCCTACTGACCACCACGCACTGACCACCACCCACTGACCACCACGCACTGACCACCACGCACTGACCACCACCCGACTGACAACCACCCCACTGACCAAGACCCCACAAAACACCACCTGACTGACCATCACCCCAATGACCACCAACCCAGTCCCCATTACCCCACTGACCATCACCCCACTGACCATCACCCCACTCCCCATCACCCCACTGACCAAAACCCCACTCCCCATCACCCCACTGACCATCACCCCACTGACCATCACCCCACTCCCCATCACCCCACTCCCCATCACCCCACTGACCGTCACCCCACTCCCCATCAATCCACTGACCATCACCCCACTGACCATCACCCCACTGACCATCACCCCACTCCCCACCACCCACTGACCATCACCCCACTCCCCATCACCCCACTGACCATCACCCCAATCCCCATCACCCCACTGACCATCAGCCCACTGACCATCACCCCACTGACCATCACACCATTGACCATCACCCCACTCCACATTACCCCAATGACCATCACCCCACTGACCATCACACCGTTAACCATCACCCCACTCCCTATCACCCCACTCCCCATCACCTCACTGACAATCACCCCACTGACCATCACCCCACTCCCCATACCCCACTGACCATCACCCCACCCCCATCACCCCACTCCCCATCTCCCCATTACCCACCACCCCACTGACCATCACCCCACTGACCATCACCCCACTCCCCATCACCCCACTCCCCATCACCCCACTCCTCATTACCCCACTCCCTATCACGCCAGTGGCCATCACCTCACTCCCCATCAACCCACTGACCATCACCCCACTCCCTATCACCAAACGGCCCCTCACCCCACTGACCATTACCCCACTGACCATCACCCCACTCCCAACCACCCCACTGACCAACACCCCACTCCCAACCACCCCACTGACCATCACCCCACTCCCCATCACCCCACTGACCATCACCTCACTGACCATCACCCCACTCCCCATCACCCCACTGCGCTTCACCTCACTGACCATCACCCCACTCCCCATCACCCCACTGACCATCACCTCACTGACCATCACCCAACTGACCATCACCGCACTCCCCATCACCCCACTCCACATCACCCCACTGACCATCACCCCACTCCACATCACCCCACTCCCCATCACCCCACTCCCCATCACCCCACAGACCATCACACCACTGACCAACACTCCACTCCCCTTCATCCAACACAGCATCACCCAACTGACCACCACCACACAGACCGTCACCCCACCAACCATCACCCCACTCCCCATTACCCCACAGAGCATCGCCCCACTGACCATCACCCCACTGACCATCTCCCCACTGACCATCACCCCACTCCCCATCACCCCACTCCTCATTACCTCACTCCCTATCACGCCAGTGGCCATCACCCCACTCCACATCACCCCACTGACCTTCACCCCACTCCCTATCACCAAACGGCCCCTCACCCCACTGACCACCACCCCACTGACCACCCCACACCCCATCACCCCAATGACCATCACCCCACTCCCTATCACCCCACGGCCCCTCACCCCACTGACCACCACCCCACTGACCACCCCACACCCCATCACCCCAATGACCTTCACCCCAATGACCATCACCCCACTGACCATCACCCCACTCCCCATCATCCCACTGACCATCACCCCACTAACCATCACCCCACTGACCATCACCCCACTGACCATCAACCCACACCCCATCACCCCACTGACCATCACCCCACTCCCCATCACCCCACTGACCATCTCCCCACTGACCAGCACCCCACTCCCCATCACCCCACTGACCATCACCCCACTGACCATCACCCCACTGACCATCACCCCACTCCCCACCACCCCACTGACCAACACCCCACTGACCAGCACCCCACTCCCCAACACCCCACTCTCCACCACTCCACCCCCCATCACGCCAAAGACCATCACCCCACTCTCCATCACCCCACTGACCATCACCCCACTGACCATCACCCCACTGACCATCACCTCATTCCCCATCACCCCACTGACCATCACCCCACTCCCAATCACCCCACTGACCATCTCCCCACTGACCATCACCTCATTCCCAATCACCCCACTGACCATCACCCCACTGACCATCACCCCACTGACCATCACCCCACTGACCATCACCTCATTCCCCATCACCCCACTGACCATCACCCCACTCCCCATCACCCCACTGAACATCACCCCACTGACCATCACCCCACTCCCCATCACCCTACTCCTCATTACCTCACTGCTTATCACGCCAGTGGCCATCACCTCACTCCCCCTCAACCCACTGACCATCACCCCACTTCCTATCACCAATCGGCCCCTCAACCCACTGACCATCACCGCACTCCCCATCACCCCAATGACCATCACCCCACTCCCCATCACCCCACTGACAAACACCCCACTCCCCATCACCCCACTGACCTTCACCCCACTCCCCATCACCCCACTCCCCATCACCCCAATGACCATCACTCCACTCCCTATCACCCCACGGCCCCTCACCCCACTGACCACCACCCCACTGACCACCCCACACCCCATCACCCCAATGACCATCACCCCACTCCCTATCACCCCACGGCCCCTCACCCCACTGACCACCACCCCACTGACCAACCCACACCCCATCACCCCACTGACCCTCACCCCACTGACCATCACCCCACTGACCATCACCCCACTCCCCATCACCCCACTGACCATCACCCCACTAACCATCACCCCACTGACCATCACCTCACTGACCATCAACCCACAGCCCATCACCTCACTGACCATCAACCCACACCCCATCACCTCACTGACCATCACCCCGCTTCCCATTCCCGCAATGCCCATCACCCCACTCCCCATCACCCCACACCCCATCACCCCACTGACCGTCACCCCACTGACCATCTCCCCCCTCCCCATCACCCCACTCCCCATCACCCCACTCCCCATCACCCCACTGACCATCACCCCACTCACCATCACCCCACTGACCATCACCCCACTCCCCATCACCCCACTGACCATCACCCCACTGACCATCACCCCACTCCCCATCACCCCACTGACCATCACCCCACTGACCATCTCCCCAATCCCCATCACCCCACTCCCCATCACCCCACTCCCCATCACCCCACTGACCATCACCCCACTCCCCATCACCCCACTGACCATCACCCCACTGACCATCACCCCACTCCCCATCAACCCACTCCCCATCACCCCACTGACCGTCACCCCACTCCACATCACCCCACAGACCATCACCCCACTGACCATCACCCCACTGACCATCACCCCACTCCCCATCACCCCACTCCCCATCACCCCATTGACCGTCACCCCACTCCCCATCACCCCACTGACCATCACCCCACTCCCCATCACCCCACTGACAATCACCCAACTGACCATCACCCCACTGACCATCACCCCACTCCCCACCACCCACTGACCATCACCCCACTCCGCATCACCCCACTGACCATCACCCCAATCCCCATCACCCCACTGACCATCAGCCCACTGACCATCACCCCACTGACCATCACACCATTGACCATCACCCCACTCCCCATTACCCCACTGACCATCACCCCACTGACCATCACACCGTTAACCATCACCCCACTCCCTATCACCCCACTCCCCATCACCCCACTGACCATCACCCCACTCCCCTCCACCCCACTGACCATCACCTCACTGACCATCACCTCACTGGCCATCACCTCACTCCCCCTCAACCCACTGACCATCACCCCACTCCCTATCACCAATCGGCCCCTCACCCCACTGACCATCACCCCACTCCCCATCACCCCAATGACCATCACCCCACTCCCTATCACCCCACTGACCATCACCCCACTCCCCATCACCCCACTGATCTTCACCCCACTCCCCATCACCCCAATGACCATCACCCCACTCCCTATCACCCCACGGCCCCTCACCCCACTGACCACCACCGCACTGACCACCCCACACCCCATCACCCCAATGACCATCACCCCACTCCCTATCACCCCACGGCCCCTCAGCCCACTGACCACCACCCCACTGACCACCCCACACCCCATCACCCCAATGACCTTCACCCCACTGACCATCACCCCACTGACCATCACCCCACTCCCCATCATCCCACTGACCATCACCCCACTAACCATCACCCCTCTGACCATCACCCCACTGACCATCTCCCCACTCCCCATCACCCCACTCCCCATCACCCCACTCCCCATCACCCCACTGACCATCACCCCACTGACCATCACCCCACTCCCCATCACCCCACTGACCATCACCCCACTGACCATCACCCCACAGACCATCACCCCACTCCCCATCACCCCACTGACCATCACCCCACTGACCATCTCCCCAATCCCCATCACCCCACTCCCCATCACCCCACACCCCATCACCCCACTGACCATCACCCCACTCCCCATCACCCCACTGACCATCACCCCACTGACCATCACCCCACTGACCATCACCCCACTCCCCATCACCCCACTCCCCATCACCCCACTGACCGTCACCCCACTCCCCATCACCCCACAGACCATCACCCCACTGACCATCACCCCACTGACCATCACCCCACTCCCCATCACCCCACTCCCCATCACCCCATTGACCGTCACCCCACTCCCCATCACCCCACTGACCATCACCCCACTCCCCATCACCCCACTGACCATCACCCAACTGACCATCACCCCACTGACCATCACCCCACTCCCCACCACCCACTGACCATCATCCCACTCCGCATCACCCCACTGACCATCACCCCAATCCCCATCACCCCACTGACCATCAGCCCACTGACCATCACCCCACTGACCATCACACTGTTGACCACCACCCCACTCCCCATTACCCCACTGACCATCACCCCACTGACCATCACACCATTAACCATCACCCCACTCCCTATCACCCCACTCCCCATCACCCCACTGACCATCACCCCACTCCCCTCCACCCCACTGACCATCACCTCACTGACCATCACCTCACTGGCCATCACCTCACTCCCCCTCAACCCACTGACCATCACCCCACTCCCTATCACCAATCAGCCCCTCACCCCACTGACCATCACCCCACTCCCCATCACCCCAATGACCATCACCCCACTCCCCATCACCCCACTGACCATCACCCCACTCCCCATCACCCCACTGACCTTCACCCCACTCCCCATCACCCCACTCCCCATCACCCCAATGACCATCACCCCACTCCCTATCACCCCACGGCCCCTCACCCCACTGACCACCACCCCACTGACCACCCCACACCCCATCACCCCAATGACCATCACCCCACTCCCTATCACCCCACGGCCCCTCACCCCACTGACAACCACCCCACTCACCACCCCACACCCCATCACCCCAATGACCTTCACCCCACTGACCATCACCCCACTGACCATCACCCCACTCCCCATCATCCCACTGACCATCACCCCACTAACCATCACCCCACTGACCATCACCCCACTGACCATCAACCCACACCCCATCACCTCACTGACCATCAACCCATCCCCATCACCCCACTGACCATCTCCCCACTGACCAGCACCCCACTCCCCATCACCCCACGGACCATCACCCCTCTGACCATCACCCCACTCCCCATCACCCCTCTGACCATCACCCCACTGACCATCACCCCACTGACCATCACCCCACTGACCATCACCCCACTCCCCACCACCCCACTGACCAACACCCCACTGACCAGCAACCCACTCCCCATCACCCCACTCCCCACCACCCCACTGACCAACACCCCACTGACCAGCACCCCACTCCCCAACACCCCACTCCCCACCACGCCACTCTCCATCACCCCACTGACCATCAACCCACTGACCATCACCTCATTCCCCATCACCCCACTGACCATCACCCCACTGACCATCACCCCACTGTCCATCACTCCACTGACCATCACCTCCTACCCCATCACCCCACTGACCATCACCCCACTCCCAATCACCCCACTGACCATCTCCCCACTGACCATCACCTCATTCCCAATCACCCCACTGACCATCACCCCACTGACCATCACCCCACAGACCATCACCCCACTGACCATCACCTCATTCTCCATCACCCCACTGACCATCACCCCACTCCCCATCACCCCACTGAACATCACCCCACTGACCATCACCCCACTCCTCATCACCCCACTCCTCATTACCTCACTGCCTATCACGCCAGTGCCATCACCTCACTCCCCCTCAACCCCACTGACCATCACCCCACTCCCTATCACCAATCGGTCCCTCACCCCACTGACCATCACCCCACTCCCCATCACCCCAATGACCATCACCCCACTCCCCATCACCCCACTGACCATCACCCCACTCCCCATCACCCCACTGACCTTCACCCCACTCCCCATCACCCCACTCCCCATCACCCCAATGACCATCACCCCACTCCCTATCACCCCACGGCCCCTCACCCCACTGACCACCACCCCACTGACCACCCCACACCCCATCACCCCAATGACCATCACCCCACTCCCTATCACCCCACAGCCCCTCACCCCACTGACCACCACCCCACTGACCACCCCACACCCCATCACCCCAATGACCTTCACCCCACTGAACATCACCCCACTGACCATCACCCCACTCCCCATCACCCCACTGACCATCACCCCACATACCATCACCCCACTGACCATCACCTCACTGACCTTCAACCCACAGCCCATCACCTCACTGACCATCAACCCACACCCCATCACCTCACTGACCATCACCCCGCTTCCCATTCCCGCAATGCCCATCACCCCACTCCCCATCACCCCACTCCCCATCACCCCACTGACCGTCACCCCACTGACCATCTCCCCACTCCCCATCACCCCACTCCCCATCACCCCACTCCCCATCACCCCACTGACCATCACCCCACTCCCCATCACCCCACTGACCATCACCCCACTCCCCATCACCCCACTGACCATCACCCCACTGACCATCACCCCACAGACCATCACCCCACTCCCCATCACCCCACTGACCATCACCCCACTGACCATCTCCCCAATCCCCATCACCCCACTCCCCATCACCCCACTCCCCATCACCCCACTGACCATCACCCCACTGACCATCACACCGTTGACCATCACCCCACTCCCTATCACCCCACTCCCCATCACCCCACTGACCATCACCCCACTCCCCTCCACCCCACTGACCATCACCTCACTGAGCATCACCTCACTGCCCATCACCCCACTCCCCATCACCCCACTGACCATCACCCCACTCCCCATCACCCCACTCCCCTCCACCCCACTGACCATCACCTCACTGACCATCACCCCATTGACCATCACCCCACTCCCCACCACCCCACTGACCATCACCCACTGACCATCACCCCACTCCCCATCACCCCACTCCCTATCACGCCAGTGGCCATCACCTCACTCCCCATCAACCCACTGACCATCACCCCACTCCCTATCACCAAACGGCCCCTCACCCCACTAACCATCACCCCACTGTCCATCACCCCACTCCCAACCACCCCACTGACCAACACCCCACTCCCAACCACCCCACTGACCATCACCCCACTCCCCATCACCCCACTGACCATCACCTCACTGACCATCACCCCACTCCCCATCACCCCACTGCGCTTCACCTCACTGACCATCACCCCACTCCCCATCACCCCACTCCCCATCACCCCACTGACCATCACCTCACTGACCATCACCCAACTGACCATCACCCCACTCCCCATCACCCCACTGACCATCACCCCACTGACCATCACCTCACTCCCCATCACCCCACTCCACATCACCCCACTGACCATCACCCCACTCCCCATCACCCCACTGACCATCACCCCACTGACCAACACTCCACTCCCCTTCATCCAACACAGCATCACCCAACTGACCACCAACCAACTGACCACCACCACACTGACCGTCACCCCACCAACCATCACCCCACTCCCCATTACCCCACTGAGCATCGCACAATTGACCATCACCCCACTGACCATCTCCCCACTGACCATCACACCACTCCCCATCAGCCCACTCCCCATCACCCCACTGAACATCACCCCAATCCCCATCACCCCACTCCCCATCACCCCAATCCCCATCACCCCACTGACCATCACCCCACTGAACATCACCCCACTGACCATCACCCCACACCCCATCACCCCACTGTCCATCTCCCCACTGACCATCACCCCTCTGACCATCACCCCACTCCCCATCACCCCACTGACAATCACCCCTCTGACCATCACCCCACTGACCATCATCCCACTGACCAACACCCCACTGACCAGCACCCCACTCCCCAACACCCCAGTCCCAATCACCCCACTCCCCATCACCCCACTGACCATCACCACACTGACCATCACTCCAATCCCCATCAACCCACTCCCCTTCACCCCATTCCCCTCCACCCCACTGACCATCACCTCACTGACCATCACCCCACTGACCATCACCCCACTCCCCACCACCCCACTGACCATCACCCCACTCCCCATCACCCCACTCCCATCACCCCACTCCCTATCACGCCAGTGGCCATCACCTCACTCCCCATCAACCCACTGACCATCACCCCACTCCCTATCACCAAAAGGCCCCTCACCCCACTGACCATCACCCCACTGACCATCACCCCACTCCCAACCACCCCACTGACCATCATCCCACTGACCATCACCCCACTGACCATCACCTCACTCCCCATCACTTCACTCCACATCACCCCACTGACCATCACCCCACTCCCCATCACCCCACTCCCCATCACCCCACTCCCCATCACCCCACTGACCATCACCCCACTGACCATCACCCCACTCCCCTTCGCCCCACTGAACATCACCCCACTGACCATCACCCCACTCCCCATCACCCCACTCCTCATTACCTCACTGCCTATCACGCCAGTGCCATCATCTCACTCCCCCTCAACCCACTGACCATCACCCACTCCCTATCACCAATCGGCCCCTCACCCCACTGACCATCACCCCACTCCCCATCACCCCAATGACCATCACCCCACTCCCCATCACCCCACTGACCAACACCCCACTCCCCATCACCCCACTGACCTTCACCCCACTCCCCATCACCCCACTCCCCATCACCCCAATGACCATCACCCCACTCCCTATCACCCCACGGCCCCTCACCCCACTGACCACCACCCCACTGACCACCCCACACCCCATCACCCCAATGACCATCACCCCACTCCCTATCACCCCACGGCCCCTCACCCCACTGACCACCACCCCACTGACCAACCCACACCCCATCACCCCAATGACCTTCACCCCACTGACCATCACCCCACTGACCATCACCCCACACCCCATCACCCCACTGACCATCACCCCACTAACCATCACCCCACTGACCATCACCTCACTGACCATCAACCCACAGCCCATCACCTCACTGACCATCAACCCACACCCCATCACCTCACTGACCATCACCCCGCTTCCCATTCCCGCAATGCCCATCACCCCACTCCCCATCACACCACTCCCCATCACCCCACTGACCATCAACCCACTGACCATCTCCCCAATCCCCATCACCCCACTCCCCATCACCCCACTCCCCATCACCCCACTGACCATCACCCCACTCCCCATCACCCCACTGACCATCACCCCACTGACCATCACCCCACTCCCCATCACCCCACTCCCCATCACCCCACTTCCCATCACCCCACTCCCCATCACCCCACTCCCCATCACCCCACTGACCATCACCCCACTGACCATCACCCCACTCCCCTTCGCCCCACTGAACATCACCCCACTGACCATCACCCCACTCCCCATCACCCCACTCCTCATTACCTCACTGCCTATCACGCCAGTGCCATCATCTCACTCCCCCTCAACCCACTGACCATCACCCACTCCCTATCACCAATCGGCCCCTCACCCCACTGACCATCACCCCACTCCCCATCACCCCAATGACCATCACCCCACTCCCCATCACCCCACTGACCAACACCCCACTCCCCATCACCCCACTGACCTTCACCCCACTCCCCATCACCCCACTCCCCATCACCCCAATGACCATCACCCCACTCCCTATCACCCCACGGCCCCTCACCCCACTGACCACCACCCCACTGACCACCCCACACCCCATCACCCCAATGACCATCACCCCACTCCCTATCACCCCACGGTCCCTCACCCCACTGACCACCACCCCACTGACCAACCCACACCCCATCACCCCAATGACCTTCACCCCACTGACCATCACCCCACTGACCATCACCCCACACCCCATCACCCCACTGACCATCACCCCACTAACCATCACCCCACTGACCATCACCTCACTGACCATCAACCCACAGCCCATCACCTCACTGACCATCAACCCACACCCCATCACCTCACTGACCATCACCCCGCTTCCCATTCCCGCAATGCCCATCACCCCACTCCCCATCACACCACTCCCCATCACCCCACTGACCATCAACCCACTGACCATCTCCCCAATCCCCATCACCCCACTCCCCATCACCCCACTCCCCATCACCCCACTGACCATCACCCCACTCCCCATCACCCCACTGACCATCACCCCACTGACCATCACCCCACTGACCATCACCCCACTCCCCATCACCCCACTCCCCATCACCCCACTGACCGTCACCCCACTGACCATCACACCACTGACCATCACCCTACTGACCATCACCCCACTGACCATCACCCCACTGACCAAAACCCCACTCCCCATCACCCCACTGACCATCACCCCACTAACCATCACCCCATTGACCATCACCCCACCGACCATCACCCCACTGACAATCACACCACTGACCATCACCCCAACTGACCATCACCCCACTCCCCTTCACCCCACTGACCATCACCCCAATCCCCATCACCCCACTGACCATCAGCCCACTGACCATCATCCCACTGACCATCACACCGTTGACCATCACCCCACTCCCCATTACCCCACTGACCATCACCCCACTGACCATCACACCGTTGACCATCACCCCACTCCCTATCACCCCACTCCCCATCACCCCACTGACCATCACCCCACTCCCCATCACCCCACTGACCATCACCCCACTGAACATCACCCCACTGACCATCACCCCACACCCCATCACCCCACTGTCCATCTTCCCACTGACCATCACCACTCTGACCATCACCCCACTCCCCATCACCCCACTGACAATCACCCCTCTGACCATCACCCCACTGACCATCACCCCACTGACCATCACCCCACTGACCATCACCCCACTCCCCACCACCCCACTGACCAACACCCCACTGACCAGCACCCCACTCCCCAACACCCCACTCCCCACCACTCCACTCCCCATCACCCCACTGACCATCACCCCACTCTCCATCACCCCACTCCACATCACCCCAATGACCATCACCCCACTGACCATCACCCCACTGCCCATCACCCCACTCCCCATCACCCCACTGACCTTCACCCCACTCCCCATCACCCCACTCCCCATCACCCCAATGACCATCACCCCACTCCCTATCACCCCACGGCCCCTCACCCCACTGACCACCACCCCACTGACCACCCCACACCCCATCACCCCAATGACCATCACCCCACTCCCTATCACCCCACGGCCCCTCACCCCACTGACCACCACCCCACTGACCACCCCACACCCCATCACCCCAATGACCTTCACCCCACTGACCATCACCCCACTGACCATCACCCCACTCCCCATCATCCCACTAACCATCAACCCACTCCCCATCACCCCACTGCCCACCCCACACCCCATCACCCCAATGACCTTCACCCCACTAACCATCACCTCACTTACCATCACCCCACTGACCATCAACCCACGCCCCATCACCTCACTGACCATCAACCCACTCCCCATCACCCCACTGACCATCTCCCCACTGACCAGCACCCCACTCCCCATCACCCCACTGACCATCACCCCTCTGACCATCACCCCACTCCCCATCACCCCTCTGACCATCACCCCACTCACCATCACCCCACTGACCATCACCCCACTGACCATCACCCCACTCCCCACCACCCCACTGACTAACACCCCACTGACCAGCACCCCACTCCCCATCACCCCACTCCCCACCACCCCACTGACCAACACCCCACTGACCAGCACCCCACTCCCCAACATCCCACTCCCCACCACGCCACTCTCCATCACCCCACTGACCATCACCCCACTGACCATCACCCCACTGTCCATCACCCCACTGACCATCACCTCATACCCCATCACCCCACTGACCATCACCCCACTCCCAATCACCCCACTGACCATCTCCCCACTGACCATCACCTCATTCCCAATCACCCCACTGACCATCACCCCACTGACCATCACCCCACTGAACATCACCCCACTGACCATCACCGCACTCCCCATCACCCCACTCCTCATTACCTCACTGCCTATCACGCCAGTGCCATCATCTCACTCCCCCTCAACCCACTGACCATCACCCACTCCCTATCACCAATCGGCCCCTCACCCCACTGACCATCACCCCACTCCCCATCACCCCAATGACCATCACCCCACTCCCCATCACCCCACTGACCATCACGCCACTCCCCATCACCCCACTGACCTTCACCCCACTCCCCATCACCCCACTCCCCATCACCCCAATGACCATCACCCCACTCCCTATCACCCCACGGCCCCTCACCCCACTGACCACCACCCCACTGACCACCCCACACCCAATCACCCCAATGACCATCACCCCACTCCCTATCACCCCACGGCCCCTCACCCCACTGACCACCACCCCACTGACCAACCCACACCCCATCACCCCAATGACCTTCACCCCACTGACCATCACCCCACTGACCATCACCCCACACCCCATCACCCCACTGACCATCACCCCACTAACCATCACCCCACTGACCATCACCTCACTGACCATCAACCCACAGCCCATCACCTCACTGACCATCAACCCACACCCCATCACCTCACTGACCATCACCCCGCTTCCCATTCCCGCAATGCCCATCACCCCACTCCCCATCACACCACTCCCCATCACCCCACTGACCATCAACCCACTGACCATCTCCCCAATCCCCATCACCCCACTCCCCATCACCCCACTCCCCATCACCCCACTGACCATCACCCCACTCCCCATCACCCCACTGACCATCACCCCACTGACCATCACCCCACTGACCATCACCCCACTCCCCATCACCCCACTCCCCATCACCCCACTGACCGTCACCCCACTGACCATCACCCCACTGACCAAAACCCCACTCCCCATCACCCCACTGACCATCACCCCACTAACCATCACCCCATTGACCATCACCCCACCGACCATCACCCCACTGACCATCACACCAATGACCATCACCCCAACTGACCATCACCCCACTCCCCTTCACCCCACTGACCATCACCCCAATCCCCATCACCCCACTGACCATCAGCCCACTGACCATCATCCCACTGACCATCACACAGTTGACCATCACCCCACTCCCCATTACCCCACTGACCATCACCCCACTGACCATCACACCGTTGACCATCACCCCACTCCCTATCACCCCACTCCCCATCACCCCACTGACCATCACCCCACTCCCCATCACCCCACTGACCATCACCCCACTGAACATCACCCCACTGACCATCACCCCACACCCCATCACCCCACTGTCCATCTCCCCACTGACCATCACCCCTCTGACCATCACCCCACTCCCCATCACCCCACTGACAATCACCCCTCTGACCATCACCCCACTGACCATCACCCCACTGACCATCACCCCACTGACCATCACCCCACTCCCCACCACCCCACTGACCAACACCCCACTGACCAGCACCCCACTCCCCAACACCCCACTCCCCACCACTCCACTCCCCATCACCCCACTGACCATCACCCCACTCTCCATCACCCCACTCCACATCACCCCAATGACTATCACCCCACTGACCATCACCCCACTGCCCATCACCCCACTCCCCATCACCCCACTGACCTTCACCCCACTCCCCATCACCCCACTCCCCATCACCCCAATGACCATCACCCCACTCCCTATCACCCCACGGCCCCTCACCCCACTGACCACCACCCCACTGATCACCCCACACCCCATCACCCCAATGACCATCACCCCACTCCCTATCACCCCACGGCCCCACACCCCACTGACCACCACCCCACTGACCACCCCACACCCCATCACCCCAATGACCTTCACCCCACTGACCATCACCCCACTGAACATCACCCCACTCCCCATCATCCCACTGACCATCAACCCACTCCCCATCACCCCACTGACCACCCCACACCCCATCACCCCAATGACCTTCACCCCACTAACCATCACCTCACTGACCATCACCCCACTGACCATCAACCCACGCCCCATCACCTCACTGTCCATCAACCCACTCCCCATCACCCCACTGACCATCTCCCCACTGACCAGCACCCCACTCCCCATCACCCCACTGACCATCACCCCTCTGACCATCACCCCACTCCCCATCACCCCTCTGACCATCACCCCACTGACCATCACCCCACTGACCATCATCCCACAGACCATCACCCCACTCCCCACCACCCCACTGACTAACACCCCACTGACCAGCACCCCACTCCCCATCACCCCACTCCCCACCACCCCACTGACCAACACCCCGCTGACCAGCACCCCACTCCCCAACATCCCACTCCCCACCACGC
Source organism: Isurus oxyrinchus (assembly GCA_026770705.1). Taxonomy (NCBI): domain Eukaryota; kingdom Metazoa; phylum Chordata; class Chondrichthyes; order Lamniformes; family Lamnidae; genus Isurus; species Isurus oxyrinchus. Next base: position 258,836,741 of record JANJGN010000001.1, read on the forward strand.
CACTCTCCATCACCCCACTGACCATCACCCCACTGACCATCACCCCACTGCCAATCACCCCACTGACCATCACCTCATACCCCATCACCCCACTGACCATCACCCCACTCCCAATCACCCCACTGACCATCTCCCCACTGACCATCACCTCATTCCCAATCACCCCACTGACCATCACCCCACTGACCATCACCCCACTGACCATCACCTCATTCCCCATCACCCCACTGACCATCACCCCACTCCCCATCACCCCACTGAACATCACCCCACTGACCATCATCCCACTCCCCATCACCCCACTCCTCATTACCTCACTGCCTATCACGCCAGTGCCATCATCTCACTCCCCCTCAACCCACTGACCATCACCCACTCCCTATCACCAATCGGCCCCTCACCCCACTGACCATCACCCCACTCCCCATCACCCCAATGACCATCACCCCACTCCCCATCACCCCACTGACCATCACCCCACTCCCCATCAACCCACTGACCTTCACCCCACTCCCCATCACCCCACTCCCCATCACACCAATGACCATCACCCCACTCCCTATCACCCCACGGCCCCTCACCCCACTGACCACCAACCCACTGACCACCCCACACCCCATCACCCCAATGACCTTCACCCCACTGACCATCACCCCACTGAACATCACCCCACTCCCCATCATCCCACTGACCATCAACCCACTCCCCATCAACCCACTGACCACCCCACACCCCATCACCCCAATGACCTTCACCCCACTAACCATCACCTCACTGACCATCACCCCACTGACCATCAACCCACGCCCCATCACCTCACTGACCATCAACCCACTCCCCATCACCCCACTGACCATCTCCCCACTGACCAGCACCCCACTCCCCATCACCCCACTGACCATCACCCCTCTGACCATCACCCCACTCCCCATCACCCCTCTGACCATCACCCCACTGACCATCACCCCACTGACCATCACCCCACTGACCATCACCCCACTCCCCACCACCCCACTGACTAACACCCCACTGACCAGCACCCCACTCCCCATCACCCCACTCCCCACCACCCCACTGACCAACACCCCACTGACCAGCACCCCACTCCCCAACATCCCACTCCCCACCACGCCACTCTCCATCACCCCACTGACCATCACCCCACTGACCATCACCCCACTGTCCATCACCCCACTGACCATCACCTCATACCCCATCACCCCACTGACCATCACCCCACTCCCAATCACCCCACTGACCATCTCCCCACTGACCATCACCTCATTCCCAATCACCCCACTGACCATCACCCCACTGACCATCACCCCACTGACCATCACCTCATTCCCCATCACCCCACTGACCATCACCCCACTCCCCATCACCCCACTGAACATCACCCCACTGACCATCATCCCACTCCCCATCACCCCACTCCTCATTACCTCACTGCCTATCACGCCAGTGCCATCATCTCACTCCCCCTCAACCCACTGACCATCACCCACTCCCTATCACCAATCGGCCCCTCACCCCACTGACCATCACCCCACTCCCCATCACCCCAATGACCATCACCCCACTCCCCATCACCCCACTGACCATCACCCCACTCCCCATCACCCCACTGACCTTCACCCCACTCCCCATCACCCCACTCCCCATCACACCAATGACCATCACCCCACTCCCTATCACCCCACGGCCCCTCACCCCACTGACCACCACCCCACTGACCACCCCACACCCCATCACCCCAATGACCTTCACCCCACTGACCATCACCCCACTGAACATCACCCCACTCCCCATCATCCCACTGACCATCAACCCACTCCCCATCACCCCACTGACCACCCCACACCCCATCACCCCAATGACCTTCACCCCACTAACCATCACCTCACTGACCATCACCCCACTGACCATCAACCCACGCCCCATCACCTCACTGACCATCAACCCACTCCCCATCACCCCACTGACCATCTCCCCACTGACCAGCACCCCACTCCCCATCACCCCACTGACCATCACCCCTCTGACCATCACCCCACTCCCCATCACCCCTCTGACCATCACCCCACTGACCATCACCCCACTGACCATCACCCCACTGACCATCACCCCACTCCCCACCACCCCACTGACTAACACCCCACTGACCAGCACCCCACTCCCCATCACCCCACTCCCCACCACCCCACTGACCAACACCCCACTGACCAGCACCCCACTCCCCAACATCCCACTCCCCACCACGCCACTCTCCATCACCCCACTGACCATCACCCCACTGACCATCACCCCACTGTCCATCACCCCACTGACCATCACCTCATACCCCATCACCCCACTGACCATCACCCCACTCCCAATCACCCCACTGACCATCTCCCCACTGACCATCACCTCATTCCCAATCACCCCACTGACCATCACCCCACTGACCATCACCCCACTGACCATCACCTCATTCCCCATCACCCCACTGACCATCACCCCACTCCCCATCACCCCACTGAACATCACCCCACTGACCATCACCCCACTCCCCATCACCCCACTCCTCATTACCTCACTGCCTATCACGCCAGTGCCATCATCTCACTCCCCCTCAACCCACTGACCATCACCCACTCCCTATCACCAATCGGCCCCTCACCCCACTGACCATCACCCCACTCCCCATCACCCCAATGACCATCACCCCACTCCCCATCACCCCACTGACCATCACCCCACTCCCCATCACCCCACTGACCTTCACCCCACTCCCCATCACCCCACTCCCCATCACCCCAATGACCATCACCCCACTCCCTATCACCCCACGGCCCCTCACCCCACTGACCACCACCCCACTGACCAACCCACACCCCATCACCCCAATGACCTTCATCCCACTGACCATCACCCCACTGACCATCACCCCACTCCCCATCACCCCACTGACCATCACCCCACTAACCATCACCCCACTGACCATCACCTCACTGACCATCAACCCACAGCCCATCACCTCACTGACCATCAACCCACACCCCATCACCTCATTGACCATCACCCCGTTTCCCATTCCCGCAATGCCCATCACCCCACTCCCCATCACCCCACACCCCATCACCCCACTGACCGTCACCCCACTGACCATCTCCCCACTCCCCATCACCCCACTCCCCATCACCCCACTCCCCATCACCCCACTGACCATCACCCCACTCCCCATCATCCCACTGACCATCACCCCACTCCCCATCACCCCACTGACCATCACCCCACTGACCATCACCCAACAGACCATCACCCCACTCCCCATCACCCCACTGACCATCACCCCACTGACCATCTCCCCAATCCCCATCACCCCACTCCCCATCACCCCACTCCACATCACCCCACTGACCATCACCCCACTCCCCATCACCCCACTGACCATCACCCCACTGACCATCACCCCACTGACCATCACCCCACTCCCCATCACCCCACTCCCCATCACCCCACTGACCGTCACCCCACTCCCCATCACCCCACAGACCATCACCCCACTGACCATCACCCCACTGACCATCACCCCACTCCCCATCACCCCACTCCCCATCACCCCACTGACCGTCACCCCACTCCCCATCACCCCACTGACCATCACCCCACTCCCCATCACCCCACTGACCATCACCCAACTGACCATCACCCCACTGACCATCACCCCACTCCCCACCACCCACTGACCATCACCCCACTCCGCATCACCCCACTGACCATCACCCCAATCCCCATCACCCCACTGACCATCAGCCCACTGACCATCACCCCCACTGACCATCACACCATTGACCATCACCCCACTCTCCATTACCCCACTGACCATCACCCCACTGACCATCACACCGTTAACCATCACCCCACTCCCTATCACCCCACTCCCCATCACCCCACTGACCATCACTCCACTCCCCATCACCCCACTCCCCATCACCCCACTCCCCTCCACCCCACTGACCATCACCTCACTGACCATCACCCCACTGACCATCACCCCACTCCCCACCACCCCACTGACCATCACCCCACTGACCATCACCCCACTCCCATCACCCCACTCCCTATCACACCAGTGGCCATCACCTCACTCCCCATCAACCCACTGACCATCACCCCACTCCCTATCACCAAACGACCCCTCACCCCATTGACCATCACCCCACTGACCATCACCCCACTCCCAACCACCCCACTGACCATCACCCCACTGACCATCACCCCACTCCCCATCACCCCACTGACCATCACCAATCTCCCCATCACCCCACTGACCATCACCTCACTGACCATCACCCCACTCCCCATCACCCCACTGACCATCACCTCACTGACCATCACCCCACTCCCCATCACCCCACTCTGCTTCACCTCACTGACCATCACCCCACTCCCCATCACCCCACTCCCCATCACCCCACTGATCATCACCTCACTGACCATCACCCAACTGACCATCACCCCACTCCCCATCACCCCACTGACCATCACCCCACTGACCATCACCTCACTCCCCATCACCCCACTCCACATCACCCCACTGACCAACACCCCACTCCCCATCACCCCACTCCCCATCACCCCACTCCCCATCACCCCTCTGACCATCACCCCACTGACCAACACTCCACTCCCCTTCATCCAACACAGCATCACCCAACTGACCACCACCACACTGACCGTCACCCCACCAACCATCACCCCACTCCCCATTACCCCACTGAGCATCGCACAACTGACCATCACCCCACTGACCATCTCCCCACAGACCATCACCCCACTCCCCATCAGCCCACTCCCCATCACCCCACTGACCATCACCCCAATCCCCATCACCCCACTGACCATCACCCCACTCCCCATCACCCCACTGACCATCACCCCACTGACCATCACCCCACTGAACATCACCCCACTGACCATCACCCCACACCCCATCACCCCACTGTCCATCTCCCCACTGACCATCACCCCTCTGACCATCACCCCACTCCCCATCACCCCACTGACAATCACCCCTCTGAACATCACCCCACTGACCATCACCCCACTGACCATCACCCCACTCCCCACCACCCCACTGACCAACACCCCACTGACCAGCACCCCACTCCCCAACACCCCACTCCCCACCACTCCACACCCCATCACCCCACTGACCATCACCCAACTCTCCATCACCCAACTCCACATCACCCCAATGACCATCACCCCACTGACCATCACCCCACTGACCATCACCCCACTCCCAATCACCCCACTGACCATCACCCCACTGACCATCACCCCACTGACCATCACCCCACTCCCCACCACCCCACTGACCAACACCCCACTGACCAGCACCCCACTCCGCAACACCCCACTCCCCACCACTCCACTCCCCATCACCCCACTGACCATCACCCCACTGACCATCACCTCATTCCCCATCACCCCACTGACCATCACACCACTGAACATCACCCCACTGACCATCACCCCACTGACCATCACCCCACTCCCCATCACCCCACTCCTCATTACCTCACTCCCTATCACGCCAGTGGCCATCACCTCACTCCCCCTCAACCCACTGACCATCACCCCACTCCCTATCACCAAACGGCTCCTCACCCCAGTGACCATCACCCCACTCCCCATCACCCCAATGACCATCACCCCACTGACCATCACCACACTGACCTTCACCACACTCCCCATCACCCCACTCCCCATCACCCCAATGACCATCACCCCACCCCCTATCACCCCACGGCCCCTCACCCCACTGACCACCACCCCACTGACCACCCCACACCCCATCACCCCAATGACCATCACCCCACTCCCCATCACCTCACTCCCCATCGCCCCACACGCCATCACCCCAATGACCATCACTCCACTCCCTATCACCCCACGGACCCTCACCCCACTGACTACCCCACTCCCCATCACCCCACTGACCATCACCCCATTGACCATCACCCCACCGACCATCACCCCACTGACCATCAACCCACACCCCATCACCCCACTGACCACCACCCCACTTCCCATTCCCGCAATGCCCATCACCCCACTGACCATCACACCACTGACCATCACCCCACTGACCATCACCCCACTCCCCATCACCCCTCTCCCCATCACCCCACTGACCATCACCCCACTGACCATCTCCCCACTCCCCATCACCCCACTCCCCATCACCCCACTCCCCATCACCCCACTGACCATCACCCCACTGACCATCACCCCACTGACCATCACCCCACTCCCCATCACCCCTCTCCCCATCACCCCACTGACCATCACCCCACTGACCATCACCCACTGACCAAAACCCGACTCCCCATCACCCCACTGACCATCACCCCACTAACCATCACCCCATTGACCATCACCCCACCGACCATCACCCCACTGACCATCACACCACTGACCATCACCCCACTGACCATCACCCCACTCCCCTTCACCCCACTGACCATCACCCCAATCCCCATCACCCCACTGACCATCAGCCCACTGACCATCATCCCACTGACCATCACACCGTTGACCATCACCCCATTCCCCATTACCCCACTGACCATCACCCCACTGACCATCACACCGTTGACCATCACCCCACTCCCTATCACCCCACTCCCCATCACCCCACTGACCATCACCCCACTCCCCATCACCCCACTAACCATCACCCCACTGAACATCACCCCACTGACCATCACCCCACACCCCATCACCCCACTGTCCATCTCCCCACTGACCATCACCCCTCTGAACATCACCCCACTCCCCATCACCCCACTGACAATCACCCCTCTGACCATCACCCCACTGACCATCACCCCACTGACCATCACCCCACTGACCATCACCCCACTCCCCACCAGCCCACTGACCAACACCCCACTGACCAGCACCCCACTCCCCAACACCCCACTCCCCACCACTCCACTCCCCATCACCCCACTGACCATCACCCCACTCTCCATCACCCCACTCCACATCACCCCAATGACCATCACCCCACTGACCATCACCCCACTGACCATCACCCCACTCCCAACCACCCCACTGACCATCACCCCACTGACCATCACCCCACTCCCCATCACCCCACTGACCATCACCAATCTCCCCATCACCCCACTGACCATCACCTCACTGACCATCACCCCACTCCCCATCACCCCACTGACCATCACCTCACTGACCATCACCCCACTCCCCATCACCCCACTCCGCTTCACCTCACTGACCATCACCCCACTCCCCATCACCCCACTCCCCATCACCCCCCTGATCATCACCTCACTGACCATCACCCAACTGACCATCACCCCACTCCCCATCATCCCACTGACCATCACCCCACTGACCATCACCTCACTCCCCATCACCCCACTCCACATCACCCCACTGACCATCACCCCACTCCCCATCACCCCACTCCCCATATCCCCACTCCCCATCACCCCTCTGACCATCACCCCACTGACCAACACTCCACTCCCCTTCATCCAACACAGCATCACCCAACTGACCACCACCACACTGACCGTCACCCCACCAACCATCACCCCACTCCCCATTACCCCACTGAGCATCGCACAACTGACCATCACCCCACTGACCATCTCCCCACAGACCATCACCCCACTCCCCATCAGCCCACTCCCCATCACCCCACTGACCATCACCCCAATCCCCATCACCCCACTGACCATCACCCCACTCCCCATCACCCCACTGACCATCACCCCACTGACCATCACCCCACTGAACATCACCCCACTGACCATCACCTCACACCCCATCACCCCACTGTCCATCTCCCCACTGACCATCACCCCTCTGACCATCACCCCACTCCCCATCACCCCACTGACAATCACCCCTCTGAACATCACCCCACTGACCATCACCCCACTGACCATCACCCCACTCCCCACCACCCCACTGACCAACACCCCACTGACCAGCACCCCACTCCCCAACACCCCACTCCCCACCACTCCACACCCCATCACCCCACTGACCATCACCCCACTCTCCATCACCCAACTCCACATCACCCCAATGACCATCACCCCACTGACCATCACCCCACTGACCATCACCCCACTGACCATCACCCCACTCCCAATCACCCCACTGACCATCACCCCACTGACCATCACCCCACTCCCCACCACCCCACTGACCAACACCCCACTGACCAGCACCCCACTCCCCAACACCCCACTCCCCACCACTCCACTCCCCATCACCCCATTGACCATCACCCCACTGACCATCACCTCATTCCCCATCACCCCACTGACCATCACACCACTGAACATCACCCCACTGACCATCACCCCACTGACCATCACCCCACTCCCCATCACCCCACTCCTCATTACCTCACTCCCTATCACGCCAGTGGCCATCACCTCACTCCCCCTCAACCCACTGACCATCACCCCACTCCCTATCACCAAACGGCCCCTCACCCCAGTGACCATCACCCCACTCCCCATCACCCCAATGACCATCACCCCACTGACCATCACCACACTGACCTTCACCACACTCCCCATCACCCCACTCCCCATCACCCCAATGACCATCACCCCACCCCCTATCACCCCACGGCCCCTCACCCCACTGACCACCACCCCACTGACCACCCCACACCCCATCACCCCAATGACCATCACCCCACTCCCTATCACCCCACGGCCCCTCACCCCACTGACCACCACCCCACTGACCACCCCACAGCCCATCACCCCAATGACCTTCACCCCACTCCCCATCACTTCACTCCCCATCGCCCCACACGCCATCACCCCAATGACCATCACTCCACTCCCTATCACCCCACGGACCCTCACCCCACTGACTACCCCACTCCCCATCACCCCACTGACCATCACCCCATTGACCATCACCCCACCGACCATCACCCCACTGACCATCAACCCACACCCCATCACCCCACTGACCACCACCCCACTTCCCATTCCCGCAATGCCCATCACCCCACTGACCATCACACCACTGACCATCACCCCACTGACCATCACCCCACTCCCCATCACCCCTCTCCCCATCACCCCACTGACCATCACCCCACTGACCATCTCCCCACTCCCCATCACCCCACTCCCCATCACCCCACTCCCCATCACCCCACTGACCATCACCCCACTGACCATCACCCCACTGACCATCACCCCACTCCCCATCACCCCTCTCCCTATCACCCCACTGACCATCACCCCACTGACCATCACCCCACTGACCAAAACCCGACTCCCCATCACCCCACTGACCATCACCCCACTAACCATCACCCCATTGACCATCACCCCACCGACCATCACTCCACTGACCATCACACCACTGACCATCACCCCACTGACCATCACCCCACTCCCCTTCACCCCACTGACCATCACCCCAATCCCCATCACCCCACTGACCATCAGCCCACTGACCATCATCCCACTGACCATCACACCGTTGACCATCACCCCATTCCCCATTACCCCACTGACCATCACCCCACTGACCATCACACCGTTGACCATCACCCCACTCCCTATCACCCCACTCCCCATCACCCCACTGACCATCACCCCACTCCCCATCACCCCACTAACCATCACCCCACTGAACATCACCCCACTGACCATCACCCCACACCCCATCACCCCACTGTCCATCTCCCCACTGACCATCACCCCTCTGACCATCACCCCACTCCCCATCACCCCACTGACAATCACCCCTCTGACCATCACCCCACTGACCATCACCCCACTGACCATCACCCCACTCACCACCAGCCCACTGACCAACACCCCACTGACCAGCACCCCACTCCCCAACACCCCACTCCCCACCACTCCACTCCCCATCACCCCACTGACCATCACCCCACTCTCCATCACCCCACTCCACATCACCCCAATGACCATCACCCCACTGACCATCACCCCACTGACCATCACCCCACTGACCATCACCCCACTCCCAATTACCCCACTGACCATCACCCCACTGACCATCACCCCACTGACCATCACCCCACTGACCATCACCCCACTCCCCACCACCCCACTGACCAACACCCCACTGACCAGCACCCCACTCCCCAACACCCCACTCCCCACCACTCCACTCCCCATCACCCCACTGACCATCACCCCACTGACCATCACCTCATTCTCCATCACCCCACTGACCATCACCCCACTGAACATCACCCCACTGACCATCACCCCACTGACCATCACCCCACTCCTCATTACCTCACTCCCTATCACGCCAGTGGCCATCACCTCACTCCCCCTCAACCCACTGACCATCACCCCACTCCCTATCACCAACGGCCCCTCACCCCAGTGACCATCACCCCACTCCCCATCACCCCAATGACCATCACCCCACTGACCATCACCACACTGACCTTCACCACACTCCCCATCACCCCACTCCCCATCACCCCAATGACCATCACCCCACTCCCTATCACCCCTCGGCCCCTCACCCCACTGACCACCACCCCACTGACCACCCCACACCCCGTCACCCCAATGACCATCACCCCACTCCCTATCACCCCACGGCCCCTCACCCCACTGACCACCACCCCACTGACCACCCCACACCCCATCACCTCAATGACCTTCACCCCACTCCCCATCACCCCACTCCCCATCGCCCCACACGCCATCACCCCAATGACCATCACCCCACTCCCTATCACCCCACGGACCCTTACCCCACTGACTTCCCCACTCCCCATCACCCCACTGACCATCACCCCATTGACCATCACCCCACCGACCATCACCCCACTGACCATCAACCCACACCCCATCACCCCACTGACCACCACCCCACTTCCCATTCCCGCAATGCACATCACCCCACTGACCATCACACCACTGACCATCACCCCACTGACCATCATCCCTCTCCCCATCACACCTCTCCCCATCACCCCACTGACCAGCACCCCACTGACCATCTCCCTACTCCCCATCACCCCACTCCCCATCACCCCACTCCCCATTACCCCACTGACCATCACCCCACTGACCATCACCCCACTGACCATCACCCCAATCCCCATCACCTCGCTGACCATCACCCCACTCCCCCATTCCCGCAATGCCCATCACCCCACTGAACATCACACCACTGACCATCACCCCACTGACCATCACCCCACTCCCCATCACCCCACTACCCATCACCCCACTGACCATCATCCCACTCCCCATCACCCCACTCCCCATGACCCCACTGACCATCACCCCACTGACCATCACCCCACTGACCATCACCCCAATCCCCATCACCCCACTGACCACCACCCCACTGACCATGAACTCACTCCCCAACACCCCACTGACCATCACCCCACTGACCATCACCCCACTGACCATCACCCCACTCCCAATCACCCCACTGACCATCACCCCACTGACCATCACCCCACTGACCATCACCCCACTCCCAATCACCCCACTGACCATCACCCCACTCCCCATCTCCCCACTGACCATCACCCCACTCCCCATCTCCCCCACTGACCATGACCTCACTCCCCAACACCCCACTGACCATCACCGCACTGATCATCAACCCAGTGAAAATCACCCCACTCCCCTTCACCCCATTGAACATCAACCAACTGACTATCACCCCTCTCCCCACCTCCCTACTGACCATCACCCCACTGACCATCACCCCACTGACCATCACCCCACACCCCACCACCCCAATGACCATCACTCCACTCCCCAATACCCCACGCCCCATCGCCCCATTGACCACCACCCTACCCCTCATCACGCCACTCCTCATTACCCCAGTCCCCATCACCCCAGTGACCATCACCTCACTCCCCATCAACCCAATGACCAACACCCCACTGACCATCACACCACTCCCCACCACCCCACTGACCAACACCCCACTGACCATCACCCCACTGACCATCACCCCCACTGACCATCACCCCCACTCCCCATCACCCCACACCCCACCACCCCCAATGACCATCACCCCCCCACCCCAATACCCCCACGCCCCATCGCCCCACTGACCACCACCCATCTGAACATCACCCCCATTCCCCATAACCCCACTGACCATCACCCAACTCCCCATCACCCCACTCCCCATCACCGCACTGACCACGCCCCACTGACCATCACCCCACTCCCCATCACCCCACTGACCATCACCCCACTCCCCATCACCGCACTGACCACGCCCCACTGACCATCACCACACTGACCATCAGACCACTGACCATAACCCCACTCCCCATTACCCAACTCCCCACCATCCCCACCGTCCAAGACCCCCACTGACCATCACCCCAATCCACATCACCACCCAATGACCATCACCCCACTGACCATCACCACCACTGACCATCACCCCGCTGACCATCACCCCAATCCCCATCACCTCGCTGACCATCACCCCACTCCCCATTCCCGCAATGCCCATCACCCCACTGAACATCACCCCACTGACCATCACCCCACTCCCCATCGTCCCACTACCCATCACCCCACTGAGGATCATCCCACTCCCCATCACCCCACTGACCATCACCCCACTCCCAATCTCCCCTCTGACCATCACCCCCACTCTCCATCTCCCCACTGACCATGACCTCACTCCCCAACACCCCACTGACCATCACCCCACTGACCATCAGCCAACTGACCATCACCCCACTCCCAATCACCCCACTGACCATCACCCCACTCCCCATCTCCCCACTGACCATCACCCCACTCCCCATCTCCCCACTGACCATGATCTCACTCCCCAACACCCCACTGACCATCACCCCACTGACCATCACACAACTCCCAATCACCTCACTGACCATCACCCCACTGACCATCACCCCCCTGATCATCAACCCAGTGAAAATCACCCCACTCCCCTTCACCCCATTGAACATCACCCCACTGACTATCACCCCTCTCCCCACCTCCCTACTGACCATCACCCCACTGACCATCACGCCACTGACCATCACCCCACACCCCACCACCCCAATGACCATCACCCCCACTCCCCAATACCACACGCCCCATCGCCCCACTGACCACCCACCCTACCCCTCATCACCCCACTCCTCATTACCCCAGTCCCCATCACCCCAGTGACCATCACCTCACTCCCCATCAACCCAATGACCAACACCCCACTGACCATCACACCACTCCCCACCACCCCACTGACTAACACCCCACTGACCATCACCCCCACTGACCATCACCCCACTGACCATCACCCCACTCCCCATCACCCAACACCCCCACCACCCCAATGACCATCACCCCACTCCCCAATACCCCACGCCCCATCGCCCCACTGACCACCCACCCTACCCCTCATCACCCCACTCCCCATAACCCCCACTGACCATCACCCAACTCCCCATCACCCCCACTCTCCATCACCGCACTGACCACGCCCCACTGACCATCACCCCACTCCCCATCAACACAATCTCCACCACCACACTCCCCATCACCCCACTGACCATCACCCCCACTCCCCATCACCCCACTGACCATCACCCCACTACCCATCTCCCCACTGACCATGATCTCACTCCCCAACACCCCACTGACCATCACCCCACTGACCATCACACAACTCCCAATCACCTCACTGACCATCACCCCACTGACCATCACCCCCCCTGATCATCAACCCAGTGAAAATCACCCCACTCCCCTTCACCCCATTGAACATCACCCCACTGACTATCACCCCTCTCCCCACCTCCCTACTGACCAATCACCCCACTGACCATCACCCCCACTGACCATCACCCCACACCCCACCACCCCAATGACCATCACCCCACTCCCCAATACCACACGCCCCATCGCCCCACTGACCACCACCCTACCCCCTCATCACCCCACTCCTCATTACCCCAGTCCCCATCACCCCAGTGACCATCACCTCACTCCCCATCAACCCAATGACCAACACCCCACTGACCATCACACCACTCCCCACCACCCCACTGACTAACACCCCACTGACCATCACCCCACTGACCATCACCCCACTGACCATCACCCCCACTCCACATCACCCAACACCCCACCACCCCAATGACCATCACCCCACTCCCCAATACCCCACGCCCCATCGCCCCACGGACCACCACCCTACCCCTCATCACCCCACTCCCCATAACCCCACTGACCATCACCCAACTCCCCATCACCCCACTCCCCATCACCGCACTGACCACGCCCCACTGACCATCACCCCACTCCCCATCAACACAATCTCCACCACCACACTCCCCATCACCCCACTGACCATCACCCACTCCCCATCACCCCACTGACCATCACTCCACTCCCCATCACCACACTGACCATCAGACCACTGACCATAACCCCACTCCCCATCACCCCACTCCCCACCACCGCACCGTCCAAGAACCCACTGACCATCACCCCACTCCCCATCACCCCCAATGACCATCACCCCAATGACCATCACCCCACTGACCATCACCCCACTCCCCATCACCCCACTGACCATCACCCCCACTCCCCATCACCCCACTGACAATCACCCCACTGACCATCACCCCACTGACCATCACCCCACTGACCATCACCCCACTCCCCATCACCCCACTGACCATCAGCCCACTGACCATCACCCCACTGACCATCACCCCACTCCCCATCACCCCACTGACCATCAGCCCACTGACCATCACCCCACTGACCATCATCCCACTGACCATCACCCCCGCTCCCCATTACACCACTGACCAGCACGCAACTCCCCCATCACCCCACAGACCATCACCCCACTGACCATCACCCCACTGACCATCACCCCACTCCCCATCACCGCACTGACCATTACACCACTGACCATCACCCCACTGATCATTACCCCACTCCCCATCACCCCACTGACCATCACCCCACTCCACATCTCCAAACTGACCATCACCCCACACCCCATCACCCCACTGACCATCACCCCACTGACCATCACCCCACTCCCCACCACCCACTCCCCATCACCCCACTCCCCATCACCCCACTGACCATCACCCCACTGGCCATCACCCCACTCCCCCATCACCCCACTGAACATCACCCCACTGACTATCATCCCACTGACCATCACCCCCACTCCCCACCACCCCACTGACCAACACCCCACTGACCATCACCCCACTGACCATCACACCACTCTCCATCACCCCACTCCCCACCAATCCACTCCACATCACCCCACTGACCATCACCCCACTGACCATTACCCCCACTCGCCACCACCCCTCTGACCATCAGCCCACTGACCATCACCCCACTCCCCATCACCCCACAGACCATCACCCCACTCCCTATCTCCCCCACTGACCATCACCCCACTCACCACCAATCCACTCCACATCACCCCACTGACCATCACCCCACCGACCATTACCCCCACTCGCCACCACCCCTCTGACCATCACCCCACTGACCATCACCGCACTCCCAATCACCCCACTGATCATCACCCCATTCCCCATCTCCCCACTGACAATCACCCCACTCCCAATCACCCCACTGACCATCACCCCACTGACCATCACCCCACTGACCATTACCCCACACGCCATCTCCCCACTGACCAACACCCCACTGACCATCACCCCTCTGATCATCACCCCACTGACCATCACCCCCACTCCCCATCTCCCCACTGACCATCACCCCACTCCCCATCTCCCCTCTGACCATCCCCCCACTGACCATCACCCCACTCCCCAACACCCCACTGACCGTCACCCCACTCCCCATCTCCCCACTGACCATGAACTCACTCCCCAACAGCCCACTGACCATCACCCCACTCCCAATCACCGCACTGATCATCACCCCACTCCCCATTTCCCCACTGACCATCACCCCAATCCCCATCTCCCCACTGACCATGCCTCACTCCCCAACACCCCACTGACCATCACCCCACTGATCATCAACCCAGTGAAAATCACCCCACTCCCCTTCACCCCATTGAACATCACCCAACTGACTATCACCCCTCTCCCCACCTCCCTACTGACCATCACCCCACTGACCGTCACCCCACTGACCATCACCCCACACCCCACCACCCCAATGACCATCACCCCACTCCCCAATACCCCACGCCCCATCGCCCCACTGACCACCACCCTACCCCTCATCACCCCACTCCTCATTACCCCAGTCCCCCATCACCCCAGTGACCATCACCTCACTCCCCATCAACCCAATGACCAACACCCCACTGACCATCACACCACTCCCCACCACCCCACTGACCAACACCCCACTGACCATCACCCCACTGACCATCACCCCAACTGACCATCACACCACTCCCCATCACCCCACATCCCACCACCCCAATGACCATCACCCCACTCCCAATACCCCACGCCCCATCGCCCCACTGACCACCACCCATCTGAACATCACCCCCATTCCCCATAACCCCACTGACCATCACCCAACAACCCCATCACCCCACTCCCCATCACCGCACTGACCACGCCCCACTGACCATCACCCCACTCCCCATCACCCCACTGACCATCACCCCACTCCCCATCACCGCACTAACCACGCCCCACTGACCATCATCACACTGACCATCAGACCACTGACCATAACCCCACCCACCATCACCCAACTCCCCACCACCCCACCGTCCAAGACCCCACTGACCATCACCCCAATCCACATCACCACAATGACCATCACCCCAATGACCATCACCCCACTGACCATCACCCCCACTCCCCATCAACCCACTGACCATCACCCCACTCCCCATCACCCCACTGACCATCACCCCACTCCCCATCACCCCACTGACCATCACCCCACTGACCATCACCCCATTCCCCATCACCCCACTGACCATCACCCCACTGACCATCACCCCACTGACCATCACCCCACTGACCATCAACCCACAACCCACCACCCCAATGACCATCACCCCACTCCCCAATACCCCATGCCCCATCGCCCCACTGACCACCACCCTAACCCTCATCACCCCACTCCTCATTACCCCAGTCCCCATCACACCACTCCCCATCACCCCACTCCCCATCAACCCAATGACCAACAACCCACTGACCATCATAACGACTCCCCAATTCCCCACTGACCATCTCCACACCCCCCATCACCCCACTGACCATCACCCAACTCCCCATCACCCTTCTGACCATCACCACACTGACCATCACCCCACTGACCATCACCCCACTCCCCATCACTGCACTGACCACCACCCCTCTGGCCATCACCACAGTGACCATCAGACCACTGACCATAACCCCGCTCCCCATTATCCCTCTCTCCATCATCCCACTGACTTTCATCCCACTCCCCATTACCCCACTCCCCATCACCCCACTGACCATCACCCCACTGACCGTCACACCACTGACCATCACCTCACTGACCATCACCCCACTCCCCATCACCCCACTGACCATCACCCCACTGACCATCCACGCCACTCCCCATCACCCCACTGACCATCACCCCACTGACCATCACCCCACTGACCATCACACCACTCCCCATCACCCCCTGACCATTAACCCCACTGACCATGACCCTACTCCCCATCACCCCACTGACCATCACCCCACTGACCATTACACCATTACCTCGCTCGCCACCACCCCTCTGACCATCACCCCAATGACCATCACCCCACTCCCCATCACCCCACAGACCATAACCCCACTCCCTATCTCCCACTGACCATCACCCCACTCACCACCAATCCACTCCACATCACCCCACTGACTATCACCCCACTGACCATTACCCCACTCGCCACCACCCCCTCTGACCATCACCTCACTGACCATCACCCCATTCCCCATCACCCCACTGATCATCACCCCACTCCCCATCTCCCCACTGACCATCACCCCACTCCCAATCACCCCACTGACCATCACCCCACTGACCATCACCCCACTCCCCATCACCCCTCTGACCATCACCCCACTGACCATCACCCCACTCCCCATCTCCCCACTGACCAACACCCCACTCCCCATCTCCCCTCTGACCATCACCCCACTGACCATCACCCCACTCCCCAACACCCCACTGACCATCACCCCACTCCCCATCTCCTCACTGACCATGAACTCACTCCCCAACAGCCCACTGACCATCACGCCACTGACCATCACCCCACTGACCATCACCCCACTCCCAATCACCCCACTGACCATCACCCCACTCCCCATCTCCCCACTGACCATCACCCCAATCCCCATCTCCCCACTGACCATGACCTCACTCCCCAACACCCCACTGACCATCACCCCACTGATCATCAACCCAGTGAAAATCACCCCACTCCCCTTCACCCCATTGAACATCACCCAACTATCACCCCTCTCCCCACCTCCCTACTGACCATCACCCCACTGACCATCACCCCACTGACCATCACCCCACACCCCACCACCCCAATGACCATCACCCCACTCCCCAATACCCCACGCCCCATCACCCCACTGACCACCACCCTACCCCTCATCACCCCACTCCTCATTACCCCAGTCCCCATCACCCCAGTGACCATCACCTCACTCCCCATCAACCCAATGACCAACACCCCACTGACCATCACACCACTCCCCACCACCCCACTGACTAACACCCCACTGACCACCACCCTACCCCTCATTACCCCACTCCTCATTACCCCAGTCCCCATCACCCCAGTGACCATCAGCTGACTCCCCATCAACCCAATGATGAACACCCCACTGACCATCACACCACTCCCCACCACCACACTGACCAACACCCCACTGACCATCACCCCACTGACCATCACCCCACTGACCATCACCCCACTCCCCATCACCCCCACACCCCCACCACCCCAATGACCATCACCCCACTCCCCAATACCCCACGCCCCATCGCCCCACTGACCACCACCCATCTGAACATCACCCCATTCCCCATAACCCCACTGACCATCACCCAACTCCCCATCACCCCACTCACCATCACCGCACTGACCACGCCCCACTGACCATCACCCCACTCCCCCATCACCGCACTGACCATCACC
Source organism: Isurus oxyrinchus (assembly GCA_026770705.1). Lineage (NCBI taxonomy): Eukaryota > Metazoa > Chordata > Chondrichthyes > Lamniformes > Lamnidae > Isurus > Isurus oxyrinchus. Next base: position 258,855,962 of record JANJGN010000001.1, read on the forward strand.
CCACTCCACATCACCGCACTGACCACGCCCCACTGACCATCACCACACTGACCATCAGACCACTGACCATAACCCCACTCACCATCACCCAACTCCCCACCACCCCACCGTCCAAGACCCCACTGACCATCACCCCAATCCACATCACCCCAATGACCATCACCCCAGTGACCATCACCCCAATGACCATCACCGCACTGACCATCACCCCACTCCCCATCAACACAATCACCATCACCACACTCCCGATCACCCCACTGACCATCACCCCACTCCCCATCACCCCACTGACCATCACCCCACTCCCCATCACCCCACTGACCATCACCCCACTGATCATCACCCCACTCCCCATCACCCCACTGTCCATCACCCCACTGACCATCACCCCACTGACCATCAACCCACACCCCACCACCCCAATGACCATCACCCCACTCCCCAATACCCCACCCACGCCCCATCGCCCCACTGACCACCACCCTACCCCTCATCACCCCACTCCTCATTACCCCAGTCCCCATCACACCACTCCCCATCACCCCACTCCCCATCAACCCAATGACCAACACCCCACTGACCATCAAACCACTCCCCAATACCCCACTGACCATCTCCCCACCCCCCATCACCCCACTGACCATCACCCAACTCCCCATCACCCTTCTGACCATCACCACACTGACCATCACCCCACTGACCATCACCCCACTCCCCATCACCGCACTGACCACCACCCCACTGACCATCACCACAGTGACCATCAGACCACTGACCATAACCCCGCTCCCCATTACCCCTCTCTCCATCATCCCACTGACCTTCATCCCACTCTCCATTACCCCACTCCCCATCACCCCACTGACCATCACCCCACTGACCATCACCCCACTGACCATCACCCCACTCCCCACCACCCCACTGTCCCAGACCCCACTGACCATCACCCCACTGACCATCACCCCCACTCCCCATCACCCCACTGACCATTACTCCACTGACCATCACCCCACTGACCATCACCCACTGACCATCTCCCCACTGACCATCACCCCACTCCACATCACCCCACTGACCATCACCCCACTGACAATCACCCCACTCCCCATCACCCCACTGACCATCACCCCACTGACCATCACCCCACTGACCATCACCCCACTCCCCATCACCCCACTGACCATTACCCCACTGACCATCACCCCACTCCCCATCACCCCACTGACCATCACCCCCACTCCCCATCAGCCCACTGACCACCAACCCACTGACCATCACCGCACACCCCATCACCCCACTGACCACCACCCCACTGACCATCACCCCACTCCCCATTACCCCACTGACCATCACCCCACTCCCCATTACCCCACTCCCCATCACCCCCACTGACCATTACTCCACTGACCATCACCTCACTGACCATCACCCCACTGACCATCACCCCACTGACCATCACCCCAGTCCCCATCACCCCACTGACCATCACACCGATGACCATCACCCCGCTGACCATCACCCCACTCCCCATTACCCCACTGACCAGCAACCCACTCCCCATCACTCTACTGACCATCACCCCACTGACCATCACCCCAATCCCCATCACCCCACTGACCATCATCCCACTCTCGATCACCCCACTGACCATCAACCCACACCCATCACCCCACTGACCATCACACCACTGACCATCACCCCACTGACCATCGCCCCACTCCCCATCATCCAACAGACCATCACCCCACTGACCATCACCCCACTGACCATCACCCCACTCCCCACCACCCCACTGACCAACACGCCACTGACCATCACCCCACTGGCCATCACCCCACTCCCTATCACCCCACTAACCATCATCCCATTCCCCATTACCCCAGTGACCATAACCCCACTCTCCATCACCCCACTCACCACCGATCCACTCCACATCACCCCACTGACCATTACCCCACTCGCCACCACCCCTCTGACCATCACCCCCACTGACCATCACCCCACTGACCATCACCCCACTCCCCATCACCCCACTGTCCATCACCCCACTCCCCATCTCCCCACTGACCATCACCCCACTTCCAATCACCCCACTGACCATCACACCACTGACCATTACCCCACTCGCCACAACCCCTCTGACCATCACCCCACTGACCATCACCCCACTCCCCATCACCCCACTGACCATCAAACCACTGACCATCACCCCACTCACCATCACCCCACTGACCATCACCCCACTCCCCATCACCCCACTGACCATCACCCCACTCCCCATCTCCCCACTGACCATCACCCCCCTCCCCATCACCCCACTGACCATCACCCCACTGACCATAACACCACTCCCCATCACCCCACTCCCCATCACCCCACTGACCATCACCCCACTGACCATCACCCCACTCCCCTCCACCCCACTGACCAGCACCCCACCGACCATCACCCCACACCCCATCACCGCACTGACCATCACCCCACTCCCCATCAACACAATCACCATCACCACACTCCCGATCACCCCACTGACCATCACCCCACTCCCCATCACCCCACTGACCATCACCCCACTCCCCATCACCCCACTGACCATCACCCCACTGATCATCACCCCACTCCCCATCACCCCACTGTCCATCACCCCACTGACCATCACCCCACTGACCATCAACCCACACCCCACCACCCCAATGACCATCACCCCACTCCCCAATACCCCACGCCCCATCGCCCCACTGACCACCACCCTACCCCTCATCACCCCACTCCTCATTACCCCAGTCCCCATCACACCACTCCCCATCACCCCACTCCCCATCAACCCAATGACCAACACCCCACTGACCATCAAACCACTCCCCAATACCCCACTGACCATCTCCCCACCCCCCATCACCCCACTGACCATCACCCAACTCCCCATCACCCTTCTGACCATCACCACACTGACCATCACCCCACTGACCATCACCCCACTCCCCATCACCGCACTGACCACCACCCCACTGACCATCACCACAGTGACCATCAGACCACTGACCATAACCCCGCTCCCCATTACCCCTCTCTCCATCATCCCACTGACCTTCATCCCACTCTCCATTACCCCACTCCCCATCACCCCACTGACCATCACCCCACTGACCATCACCCCACTGACCATCACCCCACTCCCCACCACCCCACTGTCCCAGACCCCACTGACCATCACCCCACTGACCATCACCCCACTCCCCATCACCCCACTGACCATTACTCCACTGACCATCACCCCACTGACCATCACCCACTGACCATCTCCCCACTGACCATCACCCCACTCCACATCACCCCACTGACCATCACCCCACTGACAATCACCCCACTCCCCATCACCCCACTGACCATCACCCCACTGACCATCACCCCACTGACCATCACCCCACTCCCCATCACCCCACTGACCATTACCCCACTGACCATCACCCCACTCCCCATCACCCCACTGACCATCACCCCACTCCCCATCAGCCCACTGACCACCAACCCACTGACCATCACCGCACACCCCATCACCCCACTGACCACCACCCCACTGACCATCACCCCACTCCCCATTACCCCACTGACCATCACCCCACTCCCCATTACCCCACTCCCCATCACCCCACTGACCATTACTCCACTGACCATCACCTCACTGACCATCACCCCACTGACCATCACCCCACTGACCATCACCCCAGTCCCCATCACCCCACTGACCATCACACCGATGACCATCACCCCGCTGACCATCACCCCACTCCCCATTACCCCACTGACCAGCAACCCACTCCCCATCACTCTACTGACCATCACCCCACTGACCATCACCCCAATCCCCATCACCCCACTGACCATCATCCCACTCTCGATCACCCCACTGACCATCAACCCACACCCATCACCCCACTGACCATCACACCACTGACCATCACCCCACTGACCATCGCCCCACTCCCCATCATCCAACAGACCATCACCCCACTGACCATCACCCCACTGACCATCACCCCACTCCCCACCACCCCACTGACCAACACGCCACTGACCATCACCCCACTGGCCATCACCCCACTCCCTATCACCCCACTAACCATCATTCCATTCCCCATTACCCCAGTGACCATAACCCCACTCTCCATCACCCCACTCACCACCGATCCACTCCACATCACCCCACTGACCATTACCCCACTCGCCACCACCCCTCTGACCATCACCCCACTGACCATCACCCCACTGACCATCACCCCACTCCCCATCACCCCACTGTCCATCACCCCACTCCCCATCTCCCCGCTGACCATCACCCCACTTCCAATCACCCCACTGACCATCACACCACTGACCATTACCCCACTCGCCACAACCCCTCTGACCATCACCCCACTGACCATCACCCCACTCCCCATCACCCCACTGACCATCAAACCACTGACCATCACCCCACTCACCATCACCCCACTGACCATCACCCCACTCCCCATCACCCCACTGACCATCACCCCACTCCCCATCTCCCCACTGACCATCACCCCCCTCCCCATCACCCCACTGACCATCACCCCACTGACCATCACCGCACTCCCCATTACCCCACTCCCCATCATGCCACTCCCCATCACCCCACTGACCATCACCCCACTGACCATAACACCACTCCCCATCACCCCACTCCCCATCACCCCACTGACCATCACCCCACTGACCATCACCCCACTCCCCTCCACCCCACTGACCAGCACCCCACCGACCATCACCCCACACCCCATTACCCCACTGACCATCACCCCACACCCCACCACTCCACTCCCCACCACCCCACTGACCATCACCCCAATGACCATCACCCCACTTCCTGTCAGCCCACTGACCATCACCCCAATCCCCATCACCCCACTGACCATCACCACACTGACCATGACCCCACCCCCTATCACCACACTGATCACCACCCCACTGACCATCACCCCACTCCCCATCACCCCACTGAGCATCACACCACTGACAATCACCCCGCTGACCATCACCCCACTTCCCATTACCCCACTCCCCATCACCCCACTGACCAGCACCCCACTCCCCATCACCCCACTGACCATCACCCCACTGACCATCACCCCACTCCCCATTACCCCTCTCCCCATCACCCCACTGACCAGCACCCCACTCCCCATCACCCCACTTCCCATTACCCCACTCCCCATCACCCCACTGACCAGCACCCCACTCCCCATCACCTCACTGACCATCACCCCACTGACCATCACCCCACTCCCCATCACCCCACTCCCCATCACCCCACTGACCAGCACCCCACTCCCCATCACACCACTGACCATCACCCTGCTGAACATCACCCCTCTCCCCATTACCCCACTGACCATCACCCCACTCCCCATCACCCCACTGACCATCACCCCACTGACCATCACCCCACTCCCCATCACCCCACTGACCATCACCCCACTGACCATCACCCCACTGACCATCACCCCACTCCCCATCACGCCCTGACCATTACCCCACTGACCATCACCCTACTCCCCATCACCCCACTGACCATCACCCCACTGACCATTACCCCGCTCGCCACCACCCCTCTTACCATCACCCCAATGACCATCACCCCACTCCCCATCACCCCACGGACCATCACCCCACTCACCACCAATCCACTCCACATCACCCCACTGACCATCACCCCACTGACCATTACCCCACTTGCCACCACCCCTCTGACCATCACCCCACTGACCATCACCCCACTCCCCATCCCCCCACTGATCATCACCCCACTCCCCATCTCCCCACTGACCATCACCCCACTCCCAATCACCCCACTCCCAATCACCCCACTGACCATCACCCCACTGACCATCACCCCACTGACCATTACCCCACTCGCCATCTCCCCACTGACCATCACCCCACTGACCATCACCCCTCTCACCATCACCCCACTGACCATCACCCCACTCCCATCTCCCCACTGACCATCACCCCACTCCCCATCTCCCCTCTGACCATCACCCCACTGACCATCACCCCACTCCCCAACACCCCACTGATCATCACCCCACTCCACATCTCCCCACTGACCATGAACTCACTCCCCAACAGCCCACTGACCATCACCCCACTGACCATCACCCCACTGACCATCACCCCACTCCCAATCACCCCACTGACCATCACCCCACTCCCCATCTCCCCACTGACCATCACCCCAATCCCCATCTCCCCACTGACCATGACCTCACTCCCCAACACCCCACTGACCATCACCCCACTGATCATCAACCCAGTGAAAATCACCCCACTCCCGTTCACCCCATTGAACATCACCCAACTGACTATCACCCCTCTCCCCACCTCCCTACTGACCATCACCCCACTGACCATCACCCCACTGACCATCACCCCACACCCCACCACCCCAATGACCATCACCCCACTCCCCAATACCCCACGCCCCATCACCCCACTGACCACCAGCCTACCCCTCATCACCCCCACTCCTCATTACCCCAGTCCCCATCACCCCAGTGACCATCACCTCACTCCCCATCAACCCAATGACCAACACCCCACTGACCATCACACCACTCCCCACCACCCCACTGACCAACACCCCACTGACCATCACCCCACTGACAATCACCCCACTGACCATCACCCCACTCCCCATCACCCCACACCCAACCACCCCAATGACCATCACCCCTCTCCCCAATACCCCACGCCCCATCGCCCCACTGACCACCACCCATCTGAACATCACCCCATTCCCCATAACCCCACTGACCATCACCCAACTCCCCATCACCCCACTCCCAATCACCGCACTGACCACGCCCCACTGACCATCACCCCACTCCCCATCACCCCACTGACCATCACCCCATTCCACATCACCGCACTGACCACACCCCACTGACCATCACCACACTGACCATCAGACCACTGACCATAACCCCACTCCCCATCACCCAACTCCCCACCACCCCACCGTCCAAGACCCCACTGACCATCACTCCAATCCACATCACCCCAATGACCATCACCCCCACTGACCATCACCCCACTCCCCATCAACACAATCACCATCACCACAATCCCCATCACCCCACTGCCCATCACCCCACTCCCCATCACCCCACTGACCATCACCCCACTCCCCATCACCCCACTCCCCATCACCCCACTGACCATCACCCCACTGACCATCACCCCACTGACCATCAACCCACACCCCACCACCCCAATGACCATCACCCCACTCCACAATACCCCACGCCCCATCGCCCCACTGACCACCACCCTACCCCTCATCACCCCACTCCTCATTACCCCAGTCCCCATCACACCACTCCCCATCACCCCACTCCCCATCAACCCAATGACCAACAACCCACTGACCATCAAACCACTCCCCAATACCCCACTGACCATCTCCCAACCCCCCATCACCCCACTGACCATCACCCAACTCCCCATCACCCTTCTGACCATCACCACACTGACCATCACCCCACTGACCATCATCCCACTCCCCATCACCGCACTGACCACCACCCCACTGACCATCACCACAGTGACCATCAGACCACTGACCATAACCCCGCTCCCCATTACCCCACTCCCAATCACCCCACTGACCATCACCCCACTGACCATCACCCCACTGACCATCACCCCACTGACCATCAGCCCACTCCCCACCACCCCACTGTCCCAGACCCCACTGACCATCACGCCACTGACCATCACCCCACACCCCATTACTCCACTCCCCATCACCCCACTGACCATTACTCCACTGACCATCACCCCACTGACCATCACCCACTGACCATCTCCCCACTGACCATCACCCCACTCCACATCACCCCACTGACCATCACCCCACTGACCATCACCCCACTCCCCATCACCCCACTGACCATTACCCCACTGACCATCACCCCACTCCCCATCACCCCACTGACCATCACCCCACTCCCCATCAGCCCACTGACCACCACCCCACTGACCATCACCCCACTCCCCATTACCCCACTGACCATCACCCCACTCCCCATTACCCCACTCCCCATCACCCCACTGACCATTACTCCACTGACCATCACCTTACTGACCATTACCCCACTGACCATCACCCCACTGACCATCACCCCAGTCCCCATCACCCCACTGACCATCACCCCACTCCCCATCACCCCACTGACCATCACCCCACTGACAATAACCCCAATCCCCATCACCCCACTGACCATCACCCCACTGACCATCACACCGATGACCATCACCCCGCTGACCATCACCCCACTCCCCATTACCCCACTGACCAGCACCCCACTCCCCATCACTCTACTGACCATCACCCCACTGACCATCACCCCAATCCCCATCACCCCACTGACCATCACCCCACTCTCGATCACCCCACTGACCATCAACCCACACCCATCACCCCACTGACCATCACACCACTGACCATCACCCCACTGACCATCGCCCCACTCCCCATCATACAACAGACCATCACCCCACTGACCATCACCCCACTGACCATCACCCCACTCCCCACCACCCCACTGACCAACACCCCACTGACCATCACCCCACTGACCATCACCCCACTCCCTATCACCCCACTAACCATCATCCCATTCCCCATTACCCCAGTGACCATAACCCCACTCTCCATCACCCCCACTCACCACCGATCCACTCCACATCACCCCACTGACCATTACCCCACTCGCCACCACCCCTCTGACCATCACCCCATTGACCATCACCCCACTGACCATCACCCCACTCCCCATCACCCCACTGTCCATCACCCCACTCCCCATCTCCCCACTGACCATCACCCCACTCCCAATCACCCCACTGACCATCACACCACTGACCATTACCCCACTCGCCACAACCCCTCTGACCATCACCACACTGACCATCACCCCCACTCCCCATCACCCCACTGACCATCAAACCACTGACCATCACCCGACTCCCCATCACCCCACTGACCATCACTCCACTCCCCATCACCCCACTGACCATCACCCCACACCCCATTACTCCACTGACCATCACCCCACACCCCACCACTCCACTCCCCACCACCCCACTGACCATCACCCCAATGACCATCACCCCGCTTCCTGTCAGCCCACTCCCCATCACCCCACTGACCATCACCCCAATCCCCATCACCCCACTGACCATCACCACACTGACCATGACCCCACCCCCCATCACCCCACTGACCATTACTCCACTGACCATCACCCCACTGACCATCACCCACTGACCATCTCCCCACTGACCATCACCCCACTCCACATCACCCCACTGACCATCACCCCACTGACCATCACCCCACTCCCCATCACCCCACTGACCATTACCCCACTGACCATCACCCCACTCCCCATCACCCCACTGACCATCACCCCACTCCCCATCAGCCCACTGACCACCACCCCACTGACCATCACCCCACTCCCCATTACCCCACTGACCATCACCCCACTCCCCATTACCCCACTCCCCATCACCCCACTGACCATTACTCCACTGACCATCACCTTACTGACCATTACCCCACTGACCATCACCCCACTGACCATCACCCCAGTCCCCATCACCCCACTGACCATCACCCCACTCCCCATCACCCCACTGACCATCACCCCACTGACAATAACCCCAATCCCCATCACCCCACTGACCATCACCCCACTGACCATCACACCGATGACCATCACCCCGCTGACCATCACCCCAATCCCCATTACCCCACTGACCAGCACCCCACTCCCCATCACTCTACTGACCATCACCCCACTGACCATCACCCCAATCCCCATCACCCCACTGACCATCACCCCACTCTCGATCACCCCACTGACCATCAACCCACACCCATCACCCCACTGACCATCACACCACTGACCATCACCCCACTGACCATCGCCCCACTCCCCATCATACAACAGACCATCACCCCACTGACCATCACCCCACTGACCATCACCCCACTCCCCACCACCCCACTGACCAACACCCCACTGACCATCACCCCACTGACCATCACCCCACTCCCTATCACCCCACTAACCATCATCCCATTCCCCATTACCCCAGTGACCATAACCCCACTCTCCATCACCCCACTCACCACCGATCCACTCCACATCACCCCACTGACCATTACCCCACTCGCCACCACCCCTCTGACCATCACCCCATTGACCATCACCCCACTGACCATCACCCCACTCCCCATCACCCCACTGTCCATCACCCCACTCCCCATCTCCCCACTGACCATCACCCCACTCCCAATCACCCCACTGACCATCACACCACTGACCATTACCCCACTCGCCACAACCCCTCTGACCATCACCACACTGACCATCACCCCACTCCCCATCACCCCACTGACCATCAAACCACTGACCATCACCCGACTCCCCATCACCCCACTGACCATCACTCCACTCCCCATCACCCCACTGACCATCACCCCACACCCCATTACTCCACTGACCATCACCCCACACCCCACCACTCCACTCCCCACCACCCCACTGACCATCACCCCAATGACCATCACCCCGCTTCCTGTCAGCCCACTCCCCATCACCCCACTGACCATCACCCCAATCCCCATCACCCCACTGACCATCACCACACTGACCATGACCCCACCCCCCATCACCCCACTGACCATCACCCCACTCCCCATCACCCCACTGACCATCACACCACTGACAATCACCCCACTGACCAGCACCCCACTCCCCATCACCCCTCTGACCATCACCCCACTGACCATCACCCCACTCCCCATTACCCCTCTCCCCATCACCCCACTGACCAGCACCCCACTCCCCATCACCCCACTGACCATCACCCCACTCCCCATCACCCCACTGACCATCACCCCACTCCCCATCACCCCACTCCCCATCACCCCACTGACCAGCACCCCACTCCCCATCACCCCACTGACCATCACCCCACTGACCATCACCCCACTCCCCATCAACCCACTCCCCATCACCCCACTGACCAGCACCCCACTCCCCATCACCCCACTGACCATCACCCCACTGACCATCACCCCACTCCCCATCACCCCACTCCCCATCAACCCACTGACAAGCACCCCACTGACCATCACTCCACTGACCATCACCCTGCTGACCATCACCCCTCTCCCCATTACCCCACTGACCATCACCCCACTCCCCATCACTCCACTGACCAGCACCCCACTCCCCATCACCCCACTCCCTATCACCCCACTGACCATCACCCCACCGACCATCACCCCACTGACCATCACCCCACTGACCATCACCCCACTCCCCATTACCCCACTCCCCATCACCCCACTCCCCATCACCCCACTGACCATCACCCCTCTGACCATCACCCCACTCCACATCACCCCACTGACCATCACCCCACTCTCATCACCCCACTCCCCATCACCCCTCTGACCAACACCCCACTGACCATCACCCCACTCCCCATTACCGCACTGACCATCATCCCACTCCCCATCACCCCACTCCCCACCACTCCACTCCCCACCACCCCACTGACCATCACCCCACTCCCCATCACCCCACTGACCATCACCTCACTCCCCATCACCCCACTGACCATCACCCCACTCCCCATCACCCCACTGACCATCACCCCACTCCCCATCACCGCACTGACCACCACCCCACTGACCATCACCCCACTGACCATCACCCCACTCCCCATCACCCCACTCCGCTTCACCTCACTGACCATCACCCCACTCCCCATCACCCCACTCCCCATCACCCCACTGACCATCACCTCACTGACCATCACCCAACTGACCATCACCCCACTCCCCACCTCCCCACTGACCAGCACCCCACTGACCATCACACCACGCCCCATCACCCATCTGACCGTCACCCCACTTTCCATCACCCCATTGACCATCACCCCACTGACCATTACCCCACGGCCCCTCACCCCACTGACCACCACTCCACTCCCCATGACCCCACTAACCATCACCCCACTGCCCGTCACCCCACTGAAAATCACCCCACTGCCCACCACCCTACTGACAATCACCACACTGACCATCACCCCAATCCTCATTTCCCCACTCCCGATCACCCAAGTGACCTTCACCTTACTCCCCATCAATTCACTGACCATTACCCAAATCCCCAGCACCCCACGGCCCCTCACCCAAAAGACCACCACCCCACTGACCTTCCCCCACTCCCCATCACCCCACTCCCCACCACCCACTAACCATCACCCCACTGACCATCACCCCACTCCCCAACACCCATCTGACCTTCATCCCACTGACCATCACCCCACTCCCCACCACCCCACTGAACATCACCCCACTGTCCATCACCCCACTCCCCTTCACCCCACTCAGCACCACCCAACTGACCACCACTCCACTGAACATCACCCCACTGACCATCACCCCACTCCCCATCACCCATCTGACCTTCATCCCACTGACCATCACCCCACTCCCCATCATCCCACTGACCATCACCCCACTGAGCAGCACCCCACTCCCCACCACCCCACTGAACATCACCCCACTGACCATCACCCCACTCCCCATCACCCAACTGACTATCACCCCACTCCCCATCACCCCACTAACCATCACCCCACTGACCATCACCCCACTGACCATCACCCCACTGACCATCACCCCACAGACCAACACCCCACTGACCATCACCCCACTCCCCATCACCCCACTGACCATCACCCCACTGACCATCATCCCACTGACCATCACCCCACTCCCCATTACCCCAATGACCATCACCCCACACCCCATCATCCCACTGACCATCACCCCACTGACTAGCACCCCACTCCCCACCACCCACTAACCATCACCCCACTGACCATCACCCCACTCCCCAACACCCATCTGACCTTCATCCCACTGACCATCACCCCACTCCCCACCACCCCACTGACCATCACCCCACTGTCCATCACCCCACTGAACATCACCCCACTGACCATCACCCCACTCCCCATCACCCATCTGACCTTCATCCCACTGACCATCACCCCACTCCCCATCATCCCACTGACCATCACCCCACTGAGCAGCACCCCACTCCCCACCACCCCACTGAACATCACCCCACTGACCATCACCCCACTCCCCATCACCCAACTGACTATCACCCCACTCCCCATCACCCCACTAACCATCACCCCACTGACCATCACCCCACTGACCATCACCCCACTGACCATTACCCCACTGACCATCATCCCACTGACCATCACCCCACTCCCCATTACCCCAATGACCATCACCCCACACCCCATCATCCCACTGACCATCACCCCACTGACTAGCACCCCACTCCCCACCACCCCACTCCCCATCACCCCACTGACCATCAACCCAGTCCCCATCACCCCACTGACCATCACCCCACTGACCATCACACCACTCCCCAACACCCCACTCCCCATCAGCCCACGGCCCCTCACCCCACTGTCCACCACCCCACTCCCCATCACCCCACTGACCATCACCCCACTCCCCATTACCCCAATGACCATCACCCCACACCCCATCATCCCACTGACCATCACCCCACTGACTAGCACCCCACTCCCCATCACCCCACTCCCCATCACCCCACTGACCATCACCCCACTCCCCAACACCCCACTGACCATCACCCCACTCCCCATCACCCCACTGACCATCACCCCACTCCCCATCACCCCACTCCCCATCAGCCCACTCCCCATCACCCCACTGACCATCACCCCAATGACCATCACCCCACTGACCATCACCCCAATGACAATCACCCCACTGACCATCACCCCACTCCCCACCACCCCACTGACCATCACCCCACTGACCATCACCCCAATGACCATCACCCCACTGACCATCACCCCACTCCCCATTACCCAACTGACCTTCTCCCCACTCCCCATCACACCACTGACCATCACCCCACTCCCCATTACCCCACTGACCATCACCCCACTCCCCATCACCCCACTGAGCATCACCCCACTCCCCATCACCCAACACCCCATTACCCCACTGACCATCACCCCACTCCCCACCACCCCACTGACCATCACCCCACTGACCATCACCCCACTCCCCATCACCCCACTGACCATCACCCCACTGACCATCACCCCACTCCCCATCACCCCACTGACCATCACCCCACTGACCATCACCCCACTCCCCACCACCCCACTGACCATCACCCCACTGACCATCACCCCACTCCCCATCACCCATCTGACCGTCACCCCACTTTCCATCACCCACTGACCATCACCCCACTCCCCATCACCCCACTGACCATCACCCCACTGACCATCACCCCACCCCACATCTCCCCACCCCCCATCACCCCACTCCCCATCACCCATCTGACCGTCACCCCACTTTCCATCACCCACTGACCATCACGCCACTCCCCATCACCCCACTCCCCATCACATCACTGACCATCACCCCACTGACCGTCACCCCACTCCCCACCACCCCACTGACCATCACCCCAATGACCATCACCCCACTGATCATCACACCACTGACCACGACCACACATCCATCACCCCACTGACCATCAGCCCACTCCCCATCACCCCACTGACCATCACCCCACTGACCATCACCCCACTGACTATCACCCCACTGAAATTCACCCCACTCCCCATCACCCCACTGACCATCACCCCACTGACCATCACCCCAGGAACCACCATCCCACTCCCCATCACCCCGCGCCCCACCACCCTACTCAACATCACCCCACTGACCATCACTCCACTCCCCTTCACCCCACTCAGTGCCACCCCACTGACCATCACTTCATTGACCATCACCCCACTGACCATCACCCCACTGACCATCACCCCACTCCCCATCACCCCACTCCCCATCACCCCACTCCCCATCACCCCACTGACCATCACCCCATTGACCATCACCCCACTGACCATCACCCCACTCCACTCACCCCACGGCCCCTCAACCCACTGACCACCACTCCACTCCTCATCACACCACTAACCATCACCCCACTGCCCGTCACCCCACTGACAATCACCCCACTGACCATCACCCCACTCCCCATCACCCCACTGACCATCACCCCACTGACCATCACCCCACTCCCCATCACCCCACTGACCATCACCCCACTGACCATCACCCCACTAACCATCACCCCACTCCCCATCACCCCACTCCCCACCACCACACTGACCATCACCCCACTGACCATCACCCCACTGACCATCACCCCAATCCCCATCACCCCACTGACCATCACCCCACTCCTCATTACCCCACTCCCCATCACCCAAGTGACCATCACCTTACTCCCCATCAATTCACTGACCATTACCCAAATCCCCATCACCCCACGGCCCCTCACCCCAAAGACCATCACCCCACTGACCATCACCCCACTGACCATCACCCCACTGACCATCACCCCAATCCCCATCACCCCACTGACCATCACCCCACTCCTCATTACCCCACACCCCATCACCCAAGTGACCATCACCTTACTCCCCATCAATTCACTGACCATTACCCAAATCCCCATCACCCCATGGCCCCTCACCCCAATGACAACATACCCACTGACCATCACCCCACACCCCATCACCCCACTCCCCATCACCCACTAACCATCACCCCACTGACCATCACCCCACTGACCATCACCTCACTGACCATCACCCCACTCCCCATCACCCCACTGACCAACACCCCACTGACCAACTCCCCACTGACCATCACCCCAATCCCCATCACCCCACTAACCATCAGCCCACTCCCCACCACCCCACTGACCACCACCCCACTCCCCAATCACCTCACTGACCATCACCCCTCTGACCATCTCCCCACTCCCCATCACCCCACTGACCATTACCCCACTGACCATCACCTCACTGACCATCACCCCACTCCCCATCACCCCACTAACCATCAGCCCACTCCCCATCACCCCACTGACCACCACCCCACTCCACATCACCCCACTGACCATCACCCCTCTGACCATCTCCCCACTCCCCATCACCCCACACCCCATCACCCCCCCTGACCATCACTCCACTCCCCTTCACCCCACTCAGCACCACCCAACTGACCACCACCCCACTGACCAACACCCCACTGACCATCACCTCACTCCCGACCACCCCACTCCTCATTACCCCACTCCCCATCAACCCACTGACCATCACCCCACTCCCCATCAACCCACTGACCATCACCCCACTGACCATCACCCCACTGACCATCACCCCACCCCCCATCATCCCACTCCTCATTCCCCCACACCCCATCAACCCACTGACCATCACCCCGCTCCCCATCAACCCACTGACCCTCACCCCACTCCCCATCACTGCCACTGACCATCACCCCACTCCCCATCAACCCACTGACCATCAGCCGACTCCCCATTACCCCAATGTCCATCACCCCACTCCCCATCACCCCACTCCCCATTACCCCACTGACCGTCACCCCACTCCCCATTACCCCACTCCCCATCCCCCCACTGACCATCACCCCACTGACCATCACCCCGCTTCCCACCACCCCACTGACCATCACCCCACTGACCATCATCCCACTGACCATCGCCCCACTGACCATCGCACCAATCCCCACACCCACTGACCACCACCCCACTCCCCATCACCCCACTGTCCATCACCCCACTGACCATCACAACACTCCCCACCACCCCACTGACCAACACCCCACTGACCATCTCCTGACCCCCCATCACCCCACTCCTCATTACCCCACTCCCCATCAACCCACTGACCATCACCCCACTCCCCATCACCCCACTGACCATCACCCCACTCCTCATCACCCCACTGACTATCACCCCACTCCCCATCACCCCACTGACCATCACCCCACTGACCATCACCCCACTCCCCATCACCCCACTCCGCACCACACCACTGACCATCACCCCACTCCCCATCACCCCACTGACCTTCTCCCCACACCCCATCACCCCAGTGAACATAACCTCACTCCCCACCACCCCACTGACCATCACCCCACTCTCCATCACACCTCTGACCATCACCCCACTGACCATCACAACACTCCCCACCACCCCACTGACCAACACCCCACTGATCATCATCCACTCCCCATCACCCCACTGACCATCACCCCACTCATTACCCCACTGACCAACACCCCACTGACCATCACCCGACCCCCCATCACCCCACTCCTCATTACCCCACTCCCCATCAACCCACTGATCATCACCCCACTCCACATCACCCCACTGACCATCACCCCACTCCCCATCACCCCACTGACCATCACCCCACTGACCATCACCCCACTCCCCATCACCCCACTGACCATCACCCCACTCCCCATCACCCCACTGACCATCACCCCACTGACCATCACCCCACTTCCCATCACCCCACTGACCATCACCCCACTGACAATCACACCACTCCCCATTACCCCACTGACCATCACCCCACTGACCATCACCACACTGACCAACACCCCACTCCCCTCCACCCTACTGAACATCAGCCCACTGACCATCATCCCATTGAAAATCACCACACTCCCCATCACCCCACTGAGCAACACCCAACTGACCACCACCCCACTGACCATCACCCACTGACCATCACCCCACTCCCCATCACCCCATTGACGATCACCCCACTGACCATCGCCCCGCATCCCATCACCCCACTCCCCATCACCCCACTGACCATCACCACAATGACCATCACCTCACTCCCCACCACCCCACTGACCATCACCCCACTCCCACTCATCCGACTGCCCACCACCCAACTGACCATCACCACACTGACCATCACCCAACTGACCATCACCCAACTGACCATCACCCCACTCCCCATCACCCCTCTCTCCATCACCCCACTGAGCATCAGCCCACTCCCCATCATCCCACTGCCCACCACCCCACTGACCATCACCCCACTGACCATCACCCCACTGACCATCACCCCACTTCCCATCATCCCACTGCCCACCACCCCACTGACCATCACCCCACTGACCATCACCCCACTGACCATCACCCCACTTCCCATCACCCCACTCCCCATCACCCCACTGACCACTGCCGGACTGCCCATCACCCCACTGACCATCACCCCAATGACCATCACCCCACTGACCATCACACAACTCCCCACCACCCCACTGACCAACACCCCACTGACCATCACCCCACTGACCATCACCCCACTGACCACGACCACACATCCATCACCCCACTGACCATCACCCCACTCCCCATCACCTCACTCCCCACCACCCCACTGAACATCACCCCACTGACCATCACCCCACTGACCATCACCCCAGGAACCACCATCCCACTCCCCATCACCCCGCTCCCCACCACCCTACTCAACATCACCCCACTGACCATCACTCCACTCCCCTTCACCCCACTCAGCGCCACCCAACTGACCATCAACACACTGAACATCACCCACTGACCATCACCCCACTCCCCGTCACCGCACTGACCATCACCCCACTCCCCATCACCCCACTCCCCATCACCCCACTAACCATCACCCCACTGACCATCACCCCACTCCCCATCACCCCACTGACCATCACCCCACTCCCCATCACCCCACGGCCCCTCACGCCACTGACCACCACTCCACTCCTCATCAACCCACTAACTATCACCCCACTGACCATCACCCCACTGACCATCACCCCACTCCCCATCACCCCACTCCCCATCACCCCACTGAGCACCACCCAACTGACCACCACCCCATTGACCATCACCCACTGACCATCACCCCACTCCCCATCACCCCATTGACGATCACCCCACTGACCATCACCCCGCACCCCATCACCCCACTCCCCATCACCCCACTGACCATCACCACAATGACCATCACCTCACTCCCCACCACCCCACTGACCATCACCTCACTCCCACTCATCCGACTGCCCACCACCCAACTGACCATCACCACACTGACCATCACCCAACAGACCATCACCCAACTGACCATCACCCCACTCCCCATCACCCCTCTCTCCATCACCCCACTGAGCATCACCCCACTCCCCATCATCCCACTGCCCACCACCCCACTGACCATCACCCCACTGACCATCACCCCACTGACCATCACCCCACTTCCCATCACCCCACTGACCATCACCCCACTGACCATCACCCCACTGACCACTGCCAGACTGCCCATCACCCCACTGACCATCACCCCAATGACCATCACCCCACTGACCATCACACCACTCCCCACCACCCCACTGACCAACACCCCACTGACCATCACCCCACTGACCACGACCACACATCCATCACCCCACTGACCATCACCCCACTCCCCATCACCTCACTCCCCACCACCCCACTAAACATCACCCCACTGACCATCACCCCACTCCCCATCACCCCACTCCCCACCACCCCGCTGACCATCACCCCACTGACCATCACCGCACTGACCATCACCCCACTCCCCATCACCCCACTCCCCATCACCCCACTCCCCACCACCCCACTGACCATCACCCCACTAACCATCATCCCACTCCCCACCACCCCACTGACCATCACCCCACTGACCATCACAACACTGACCATCACCCCACTCCTCATTACCCCACTCCCCATCACCCAAGTGACCATCACCTTACTCCCCATCAATTCACTGACCATTACCCAAATCCCTATCACCCCACGGTCCCTCACCCCAATGACCACCACCCCACTGACCATCACCCCACACCCGATCACCCCACTCCCCATCACACCATTCCCCTTCACCCACTAACCATCACCCCACTGACAATCACCCCACTGACCATCACCCCACTGACCATCACCCCACTGACCATCACCTCAATGACCATCATCCCACTCCCCATCACCCCACTCCCCATCACCCCACTCTCCATCACCCACTAACCATCACCCCACTGAACATCACCCCACTGACAATCACCCCAGGAACCACCATCCCACTCCCCATCACCCCGCTCCCTACCACCCTACTCAACATCACCCCACTGACCATCACTCCACTCCCCTTCACCCCACCCAACTGACCATCACCACACTGAACATCACCCACTGACCATCACCCCACTCCCCGTCACCGCACAGACATTCACCCCACTCCCCATCACCCCACGGCCCCTCACCCCACTCCCCATCACCCCATTAACCATCACCCCACTGACCATCACCGCACTGACCATCACCCCACTAACCATCACCCCACTCCCCACCACCCCACTGACCATCACCCCACTGACCATCACCCACTGACCATCACCTCACTCCCCATCACTCCACTCCCCATCACCCCACTCCCCACCACCCCACTGACCATCACCCCACTGACCATCACCCCACTCCCCATCTCCCCACTGACCATCACCCCACACCCCATCACCCCACTAACCATCACCCCACTCCGCACCACCCCACTGACCATCACCCAACTGACCATCACCACACTGACCATCACCCCACTCCTCATTACCCTACTCACCATCACCCAAGTGACCATCACCCCACTCCCCATCAATTCACTGACCATTACCCAAATCCCCATCACCCCATGGTCCCTCACCCCAATGACCACCACCCCACTGACCATCACCCCACACCCCATCACCCCACTCCCCATCACCCCACTCCCCATCACCCACTAACAATCACTCCACTGACCATCACCCCACTGACCATCACCCCACTGACCATCACCCCACTAACCATCACCTCACTGACCATCACCCCACTCCCCAACACCCCACTGACCATCACCCCACTGACCATCACCCCACTGACCATCAGCCCACTGACCATCACCCCACTGACGATCAGCCCACTGACCATCACCCCACTGACCATCACCCCACAGACCAACACCCCACTGACCATCACCCCACTCCCCATCACCCCACTCCCCATCACCCCACTGACCATCACCACACTCCCCATCACTCCACTCCCCATCACCCCACTGAGCACCACCCCACTGACCATCACCCCACCACCCATCACCCCACTCCCCATCACCCATCTGACCTTCACCCCACTGACCATCACCCCACTGACCATCACCCCACTGACCATCACCCCACTCTCCATCACCCCACTAACCATCACCCCACTGACCATCACCCCAATGACCATCACTCCACTCCCCATCACCCCACGGACCATCACCCCACTCCCCATTACCCTACTGACCATCACCCCACTGACCATCACCCCACTGACCATCACCCCACTCCCCATCACTCCACTCCCCATCACCCCACTGACCATCACCCCACTCCCCATCACCCCACTGACCATCACCCCACTGACCATCACCCCACTGACCATCACCACACTGACCATCACCCCACTGACCATCACCCCACTCCCCATCACCCATCTGACCGTCACCCCCAGTTTCCATCACCCCACTGACCATCACCCCACTCCCCATTACCCTACTGACCATCACCACGCTGACCATCACCCAACTCCCCATCATCCCACACCCCATCACCCCACTGACCATCACCCCACTGACCATCACCCCACTGACCATCACCTCATTGACAATCACCCCACTCCCCATCACCCCACTGACCATCACCCCAATGACCATCACCCCACTGACCATCACCCCACTCCCGATCACTCCACTCCCCATCACCCCACTGACCATCACCCCAATGACCATCACCCCACTGACCATCACCCCACTCCCGATCACTCCACTCCCCATCACCCCACTGACCATCAGCCCACTGACCATCACCCCACTGACGATCAGCCCACTGACCATCACCCCACTGACCATCACCCCACAGACCAACACCCCACTGACCATCACCCCACTGACCATCACCCCACTCCCCATCACCCCACTGACCATCACCACACTCCCCATCACTCCACTCCCCATCACCCCACTGAGCACCACCCCACTGACCATCACCCCACCACCCATCACCCCACTCCCCATCACCCATCTGACCTTCACCCCACTGACCATCACCCCACTGACCATCACCCCACTGACCATCACCCCACTCTCCATCACCCCACTAACCATCACCCCACTGACCATCACCCCAATGACCATCACCCCACTCCCCATCACCCCACGGACCATCACCCCACTCCCCATTACCCTACTGACCATCACCCCACTGACCATCACCCCACTGACCATCACCCCACTCCCCATCACTCCACTCCCCATCACCCCACTGACCATCACCCCACTCCCCATCACCCCACTGACCATCACCCCACTGACCATCACCACACTGACCATCACCCCACTGACCATCACCCCACTCCCCATCACCCATCTGACCGTCACCCCAGTTTCCATCACCCCACTGACCATCACCCCACTCCCCATTACCCTACTGACCATCACCACGCTGACCATCACCCAACTCCCCATCATCCCACACCCCATCACCCCACTGACCATCACCCCACTGACCATCACCCCACTGACCATCACCTCATTGACAATCACCCCACTCCCCATCACCCCACTGACCATCACCCCAATGACCATCACCCCACTGACCATCACCCCACTCCCGATCACTCCACTCCCCATCACCCCACTGACCATCACCCCACTGACCATCACCTCACTCCCCATCACCCCACTCCCCATCAACCATCTGACCTTAACCCCACTCCCCATCACCCCACTCCCCATCACCCCACTGACCATCACCCCAATAACCATCACAGCACTGACCATCACCCCAGTGACCATCACCCCATTCCCCATCACCCCACTGACCAACACCCCACTGACCATCACCTGACTGACCATCACCCCACTTTCCATCACCCCACTGACCATCACCACACTGACCATCACCCCACTGACCATCACCCCATTCCCCATCACCACACTGACCAACACCCCACTGACCATCACCCCACTGACCATCACCCCACTGACCATCATCCCACTCCCCATCACCCCACTGACCATCACCCCATTGACCACCACTCCACTCCCCATCACCCCACTAACCATCACCCCACTGCCCGTCACCACACTGACCATCACCCTACTGACCATCACCACACTGACCATCACCCCAATCCTCATTACCCCCACTCCCCATCACCCAAGTGACCATCACCTTACTCCCCATCAATTCACTGACCATTACCCAAATCCCCAGCACCCCACGGCCCCTCACCCCAATGACCACCATCCCACTCCACATCACCCCACTCCCCATCACCCCACTGACCATCACCACACTCCCCATCACTCCACTCCCCATCACCCCACTGAGCACCACCCCACTGACCATCACCCCACCACCCATCACCCCACTCCCCATCACCCATCTGACCTTCACCCCACTGACCATCACCCCACTGACCATCACCCCACTGACCATCACCCCACTCTCCATCACCCCACTAACCATCACCCCACTGACCATCACCCCAATGACCATCACTCCACTCCCCATCACCCCACGGACCATCACCCCACTCCCCATTACCCTACTGACCATCACCCCACTGACCATCACCCCACTGACCATCACCCCACTCCCCATCACTCCACTCCCCATCACCCCACTGACCATCACCCCACTCCCCATCACCCCACTGACCATCACCCCACTGACCATCACCCCACTGACCATCACCACACTGACCATCACCCCACTGACCATCACCCCACTCCCCATCACCCATCTGACCGTCACCCCAGTTTCCATCACCCCACTGACCATCACCCCACTCCCCATTACCCTACTGACCATCACCACGCTGACCATCACCCAACTCCCCATCATCCCACACCCCATCACCCCACTGACCATCACCCCACTGACCATCACCCCACTGACCATCACCTCATTGACAATCACCCCACTCCCCATCACCCCACTGACCATCACCCCAATGACCATCACCCCACTGACCATCACCCCACTCCCGATCACTCCACTCCCCATCACCCCACTGACCATCACCCCAATGACCATCACCCCACTGACCATCACCCCACTCCCGATCACTCCACTCCCCATCACCCCACTGACCATCAGCCCACTGACCATCACCCCACTGACGATCAGCCCACTGACCATCACCCCACTGACCATCACCCCACAGACCAACACCCCACTGACCATCACCCCACTGACCATCACCCCACTCCCCATCACCCCACTGACCATCACCACACTCCCCATCACTCCACTCCCCATCACCCCACTGAGCACCACCCCACTGACCATCACCCCACCACCCATCACCCCACTCCCCATCACCCATCTGACCTTCACCCCACTGACCATCACCCCACTGACCATCACCCCACTGACCATCACCCCACTCTCCATCACCCCACTAACCATCACCCCACTGACCATCACCCCAATGACCATCACCCCACTCCCCATCACCCCACGGACCATCACCCCACTCCCCATTACCCTACTGACCATCACCCCACTGACCATCACCCCACTGACCATCACCCCACTCCCCATCACTCCACTCCCCATCACCCCACTGACCATCACCCCACTCCCCATCACCCCACTGACCATCACCCCACTGACCATCACCCCACTGACCATCACCACACTGACCATCACCCCACTGACCATCACCCCACTCCCCATCACCCATCTGACCGTCACCCCAGTTTCCATCACCCCACTGACCATCACCCCACTCCCCATTACCCTACTGACCATCACCACGCTGACCATCACCCAACTCCCCATCATCCCACACCCCATCACCCCACTGACCATCACCCCACTGACCATCACCCCACTGACCATCACCTCATTGACAATCACCCCACTCCCCATCACCCCACTGACCATCACCCCAATGACCATCACCCCACTGACCATCACCCCACTCCCGATCACTCCACTCCCCATCACCCCACTGACCATCACCCCACTGACCATCACCTCACTCCCCCATCACCCCACTCCCCATCAACCATCTGACCTTAACCCCACTCCCCATCACCCCACTCCCCATCACCCCACTGACCATCACCCCAATAACCATCACAGCACTGACCATCACCCCAGTGACCATCACCCCATTCCCCATCACCCCACTGACCAACACCCCACTGACCATCACCTGACTGACCATCACCCCACTTTCCATCACCCCACTGACCATCACCACACTGACCATCACCCCACTGACCATCACCCCATTCCCCATCACCACACTGACCAACACCCCACTGACCATCACCCCACTGACCATCACCCCACTGACCATCATCCCACTCCCCATCACCCCACTGACCATCACCCCATTGACCACCACTCCACTCCCCATCACCCCACTAACCATCACCCCACTGCCCGTCACCACACTGACCATCACCCTACTGACCATCACCACACTGACCATCACCCCAATCCTCATTACCCCACTCCCCATCACCCAAGTGACCATCACCTTACTCCCCATCAATTCACTGACCATTACCCAAATCCCCAGCACCCCACGGCCCCTCACCCCAATGACCACCATCCCACTCCACATCACCCCACTCCCCATCACCCCACTGACCATCACCACACTCCCCATCACTCCACTCCCCATCACCCCACTGAGCACCACCCCACTGACCATCACCCCACCACCCATCACCCCACTCCCCATCACCCATCTGACCTTCACCCCACTGACCATCACCCCACTGACCATCACCCCACTGACCATCACCCCACTCTCCATCACCCCACTAACCATCACCCCACTGACCATCACCCCAATGACCATCACTCCACTCCCCATCACCCCACGGACCATCACCCCACTCCCCATTACCCTACTGACCATCACCCCACTGACCATCACCCCACTGACCATCACCCCACTCCCCATCACTCCACTCCCCATCACCCCACTGACCATCACCCCACTCCCCATCACCCCACTGACCATCACCCCACTGACCATCACCCCACTGACCATCACCACACTGACCATCACCCCACTGACCATCACCCCACTCCCCATCACCCATCTGACCGTCACCCCAGTTTCCATCACCCCACTGACCATCACCCCACTCCCCATTACCCTACTGACCATCACCACGCTGACCATCACCCAACTCCCCATCATCCCACACCCCATCACCCCACTGACCATCACCCCACTGACCATCACCCCACTGACCATCACCTCATTGACAATCACCCCACTCCCCATCACCCCACTGACCATCACCCCAATGACCATCACCCCACTGACCATCACCCCACTCCCGATCACTCCACTCCCCATCACCCCACTGACCATCACCCCAATGACCATCACCCCACTGACCATCACCCCACTCCCGATCACTCCACTCCCCATCACCCCACTGACCATCAGCCCACTGACCATCACCCCACTGACGATCAGCCCACTGACCATCACCCCACTGACCATCACCCCACAGACCAACACCCCACTGACCATCACCCCACTGACCATCACCCCACTCCCCATCACCCCACTGACCATCACCACACTCCCCATCACTCCACTCCCCATCACCCCACTGAGCACCACCCCACTGACCATCACCCCACCACCCATCACCCCACTCCCCATCACCCATCTGACCTTCACCCCACTGACCATCACCCCACTGACCATCACCCCACTGACCATCACCCCACTCTCCATCACCCCACTAACCATCACCCCACTGACCATCACCCCAATGACCATCACCCCACTCCCCATCACCCCACGGACCATCACCCCACTCCCCATTACCCTACTGACCATCACCCCACTGACCATCACCCCACTGACCATCACCCCACTCCCCATCACTCCACTCCCCATCACCCCACTGACCATCACCCCACTCCCCATCACCCCACTGACCATCACCCCACTGACCATCACCCCACTGACCATCACCACACTGACCATCACCCCACTGACCATCACCCCACTCCCCATCACCCATCTGACCGTCACCCCAGTTTCCATCACCCCACTGACCATCACCCCACTCCCCATTACCCTACTGACCATCACCACGCTGACCATCACCCAACTCCCCATCATCCCACACCCCATCACCCCACTGACCATCACCCCACTGACCATCACCCCACTGACCATCACCTCATTGACAATCACCCCACTCCCCATCACCCCACTGACCATCACCCCAATGACCATCACCCCACTGACCATCACCCCACTCCCGATCACTCCACTCCCCATCACCCCACTGACCATCACCCCACTGACCATCACCTCACTCCCCATCACCCCACTCCCCATCAACCATCTGACCTTAACCCCACTCCCCATCACCCCACTCCCCATCACCCCACTGACCATCACCCCAATAACCATCACAGCACTGACCATCACCCCAGTGACCATCACCCCATTCCCCATCACCCCACTGACCAACACCCCACTGACCATCACCTGACTGACCATCACCCCACTTTCCATCACCCCACTGACCATCACCACACTGACCATCACCCCACTGACCATCACCCCATTCCCCATCACCACACTGACCAACACCCCACTGACCATCACCCCACTGACCATCACCCCACTGACCATCATCCCACTCCCCATCACCCCACTGACCATCACCCCATTGACCACCACTCCACTCCCCATCACCCCACTAACCATCACCCCACTGCCCGTCACCACACTGACCATCACCCTACTGACCATCACCACACTGACCATCACCCCAATCCTCATTACCCCACTCCCCATCACCCAAGTGACCATCACCTTACTCCCCATCAATTCACTGACCATTACCCAAATCCCCAGCACCCCACGGCCCCTCACCCCAATGACCACCACCCCACTCCACATCACCCCACTCCCCATCACCCACTAACCATCACCCCACTGACCATCACCCCACTGACCATCACCCCACTGACCATCACCCCACTCCCCATCACCCCACTAACCATCACCTCACTGACCATCACCCCACTCCCCATCACCCCACTGACCATCACCCCACTGACCATCACCCCACTGACCATCACCCCACTAACCATCACCTCACTGTCCATCACCCCACTGACCATCACCCCACTGACCATCACCCCACACCCCACCACCCCACTAACCATCACCTCACTGGCCATCACCCCACTCCCCATCACCCCACTGACCATCACCCCACTGACCATCACCCCACTGCCCATCACCCCACTCCCCATCACCCCACTGACCAACACCCCACTCCCCATCACCCATCTGACCGTCACCCCACTGACCATCACCCCACTCCCCATCACCTCACTCCCCACCACCCCACTCCCCATCACCCATCTGACCTTCACCCCAATGACCATCACCCCACACCCAATCATCCCACTGATCATCACCCCACTGACCAGCACCCCACTGTCCATCACGCCACTCCCCATCACCCCACTAACCATCACCCCACTCCCCATCACCCCACTGACCATCACCCACTCCCCACCACCCCACTGACCATCACCACACTGACCATCACCCCACTCCCCATCACCCCACTGACCATCACCCCACTGACCATCACCCCACTCCCCATCACCCCACTGACCATAACCCCACTGACCACCACCCCACTGACCATCACCCCACTGACCATCACCCCACTCCCCATCACCCCACTGACCATCACCCCACACCCCATCACCCCACTGACCATCACCCCACTCCCCATCACCCCACTGAACATCACCCCACTCCCCATCACCCCACTGACCATCAGACCACACCCCATCACCCCACTGACCATCACCCCACACCCCATCACCCCACTGACCATCGCCCCACTCCCCATCACCCCACTGACGACCACCCCACTTACCATCACCCCACTCCCCACCACCCCACTCCCTATCACCCATCTGACCTTCACCCCACTCCCCATCACCCCACTAACCATCACCCCACTGACCATCACCACACTGACCATCACCCCACTCCCCATTACCCTACTGACCATCACCACACTGACCATCACCCTACTGACCATCACCCCACTCCCCATTACCCTACTGACCATCACCCCACTGACCACCACCCCACTGACCATCACCCCACTCCCCATCACCCCACTCCCCATCACCCATCTGACCTTCACCCCACTCCCCATCACCCCACTGACCATCACCCCACTCCCCATCACCCCACTAACCATCACCCCACTGACCATCACCCCACTGACCATCACCCCACTCCCCATTACCCTACTGACCATCACCACACTGACCATCACCCCACTGACCATCACCCCACTCCCCATCACCCATCTGACCGTCACCCCAGTTTCCATCACCCCACTGACCATCACCCCACTGACCATCACCCCACTCCCCATCATCCCACACCCCATGACCCCACTGACCATCACCCCACTGACCATCACCTCATTGACCATCACCCCACTCCCCATCACCCCACTGACCATCACCCCACCGACCATCACCCCACTGTCCATCACCTCATTGACCATCAACCCACTCCCCATCACACCACTGACCATCACCCCAATGACCATCACCCCACTGACCATCACCCCACTCCCCATCACCCCACTCCCCATCACCCCACTGACCATCACCCCACTGACCATCACCCCAATGTCCATCACCCCACTGACCATCACCCCAATGTCTATCACCCCACTCCCCATCAACCATCTGACCTTAACCCCACTCCCCATCACCCCACTCCCCATCACCCCACTGACCATCACCCCAATGACCATCACCACACTGACCATCACCCCACTGACCAACACCCCACTGACCATCACCTGACTGACCATCACCCCACTATCCATCACCCCACTGACCAACACCCCACTGACCATCACCTGACTGACCATCACCCCACTTTCCATCACCCCACTGACCATCACCACACTGACCATCACCACACTGACCATCACCCCACTCCCCATCACCCCACTGACCATCACACCATTGACCATCACCCCACTGACCATCACCCCACTCCCCATCACCCCACTAACCATCACCCCCTGCCCGTCACCCCACTGACCATCACCCCACTGACCATCACACCACTCCCCATCACCCCACTGACCATCACCCCACTCCCCACCACCCCACTGACCATCACCTCACTCCCCATCACCCATCTGACCGTCACCCCAATTTCCATCGCCCCACTGACCATCAAAACACTGACCATCACCCCACTGACCATCACCCCACTGACCATCACCCCACTCCCCATCACCCCACTGACCATCACCCTATTGACCATCACCCCACTCCCCATCACCCCATCACCCCTCACACCACTGAACACCACTCCACTCCCCATCACCCCACTAACCATCACCCCACTGCCCGTCACCAGACTGACCATCACCCCAATCCTCATTTCCCCACTCCCCATCACCCAAGTGACCTTCACCTTACTCCCCATCAATTCACTGACCATTACCCAAATCCACAGCACCCCACGGCCCCTCACCCCAAAGACCACCACTCCACTGACCTTCCCCCACTCCCCATCACCCCATTCCCCATCACCCACTAACCATCACCCCACTGACCATCACCCCACTGACCATCAGCTCCACTGGCCATCACCCCACTCCCCATCACTCCACTAACCATCACCCCACTGACCATCACCCCACTCCCCATCACCCCACTGACCAACACCCCACTGACCAACACCCCACTGACCATCACTCCACTCCCCATCACCCAGCTGACCTTCACACCACTGACCATCACCCCTCTCCCCATTACCCCAATGACCAGCACCCCACTCCCCACCACCCCACTGACCATCACCACACTCCCCTTCACCCCACTCAGCACCACCCAACTGACCACCACCCCACTGAACATCACCCCACTGACCATCAGCCCACTCCCCATCACCCAACTGACTATCACCCCACTCCCCATCACCCCACTAACCATCACCCCACTGACCATCACCCCACTGACCATCACCCCACAGACCAACACCCCACTGACCATCACCTCACTCCCCAACACCCCTCTCCCCATCACCCCACGGCCCCTCACCCCACTGACCATCACCCCACTCCCCATTACACCAATGACCATCACCCCACACCCCATCATCCCACTGACCATCACCCCACTACCCACCACCCCACTCCCCATCACCCCACTGACCATCACCCCAGTCCCCATCACCCCACTGACCATCACCCCACTGACCATCACCCCACTCCCCATCACCCCACTCCCCATCACCCATCTGACCGTCACCCCACTCCCCATCACCCCACTGACCATCACCCCACTGACCATCACCCCTCTGACCATCACCCCACTCCCCATCATCCCACTCGCCATCACCCCACTCCCCATTACCCCACTCCCCATCACCCCTCTGACCATCACCCCACTCCCCCTTCACCCCACTGAGCATCACCCCACTGACCATCACCCCAATGACCATCACCCCACTGACCATCACCCCACTCCTCATCACCCCACTGACCATCACCCCCACTCCCCATCACCCCACTGACCATCACCCCAATGACCATCACCCCACTGACCATCACCCCAATGACCATCACCCCACTGACCATCACCCCACTCCCCACCACCCCACTGACCATCACCCCACTGACCATCACCCCACTCCCCATCACCCATCTGACCGTCACCCCACTTTCCATCACCCACTGACCATCACCCCAATCCCCATCACCCCACGGCCCCTCACCCCACTGACCATCACCCCACTGACCATCACCCCACTCCCCATCATCCCACTCCCCATCACCCCACTAACCATCACCCCACTGACCATCACCCCTCTGACCATCTCCCCACTGACCATCACCCCACTCCCCATCACCCATCTGACCGTCACCCCACTCCCCATCACCCCACTGACCATCTCCCCACTGACCATCACCCCACTCCCCATCACCCATCTGACCGTCACCCCCACTCCCCATCACCGCACTGACCATCACCCCACTAACCATCACCCCACTGACCATCACCCATCTGACCGTCACCCCCACTCCCCATCACCCCACTCCCCATCACCCATCTGACCTTCATCCCACTGACCATCACCCCACTGACCAGCACCCCACTCCCCACCACCCCACTGAACATCACCCTGCTCCCCACCACCCCACTGACCATCACCCCACTGTCCATCACCTCATTGACCATCAACCCACTCCCCATCACCCCACTGACCATCACCCCAATGACCATCACCCCACTGACCATCACCCCACTCCCCATCACCCCACTCCCCATCACCCCACTGACCATCACCCCACTGACCATCACCCCAATGTCCATCACCCCACTGACCATCACCCCAATGTCTATCACCCCACTCCCCATCAACCATCTGACCTTAACCCCACTCCCCATCACCCCACTCCCCATCACCCCACTGACCATCACCCCAATGACCATCACCGCACTGACCATCACCCCACTGACCAACACCCCACTGACCATCACCTGACTGACCATCACCCCACTATCCATCACCCCACTGACCAACACCCCACTGACCATCACCTGACTGACCATCACCCCACTTTCCATCACCCCACTGACCATCACCACACTGACCATCACCCCACTGACCATCACCCCACTCCCCATCACCCCACTGACCATCACACCATTGACCATCACCCCACTGACCATCACCCCACTCCCCATCACCCCACTAACCATCACCCCCTGCCCGTCACCCCCACTGACCATCACCCCACTGACCATCACACCACTCCCCATCACCCCACTGACCATCACCCATCTGACCGTCACCCCACTCCCCATCACCCCACTCCCCATCACCCATCTGACCTTCATCCCACTGACCATCACCCCACTGACCAGCACCCCACTCCCCACCACCCCACTGAACATCACCCTGCTCCCCACCACCCCACTGACCATCACCCCACTGTCCATCACCTCATTGACCATCAACCCACTCCCCATCACCCCACTGACCATCACCCCAATGACCATCACCCCACTGACCATCACCCCACTCCCCATCACCCCACTCCCCATCACCCCACTGACCATCACCCCACTGACCATCACCCCAATGTCCATCACCCCACTGACCATCACCCCAATGTCTATCACCCCACTCCCCATCAACCATCTGACCTTAACCCCACTCCCCATCACCCCACTCCCCATCACCCCACTGACCATCACCCCAATGACCATCACCGCACTGACCATCACCCCACTGACCAACACCCCACTGACCATCACCTGACTGACCATCACCCCACTATCCATCACCCCACTGACCAACACCCCACTGACCATCACCTGACTGACCATCACCCCACTTTCCATCACCCCACTGACCATCACCACACTGACCATCACCCCACTGACCATCACCCCACTCCCCATCACCCCACTGACCATCACACCATTGACCATCACCCCACTGACCATCACCCCACTCCCCATCACCCCACTAACCATCACCCCCTGCCCGTCACCCCACTGACCATCACCCCACTGACCATCACACCACTCCCCATCACCCCACTGACCATCACCCCACTCCCCACCACCCCACTGACCATCACCTCACTCCCCATCACCCATCTGACCGTCACCCCAATTTCCATCACCCCACTGACCATCAAAACACTGACCATAACCCCACTGACCATCACCCCACTGACCATCACCCCACTCCCCATCACCCCACTGACCATCACCCCATTGACCATCACCCCACTCCCCATCACCCCATCACCCCTCACACCACTGAACAACACTCCACTCCCCATCACCCCACTAACCATCACCCCACTGCCCGTCACCAGACTGACCATCACCCCACTGCCCACCACCCTACTGACCATCACCACACTGACCATCACCCCAATCCTCATTTCCCCACTCCCCATCACCCAAGTGACCTTCACCTTACTCCCCATCAATTCATTGACCATTACCCAAATCCCCAGCACCCCACGGCCCCTCACCCCAAAGACCACCACTCCACTGACCTTCCCCCACTCCCCATCACCCCATTCCCCATCACCCATTAACCATCACCCCACTGACCATCACCCCACTGACGATCAACTCCACTGGCCATCACCCCACTCCCCATCACTCCACTAACCATCACCCCACTGACCATCACCCCACTCCCCATCACCCCACTGACCAACACCCCACTGACCAACACCCCACTGACCATCACTCCACTCCCCATCACCCAGCTGACCTTCACACCACTGACCATCACCCCTCTCCCCATTACCCCAATGACCAGCACCCCACTCCCCACCACCCCACTGACCATCACCACACTCCCCTTCACCCCACTCAGCACCACCCAACTGACCACCACCCCACTGAACATCACCCCACTGACCATCAGCCCACTCCCCATCACCCAACTGACTATCACCCCACTCCCCATCACCCCACTAACCATCACCCCACTGACCATCACCCCACTGACCATCACCCCACAGACCAACACCCCACTGACCATCACCTCACTCCCCAACACCCCTCTCCCCATCACCCCACGGCCCCTCACCCCACTGACCATCACCCCACTCCCCATTACACCAATGACCATCACCCCACACCCCATCATCCCACTGACCATCACCCCACTACCCACCACCCCACTCCCCATCACCCCACTGACCATCACCCCAGTCCCCATCACCCCACTGACCATCACCCCACTCCCCATTACACCAATGACCATCACCCCACACCCCATCATCCCACTGACCATCACCCCACTACCCACCACCCCACTCCCCATCACCCCACTGACCGTCACCCCACTCCCCATCACCCCACTGACCATCACCCCACTGACCATCACCCCTCTGACCATCACCCCACTCCCCATCATCCCACTCGCCATCACCCCACTCCCCATTACCCCACTCCCCATCACCCCTCTGACCATCACCCCACTCCCCTTCACCCCACTGAGCATCACCCCACTGACCATCACCCCAATGACCATCACCCCACTGACCATCACCCCACTCCCCATCACCCCACTGACCATCACCCCACTCCCCATCACCCCACTGACCATCACCCCAATGACCATCACCCCAATGACCATCACCACACTGACCATCACCCCACTGACCAACACCCCACTGACCATCACCTGACTGACCATCACCCCACTATCCATCACCCCACTGACCAACACCCCACTGACCATCACCTGACTGACCATCACCCCACTTTCCATCACCCCACTGACCATCACCACACTGACCATCACCACACTGACCATCACCCCACTCCCCATCACCCCACTGACCATCACACCATTGACCATCACCCCACTGACCATCACCCCACTCCCCATCACCCCACTAACCATCACCCCCTGCCCGTCACCCCACTGACCATCACCCCACTGACCATCACACCACTCCCCATCACCCCACTGACCATCACCCCACTCCCCACCACCCCACTGACCATCACCTCACTCCCCATCACCCATCTGACCGTCACCCCCAATTTCCATCGCCCCACTGACCATCAAAACACTGACCATCACCCCACTGACCATCACCCCACTGACCATCACCCCACTCCCCATCACCCCACTGACCATCACCCTATTGACCATCACCCCACTCCCCATCACCCCATCACCCCTCACACCACTGAACACCACTCCACTCCCCATCACCCCACTAACCATCACCCCACTGCCCGTCACCAGACTGACCATCACCCCAATCCTCATTTCCCCACTCCCCATCACCCAAGTGACCTTCACCTTACTCCCCATCAATTCACTGACCATTACCCAAATCCACAGCACCCCACGGCCCCTCACCCCAAAGACCACCACTCCACTGACCTTCCCCCACTCCCCATCACCCCATTCCCCATCACCCACTAACCATCACCCCACTGACCATCACCCCACTGACCATCAGCTCCACTGGCCATCACCCCACTCCCCATCACTCCACTAACCATCACCCCACTGACCATCACCCCACTCCCCATCACCCCACT
Organism: Isurus oxyrinchus; assembly: GCA_026770705.1. Taxonomy (NCBI): domain Eukaryota; kingdom Metazoa; phylum Chordata; class Chondrichthyes; order Lamniformes; family Lamnidae; genus Isurus; species Isurus oxyrinchus. Next base: position 258,892,248 of record JANJGN010000001.1, read on the forward strand.
GACCAACACCCCACTGACCAACACCCCACTGACCATCACTCCACTCCCCATCACCCAGCTGACCTTCACACCACTGACCATCACCCCTCTCCCCATTACCCCAATGACCAGCACCCCACTCCCCACCACCCCACTGACCATCACCACACTCCCCTTCACCCCACTCAGCACCACCCAACTGACCACCACCCCACTGAACATCACCCCACTGACCATCAGCCCACTCCCCATCACCCAACTGACTATCACCCCACTCCCCATCACCCCACTAACCATCACCCCACTGACCATCACCCCACTGACCATCACCCCACAGACCAACACCCCACTGACCATCACCTCACTCCCCAACACCCCTCTCCCCATCACCCCACGGCCCCTCACCCCACTGACCATCACCCCACTCCCCATTACACCAATGACCATCACCCCACACCCCATCATCCCACTGACCATCACCCCACTACCCACCACCCCACTCCCCATCACCCCACTGACCATCACCCCAGTCCCCATCACCCCACTGACCATCACCCCACTGACCATCACCCCACTCCCCATCACCCCACTCCCCATCACCCATCTGACCGTCACCCCACTCCCCATCACCCCACTGACCATCACCCCACTGACCATCACCCCTCTGACCATCACCCCACTCCCCATCATCCCACTCGCCATCACCCCACTCCCCATTACCCCACTCCCCATCACCCCTCTGACCATCACCCCACTCCCCTTCACCCCACTGAGCATCACCCCACTGACCATCACCCCAATGACCATCACCCCACTGACCATCACCCCACTCCTCATCACCCCACTGACCATCACCCCACTCCCCATCACCCCACTGACCATCACCCCAATGACCATCACCCCACTGACCATCACCCCAATGACCATCACCCCACTGACCATCACCCCACTCCCCACCACCCCACTGACCATCACCCCACTGACCATCACCCCACTCCCCATCACCCATCTGACCGTCACCCCACTTTCCATCACCCACTGACCATCACCCCAATCCCCATCACCCCACGGCCCCTCACCCCACTGACCATCACCCCACTGACCATCACCCCACTCCCCATCATCCCACTCCCCATCACCCCACTAACCATCACCCCACTGACCATCACCCCTCTGACCATCTCCCCACTGACCATCACCCCACTCCCCATCACCCATCTGACCGTCACCCCACTCCCCATCACCCCACTGACCATCTCCCCACTGACCATCACCCCACTCCCCATCACCCATCTGACCGTCACCCCACTCCCCATCACCGCACTGACCATCACCCCACTAACCATCACCCCACTGACCATCACCCATCTGACCGTCACCCCACTCCCCATCACCCCACTCCCCATCACCCATCTGACCTTCATCCCACTGACCATCACCCCACTGACCAGCACCCCACTCCCCACCACCCCACTGAACATCACCCTGCTCCCCACCACCCCACTGACCATCACCCCACTGTCCATCACCTCATTGACCATCAACCCACTCCCCATCACCCCACTGACCATCACCCCAATGACCATCACCCCACTGACCATCACCCCACTCCCCATCACCCCACTCCCCATCACCCCACTGACCATCACCCCACTGACCATCACCCCAATGTCCATCACCCCACTGACCATCACCCCAATGTCTATCACCCCACTCCCCATCAACCATCTGACCTTAACCCCACTCCCCATCACCCCACTCCCCATCACCCCACTGACCATCACCCCAATGACCATCACCGCACTGACCATCACCCCACTGACCAACACCCCACTGACCATCACCTGACTGACCATCACCCCACTATCCATCACCCCACTGACCAACACCCCACTGACCATCACCTGACTGACCATCACCCCACTTTCCATCACCCCACTGACCATCACCACACTGACCATCACCCCACTGACCATCACCCCACTCCCCATCACCCCACTGACCATCACACCATTGACCATCACCCCACTGACCATCACCCCACTCCCCATCACCCCACTAACCATCACCCCCTGCCCGTCACCCCACTGACCATCACCCCACTGACCATCACACCACTCCCCATCACCCCACTGACCATCACCCATCTGACCGTCACCCCACTCCCCATCACCCCACTCCCCATCACCCATCTGACCTTCATCCCACTGACCATCACCCCACTGACCAGCACCCCACTCCCCACCACCCCACTGAACATCACCCTGCTCCCCACCACCCCACTGACCATCACCCCACTGTCCATCACCTCATTGACCATCAACCCACTCCCCATCACCCCACTGACCATCACCCCAATGACCATCACCCCACTGACCATCACCCCACTCCCCATCACCCCACTCCCCATCACCCCACTGACCATCACCCCACTGACCATCACCCCAATGTCCATCACCCCACTGACCATCACCCCAATGTCTATCACCCCACTCCCCATCAACCATCTGACCTTAACCCCACTCCCCATCACCCCACTCCCCATCACCCCACTGACCATCACCCCAATGACCATCACCGCACTGACCATCACCCCACTGACCAACACCCCACTGACCATCACCTGACTGACCATCACCCCACTATCCATCACCCCACTGACCAACACCCCACTGACCATCACCTGACTGACCATCACCCCACTTTCCATCACCCCACTGACCATCACCACACTGACCATCACCCCACTGACCATCACCCCACTCCCCATCACCCCACTGACCATCACACCATTGACCATCACCCCACTGACCATCACCCCACTCCCCATCACCCCACTAACCATCACCCCCTGCCCGTCACCCCACTGACCATCACCCCACTGACCATCACACCACTCCCCATCACCCCACTGACCATCACCCCACTCCCCACCACCCCACTGACCATCACCTCACTCCCCATCACCCATCTGACCGTCACCCCAATTTCCATCACCCCACTGACCATCAAAACACTGACCATCACCCCACTGACCATCACCCCACTGACCATCACCCCACTCCCCATCACCCCACTGACCATCACCCCATTGACCATCACCCCACTCCCCATCACCCCATCACCCCTCACACCACTGAACAACACTCCACTCCCCATCACCCCACTAACCATCACCCCACTGCCCGTCACCAGACTGACCATCACCCCACTGCCCACCACCCTACTGACCATCACCACACTGACCATCACCCCAATCCTCATTTCCCCACTCCCCATCACCCAAGTGACCTTCACCTTACTCCCCATCAATTCATTGACCATTACCCAAATCCCCAGCACCCCACGGCCCCTCACCCCAAAGACCACCACTCCACTGACCTTCCCCCACTCCCCATCACCCCATTCCCCATCACCCATTAACCATCACCCCACTGACCATCACCCCACTGACGATCAACTCCACTGGCCATCACCCCACTCCCCATCACTCCACTAACCATCACCCCACTGACCATCACCCCACTCCCCATCACCCCACTGACCAACACCCCACTGACCAACACCCCACTGACCATCACTCCACTCCCCATCACCCAGCTGACCTTCACACCACTGACCATCACCCCTCTCCCCATTACCCCAATGACCAGCACCCCACTCCCCACCACCCCACTGACCATCACCACACTCCCCTTCACCCCACTCAGCACCACCCAACTGACCACCACCCCACTGAACATCACCCCACTGACCATCAGCCCACTCCCCATCACCCAACTGACTATCACCCCACTCCCCATCACCCCACTAACCATCACCCCACTGACCATCACCCCACTGACCATCACCCCACAGACCAACACCCCACTGACCATCACCTCACTCCCCAACACCCCTCTCCCCATCACCCCACGGCCCCTCACCCCACTGACCATCACCCCACTCCCCATTACACCAATGACCATCACCCCACACCCCATCATCCCACTGACCATCACCCCACTACCCACCACCCCACTCCCCATCACCCCACTGACCATCACCCCAGTCCCCATCACCCCACTGACCATCACCCCACTCCCCATTACACCAATGACCATCACCCCACACCCCATCATCCCACTGACCATCACCCCACTACCCACCACCCCACTCCCCATCACCCCACTGACCGTCACCCCACTCCCCATCACCCCACTGACCATCACCCCACTGACCATCACCCCTCTGACCATCACCCCACTCCCCATCATCCCACTCGCCATCACCCCACTCCCCATTACCCCACTCCCCATCACCCCTCTGACCATCACCCCACTCCCCTTCACCCCACTGAGCATCACCCCACTGACCATCACCCCAATGACCATCACCCCACTGACCATCACCCCACTCCCCATCACCCCACTGACCATCACCCCACTCCCCATCACCCCACTGACCATCACCCCAATGACCATCACCCCACTGACCATCACCCCAATGACCATCACCCCACTGACCATCACCCCACTCCCCACCACCCCACTGACCATCACCCCACTGACCATCACCCCACTCCCCATCACCCATCTGACCGTCACCCCACTTTCCATCACCCACTGACCATCACCCCAATCCCCATCACCCCACGGCCCCTCACCCCACTGACCATCACCCCACTGACCATCACCCCACTCCCCATCATCCCACTCCCCATCACCCCACTAACCATCACCCCACTGACCATCACCCCACTGACCATCTCCCCACTGACCATCACCCCACTCCCCATCACCCATCTGACCGTCACCCCACTCCCCATCACCCCACTGACCATCTCCCCACTGACCATCACCCCACTCCCCATCACCCATCTGACCGTCACCCCACTCCCCATCACCCCACTGACCATCACCCCACTAACCATCACCCCACTGACCATCACCCATCTGACCGTCACCCCACTCCCCATCACCCCACTCCCCATCACCCATCTGACCTTCATCCCACTGACCATCACCCCACTGACCAGCACCCCACTCCCCACCACCCCACTGAACATCACCCTGCTCCCCACCACCCCACTGACCATCACCCCACTGACCATCACGCCACTCCCCATCACCCCACTGACCATCACCCCACTCCCCTTCACCCCACTCAGCACCACCCAACTGACCACCACCCCACTGAACATCACCCCACTCCCCATCACCCAACTGACTATCACCCCACTGACCATCACTCAACTCCCCATCACCCAACTGACCACCACCCCACTGAACATCACCCTACTCCCCATCACCCCACTCCCCATCACCCCACTGACCATCACCCCACTCCCCATCACCCCACTCCCCATCACCCCACTGACCATCACCCCAATGACCATCAAACCACTGACCATCACCCCAATCCCCATCAGCCCACTCCCCATCACCCCACTGACCATCATCCCACTGACCATCACCCGACTGACCATCACCCCACTCCCCATCACCCATCTGACCGTCACCCCACTGACCATCACCCCAATGACCATCACCCCACTGACCATCACCCCATTCCCCATCACTCCACTGACCATCAGCCCGCTGACCATCACCCCACTCCCCACCACCCTTCTGAACATCACCCCGCTCCCCACCACCCCACTGACCATCACCCCACTGACCATCACGCCACTCCCCATCACCCCACTGACCATCAAGCCACTCCCCATCACCCCACTGACCATCAACCCACTCCCCTTCACCCCACTCAGCACCACCCCACTGACCATCACCCAACTGACTATCACCCCATGGCCCCTCACCCCGCTGACTATCACCCCACTGACTATCACCCCACAGACCAACAACCCCACTGACCATCACCCCGCTCCCCATCTCCCCACTGACCATCACCCCACAGACCATCACCCCACTCCCCATCACCCCACAGACCATCACCCCACAGACCATCACCCCACTCCCCATCACCCCACAGACCATCACCCCACTGACCATCACCCCACAGACCATCACCCCACTCCCCATCACCCCACTCCCCATCACCCCACTGACCATCACCCCACTGACCAACACCCCTATCCCCATCACCCCACTCCCCATCACCCCACTGACCAACAGCCCACTGACCATCACCCCACTCCCCATCTCCCCACTCCCCATCACCCCACTCCCCATCACCCCAATGACCATCACCCCACTGACCATCACCCCACTCCCCATCACCCATCTGACCGTCACCCCACTCCCCATCACCCCATTGACCATCACCCCAATGACCATCACCCCACTGACCATCACCCCACTCCCCACCACCCCAATGACCATCACCCCACTGACCATCACCCCACTGACCATCACCCCACTCCCCATCACCCCACTGACCCAGACCCCACTGACCATCACCCCACTGTCCATCACCCCACTCCCCACCACCCCACTGACCATCACCCCACTGACCAACACCCCACTGACCATCACCCCACTCCCCATTACCCCACTGACCATCACCCCACTCCCCACCACTGCTCTCCCCATTACCCCACTGACCATCACCCCTTTGACCATCACCCCACTCCCTATCACCCCACTGGCCATCACCCCACTGACCATCACCCCACGGACCCTCACCCCACTCCCCATCACCCCACTCCCCATCACCCCACTGACCAACAGCCCACTGACCATCACCCCACTCCCCATCTCCCCACTCCCCATCACCCCACTCCCCATCACCCCAATGACCATCACCCCACTGACCATCACCCCACTGACCACCACCCCACTGACCATCACCCCACTGACCATCACCCCACTCCCCATCACCCATCTGACCGTCACCCCACTCCCCATCACCCCATTGACCATCACCCCAATGACCATCACCCCACTGACCATCACCCCACTCCCCACCACCCCAATGACCATCACCCCACTGACCATCACCCCACTGACAATCAGCCCACTCCCCATCACCCCACTGACCCAGACTCCACTGACCATCACCCCACTGTCCATCACCCCACTCCCCACCACCCCACTGACCATCACCCCACTGACCAACACCCCACTGACCATCACCCCACTCCCCATTACCCCACTGACCATCACCCCACTCCCCACCACTGCACTCCCCATTACCCCACTGACCATCACCCCTTTGACCATCACCCCACTCCCTATCACCCCACTGGCCATCACCCCACTGACCATCCCCCCCTGACCATCACCCCACTAACCATCACCCCACTCCCCACCACCCCACTGACCATCACCCCACTGACCATCACCCACTGACCATCACCTCACTCCCCATCACTCCACTCCCCATCACCCCACTCCCCACCACCCCACTGACCATCACCCCACTGACCATCACCCCACTCCCCATCTCCCCACTGACCATCACCCCACACCCCATCACCCCACTAACCATCACCCCACTCCGCACCACCCCACTGACCATCACCCAACTGACCATCACCACACTGACCATCACCCCACTCCTCATTACCCTACTCACCATCACCCAAGTGACCATCACCCCACTCCCCATCAATTCACTGACCATTACCCAAATCCCCATCACCCCATGGTCCCTCACCCCAATGACCACCACCCCACTGACCATCACCCCACACCCCATCACCCCACTCCCCATCACCCCACTCCCCATCACCCACTAACAATCACTCCACTGACCATCACCCCACTGACCATCACCCCACTGACCATCACCCCACTAACCATCACCTCACTGACCATCACCCCACTCCCCAACACCCCACTGACCATCACCCCACTGACCATCACCCCACTGACCATCAGCCCACTGACCATCACCCCACTGACGATCAGCCCACTGACCATCACCCCACTGACCATCACCCCACAGACCAACACCCCACTGACCATCACCCCACTCCCCATCACCCCACTCCCCATCACCCCACTGACCATCACCACACTCCCCATCACTCCACTCCCCATCACCCCACTGAGCACCACCCCACTGACCATCACCCCACCACCCATCACCCCACTCCCCATCACCCATCTGACCTTCACCCCACTGACCATCACCCCACTGACCATCACCCCACTGACCATCACCCCACTGACCATCACCCCAATGACCATCACCCCACTCCCCATCACCCCACGGACCATCACCCCACTCCCCATTACCCTACTGACCATCACCCCACTGACCATCACCCCACTGACCATCACCCCACTCCCCATCACTCCACTCCCCATCACCCCACTGACCATCACCCCACTCCCCATCACCCCACTGACCATCACCCCACTGACCATCACCCCACTGACCATCACCACACTGACCATCACCCCACTGACCATCACCCCACTCCCCATCACCCATCTGACCGTCACCCCAGTTTCCATCACCCCACTGACCATCACCCCACTCCCCATTACCCTACTGACCATCACCACGCTGACCATCACCCAACTCCCCATCATCCCACACCCCATCACCCCACTGACCATCACCCCACTGACCATCACCCCACTGACCATCACCTCATTGACAATCACCCCACTCCCCATCACCCCACTGACCATCACCCCAATGACCATCACCCCCACTGACCATCACCCCACTCCCGATCACTCCACTCCCCATCACCCCACTGACCATCACCCCACTGACCATCACCTCACTCCCCATCACCCCACTCCCCATCAACCATCTGACCTTAACCCCACTCCCCATCACCCCACTCCCCATCACCCCACTGACCATCACCCCAATAACCATCACAGCACTGACCATCACCCCAGTGACCATCACCCCATTCCCCATCACCCCACTGACCAACACCCCACTGACCATCACCTGACTGACCATCACCCCACTTTCCATCACCCCACTGACCATCACCACACTGACCATCACCCCACTGACCATCACCCCATTCCCCATCACCACACTGACCAACACCCCACTGACCATCACCCCACTGACCATCACCCCACTGACCATCATCCCACTCCCCATCACCCCACTGACCATCACCCCATTGACCACCACTCCACTCCCCATCACCCCACTAACCATCACCCCACTGCCCGTCACCACACTGACCATCACCCTACTGACCATCACCACACTGACCATCACCCCAATCCTCATTACCCCACTCCCCATCACCCAAGTGACCATCACCTTACTCCCCATCAATTCACTGACCATTACCCAAATCCCCAGCACCCCACGGCCCCTCACCCCAATGACCACCACCCCACTCCACATCACCCCACTCCCCATCACCCACTAACCATCACCCCACTGACCATCACCCCACTGACCATCACCCCACTGACCATCACCCCACTCCCCATCACCCCACTAACCATCACCTCACTGACCATCACCCCACTCCCCATCACCCCACTGACCATCACCCCACTGACCATCACCCCACTGACCATCACCCCACTAACCATCACCTCACTGTCCATCACCCCACTGACCATCACCCCACTGACCATCACCCCACACCCCACCACCCCACTAACCATCACCTCACTGGCCATCACCCCACTCCCCATCACCCCACTGACCATCACCCCACTGACCATCACCCCACTGCCCATCACCCCACTCCCCATCACCTCACTGACCATCAACCCACTCCCCATCACCCCACTGACCAACACCCCACTCCCCATCACCCATCTGACCGTCACCCCACTGACCATCACCCCACTCCCCATCACCTCACTCCCCACCACCCCACTCCCCATCACCCATCTGACCTTCACCCCAATGACCATCACCCCACACCTAATCATCCCACTGATCATCACCCCACTGACCAGCACCCCACTGTCCATCACGCCACTCCCCATCACCCCACTAACCATCACCCCACTCCCCATCACCCCACTGACCATCACCCCACTCCCCACCACCCCACTGACCATCACCACACTGACCATCACCCCACTCCCCATCACCCCACTGACCATCACCCCACTGACCATCACCCCACTCCCCATCACCCCACTGACCATCACCCCACTGACCACCACCCCACTGACCATCACCCCACTGACCATCACCCCACTCCCCATCACCCCACTGACCATCACCCCACACCCCATCACTCCACTGACCATCACCCCACTCCCCATCACCCCACTGAACATCACCCCACTCCCCATCACCCCACTGACCATCACACCACACCCCATCACCCCACTGACCATCACCCCACACCCCATCACCCCACTGACCATCACCCCACTCCCCATCACCCCACTGACGACCACCCCACTTACCATCACCCCACTCCCCACCACCCCACTCCCTATCACCCATCTGACCTTCACCCCACTCCCCATCACCCCACTAACCATCACCCCACTGACCATCACCACACTGACCATCACCCCACTCCCCATTACCCTACTGACAATCACCACACTGACCATCACCCTACTGACCATCACCCCACTCCCCATTACCCTACTGACCATCACCCCACTGACCACCACCCCACTGACCATCACCCCACTCCCCATCACCCCACTCCCCATCACCCATCTGACCTTCACCCCACTCCCCATCACCCCACTGACCATCACCCCACTCCCCATCACCCCACTAACCATCACCCCACTGACCATCACCCCACTGACCATCACCCCACTCCCCATTACCCTACTGACCATCACCACACTGACCATCACCCCACTGACCATCACCCCACTCCCCATCACCCATCTGACCGTCACCCCAGTTTCCATCACCCCACTGACCATCACCCCACTGACCATCACCCCACTCCCCATCATCCCACACCCCATGACCCCACTGACCATCACCCCACTGACCATCACCTCATTGACCATCACCCCACTCCCCATCACCCCACTGACCATCACCCCACCGACCATCACCCCACTGTCCATCACCTCATTGACCATCAACCCACTCCCCATCACACCACTGACCATCACCCCAATGACCATCACCCCACTGACCATCACCCCACTCCCCATCACCCCACTCCCCATCACCCCACTGACCATCACCCCACTGACCATCACCCCAATGTCCATCACCCCACTGACCATCACCCCAATGTCTATCACCCCACTCCCCATCAACCATCTGACCTTAACCCCACTCCCCATCACCCCACTCCCCATCACCCCACTGACCATCACCCCAATGACCATCACCACACTGACCATCACCCCACTGACCAACACCCCACTGACCATCACCTGACTGACCATCACCCCACTATCCATCACCCCACTGACCAACACCCCACTGACCATCACCTGACTGACCATCACCCCACTTTCCATCACCCCACTGACCATCACCACACTGACCATCACCCCACTGACCATCACCCCACTCCCCATCACCCCACTGACCATCACACCATTGACCATCACCCCACTGACCATCACCCCACTCCCCATCACCCCACTAACCATCACCCCCTGCCCGTCACCCCACTGACCATCACACCACTCCCCATCACCCCACTGACCATCACCCCACTCCCCACCACCCCACTGACCATCACCTCACTCCCCATCACCCATCTGACCGTCACCCCCAATTTCCATCACCCCACTGACCATCAAAACACTGACCATCACCCCACTGACCATCACCCCACTGACCATCACCCCCACTCCCCATCACCCCACTGACCATCACCCTATTGACCATCACCCCACTCCCCATCACCCCATCACCCCTCACACCACTGAACACCACTCCACTCCCCATCACCCCACTAACCATCACCCCACTGCCCGTCACCAGACTGACCATCACCCCAATCCTCATTTCCCCACTCCCCATCACCCAAGTGACCTTCACCTTACTCCCCATCAATTCACTGACCATTACCCAAATCCACAGCACCCCACGGCCCCTCACCCCAAAGACCACCACTCCACTGACCTTCCCCCACTCCCCATCACCCCATTCCCCATCACCCACTAACCATCACCCCACTGACCATCACCCCACTGACCATCAACTCCACTGGCCATCACCCCACTCCCCATCACTCCACTAACCATCACCCCACTGACCATCACCCCACTCCCCATCACCCCACTGACCAACACCCCACTGACCAACACCCCACTGACCATCACTCCACTCCCCATCACCCAGCTGACCTTCACACCACTGACCATCACCCCTCTCCCCATTACCCCAATGACCAGCACCCCACTCCCCACCACCCCACTGACCATCACCACACTCCCCTTCACCCCACTCAGCACCACCCAACTGACCACCACCCCACTGAACATCACCCCACTGACCATCAGCCCACTCCCCATCACCCAACTGACTATCACCCCACTCCCCATCACCCCACTAACCATCACCCCACTGACCATCACCCCACTGACCATCACCCCACAGACCAACACCCCACTGACCATCACCTCACTCCCCAACACCCCTCTCCCCATCACCCCACGGCCCCTCACCCCACTGACCATCACCCCACTCCCCATTACACCAATGACCATCACCCCACACCCCATCATCCCACTGACCATCACCCCACTACCCACCACCCCACTCCCCATCACCCCACTGACCATCACCCCAGTCCCCATCACCCCACTGACCATCACCCCACTGACCATCACCCCACTCCCCATCACCCCACTCCCCATCACCCATCTGACCGTCACCCCACTCCCCATCACCCCACTGACCATCACCCCACTGACCATCACCCCTCTGACCATCACCCCACTCCCCATCATCCCACTCGCCATCACCCCACTCCCCATTACCCCACTCCCCATCACCCCTCTGACCATCACCCCACTCCCCTTCACCCCACTGAGCATCACCCCACTGACCATCACCCCAATGACCATCACCCCACTGACCATCACCCCACTCCTCATCACCCCACTGACCATCACCCCACTCCCCATCACCCCACTGACCATCACCCCAATGACCATCACCCCACTGACCATCACCCCAATGACCATCACCCCACTGACCATCACCCCACTCCCCACCACCCCACTGACCATCACCCCACTGACCATCACCCCACTCCCCATCACCCATCTGACCGTCACCCCACTTTCCATCACCCACTGACCATCACCCCAATCCCCATCACCCCACGGCCCCTCACCCCACTGACCATCACCCCACTGACCATCACCCCACTCCCCATCATCCCACTCCCCATCACCCCACTAACCATCACCCCACTGACCATCACCCCTCTGACCATCTCCCCACTGACCATCACCCCACTCCCCATCACCCATCTGACCGTCACCCCACTCCCCATCACCCCACTGACCATCTCCCCACTGACCATCACCCCACTCCCCATCACCCATCTGACCGTCACCCCACTCCCCATCACCGCACTGACCATCACCCCACTAACCATCACCCCACTGACCATCACCCATCTGACCGTCACCCCACTCCCCATCACCCCACTCCCCATCACCCATCTGACCTTCATCCCACTGACCATCACCCCACTGACCAGCACCCCACTCCCCACCACCCCACTGAACATCACCCTGCTCCCCACCACCCCACTGACCATCACCCCACTGTCCATCACCTCATTGACCATCAACCCACTCCCCATCACCCCACTGACCATCACCCCAATGACCATCACCCCACTGACCATCACCCCACTCCCCATCACCCCACTCCCCATCACCCCACTGACCATCACCCCACTGACCATCACCCCAATGTCCATCACCCCACTGACCATCACCCCAATGTCTATCACCCCACTCCCCATCAACCATCTGACCTTAACCCCACTCCCCATCACCCCACTCCCCATCACCCCACTGACCATCACCCCAATGACCATCACCGCACTGACCATCACCCCACTGACCAACACCCCACTGACCATCACCTGACTGACCATCACCCCACTATCCATCACCCCACTGAGCAACACCCCACTGACCATCACCTGACTGACCATCACCCCACTTTCCATCACCCCACTGACCATCACCACACTGACCATCACCCCACTGACCATCACCCCACTCCCCATCACCCCACTGACCATCACACCATTGACCATCACCCCACTGACCATCACCCCACTCCCCATCACCCCACTAACCATCACCCCCTGCCCGTCACCCCACTGACCATCACCCCACTGACCATCACACCACTCCCCATCACCCCACTGACCATCACCCCACTCCCCACCACCCCACTGACCATCACCTCACTCCCCATCACCCATCTGACCGTCACCCCAATTTCCATCACCCCACTGACCATCAAAACACTGACCATCACCCCACTGACCATCACCCCACTGACCATCACCCCACTCCCCATCACCCCACTGACCATCACCCCATTGACCATCACCCCACTCCCCATCACCCCATCACCCCTCACACCACTGAACACCACTCCACTCCCCATCACCCCACTAACCATCACCCCACTGCCCGTCACCAGACTGACCATCACCCCACTGCCCACCACCCTACTGACCATCACCACACTGACCATCACCCCAATCCTTATTTCCCCACTCCCCATCACCCAAGTGACCTTCACCTTACTCCCCATCAATTCATTGACCATTACCCAAATCCCCAGCACCCCACGGCCCCTCACCCCAAAGACCACCACTCCACTGACCTTCCCCCACTCCCCATCACCCCATTCCCCATCACCCACTAACCATCACCCCACTGACCATCACCCCACTGACCATCAACTCCACTGGCCATCACCCCACTCCCCATCACTCCACTAACCATCACCCCACTGACCATCACCCCACTCCCCATCACCCCACTGACCAACACCCCACTGACCAACACCCCACTGACCATCACTCCACTCCCCATCACCCAGCTGACCTTCACACCACTGACCATCACCCCTCTCCCCATTACCCCAATGACCAGCACCCCACTCCCCACCACCCCACTGACCATCACCACACTCCCCTTCACCCCACTCAGCACCACCCAACTGACCACCACCCCACTGAACATCACCCCACTGACCATCAGCCCACTCCCCATCACCCAACTGACTATCACCCCACTCCCCATCACCCCACTAACCATCACCCCACTGACCATCACCCCACTGACCATCACCCCACAGACCAACACCCCACTGACCATCACCTCACTCCCCAACACCCCTCTCCCCATCACCCCACGGCCCCTCACCCCACTGACCATCACCCCACTCCCCATTACACCAATGACCATCACCCCACACCCCATCATCCCACTGACCATCACCCCACTACCCACCACCCCCACTCCCCATCACCCCACTGACCATCACCCCAGTCCCCATCACCCCACTGACCATCACCCCACTCCCCATTACACCAATGACCATCACCCCACCCCCCATCATCCCACTGACCATCACCCCACTACCCACCACCCCACTCCCCATCACCCCACTGACCGTCACCCCACTCCCCATCACCCCACTGACCATCACCCCACTGACCATCACCCCTCTGACCATCACCCCACTCCCCATCATCCCACTCGCCATCACCCCACTCCCCATTACCCCACTCCCCATCACCCCTCTGACCATCACCCCACTCCCCTTCACCCCACTGAGCATCACCCCACTGACCATCACCCCAATGACCATCACCCCACTGACCATCACCCCCACTCCCCATCACCCCACTGACCATCACCCCACTCCCCATCACCCCACTGACCATCACCCCAATGACCATCACCCCCACTGACCATCACCCCAATGACCATCACCCCACTGACCATCACCCCACTCCCCACCACCCCACTGACCATCACCCCACTGACCATCACCCCACTCCCCATCACCCATCTGACCGTCACCCCACTTTCCATCACCCACTGACCATCACCCCAATCCCCATCACCCCACGGCCCCTCACCCCACTGACCATCACCCCACTGACCATCACCCCCACTCCCCATCATCCCACTCCCCATCACCCCACTAACCATCACCCCACTGACCATCACCCCACTGACCATCTCCCCACTGACCATCACCCCACTCCCCATCACCCATCTGACCGTCACCCCACTCCCCATCACCCCCACTGACCATCTCCCCACTGACCATCACCCCACTCCCCATCACCCATCTGACCGTCACCCCCACTCCCCAATCACCCCACTGACCATCACCCCACTAACCATCACCCCACTGACCATCACCCATCTGACCGTCACCCCACTCCCCATCACCCCACTCCCCATCACCCATCTGACCTTCATCCCACTGACCATCACCCCACTGACCAGCACCCCACTCCCCACCACCCCACTGAACATCACCCTGCTCCCCACCACCCCACTGACCATCACCCCACTGACCATCACGCCACTCCCCATCACCCCACTGACCATCACCCCACTCCCCTTCACCCCACTCAGCACCACCCAACTGACCACCACCCCATTGAACATCACCCCACTCCCCATCACCCAACTGACTATCACCCCACTGACCATCACTCAACTCCCCATCACCCAACTGACCACCACCCCACTGAACATCACCCTACTCCCCAGCACCCCACTCCCCATCACCCCACTGACCATCACCCCACTCCCCATCACCCCCACTCCCCATCACCCCACTGACCATCACCCCAATGACCATCACACCACTGACCATCACCCCAATCCCCCATCAGCCCACTCCCCATCACCCCACTGACCATCATCCCACTGACCATCACCCGACTGACCATCACCCCACTCCCCATCACCCATCTGACCGTCACCCCCACTGACCATCACCCCAATGACCATCACCCCACTGACCATCTCCCCATTCCCCATCCACTCCACTGACCATCAGCCCGCTGACCATCACCCCACTCCCCACCACCCTTCTGAACATCACCCCGCTCCCCACCACCCCACTGACCATCACCCCACTGACCATCACGCCACTCCCCATCACCCCACTGACCATCAAGCCACTCCCCATCACCCCACTGACCATCAACCCACTCCCCTTCACCCCACTCAGCACCACCCCACTGACCATCACCCAACTGACTATCACCCCATGGCCCCTCACCCCCGCTGACTATCACCCCACTGACTATCACCCCACAGACCAACAACCCCACTGACCATCACCCCGCTCCCATCTCCCCACTGACCATCACCCCACAGACCATCACCCCACTCCCCATCACCCCACAAGACCATCACCCCACAGACCATCACCCCACTCCCCATCACCCCACAGACCATCACCCCACTG